>JBAMHX010000023.1:20605764-20615810 GCA_037177515.1 Pseudomugil tenellus
TATATATATCCTGTATGCAACTCATACAGGATGACTTTGATGGAAGCTTCTCTCATTCAGGTTTTCCCCCATTATTTTGTAAGTGAAATGGATTAAACTATTGCAGTTTCATACCAACATAACAAGATGTAAAACTGTAGATCAGAAGCAATCAATAGTGGAAGCCTTGTCCTTTTCTGGCTTGAATTTTCTTGACGTGGTGTAATTATTCCCCGAGCTCAGGTAAGTGGGGGAATAAACAGTTATTACACAGACAGACATTTGTGGAGATGAGGTTCTAACACTTCAGCTGTGTAAATGTAAATCACATTATGTTGTTCTGTCAGTTAGCCATTACTCGTATTGATTTGAGAGTCCCTTCGCGTCTGGGAATATACTGGTTAGTCACATGTAAATAAAATGCCTAAATGACAAAACACTTGAAGTACACGTAAGGTCATGTCTGTGTTTAAATTCCAATTGCACAGCCTCTGAATAGTCAAGTCTCTGGGACCTCCTGTGCTTATTGGGGGACCCCCCCCCCCTCAAGGTTGGGCAGCATTAGTACAGCTTCATTTTACTGATATATGATTTGAATATAAATAGTTGACAATGTGATACCTGGCAAAGTTGTGTCAGCATATTATGCATTATTTTGCCAGAGAAAACACGTTTTTTTTTTTTACTTTCTTAATGTTTTAAAGGCCACATATGCTTCTACTTTATATTTCTTTTTGCCAAACTCAGTGAAATGCCAGGAGGGGAACACATCTGGATATTCATGTGTAAAAACACTCATCTCAACACCTAGTGCATGCACGCAGACATTTTGAGTATTGATAAAATGAAGAGCTTCTCTGAAAAGAAAAAAAGATGTGTAAATACAGCTCAAACTGTTTTTATTGGTGGTAATTTGCTAAGCAAGTACACTGAAGACAGGAGTTTAAGGCACGCAGCAGGTCACAGTGGAGACAAACCACTGATCTTCTCAGTGATCAGAGCTTTCAAAGCCATCAGGTAGCGCATTGGCGTGAGAGTTATGGAACAGAGTATGGTTGCCATCTCCCCAGGGGAATTTCTGCAAGGAGTCATATCAATGAATTAGTATATCCTGTAAAAAAATAATTAAAGGTAGTTGGAGGTAAGTTACCCTCGACTCACCTTGGTGCGGATACGCAGGTGAGAATATGGCACAAATTCTGGCTGTTCGTGTGAGTGCGCCTGCATCTTCATGTAAGCGTTAGCCATGCAGATGCCAACACCAGGAAAGGCCAAAACAATAGTCATTATCTTCCAGGTCCTTGCTGTTGGACAAAAACAGCAAATAGAAGTATAAGACTAAAGAACAAGAACAATAGAAGAATATGACTAAAACAAGTAGACAAAAGGGTAGTGAGAAACTACAGGCCCTTGTTTCTTTAACGCACAATTCCCGATTATTTACCAGGGGTATAGACATGCAGGCTGGCTGCCAGTTATGCAGTTAATATTTAACAGGAGTGTCAGACTGTGTCTTTTAGTTGTGTTTTTGCAAGCAAATGCTTTTGTCATAAAACTTTTAAGTAATCTGGCTGTATTTGTTTTGAAAGGTCAGTAAAGACGCTTTCACCTCCTCCCTCATGGCTTGAATGTGATGCTGCGGAAAGGATCCGACGAGCGGCCAAGGTGGCTGAAGACAAAGGCATCTGCAGATAGGATTAAGATTAAGATGGTTTTATTAAAATGATGTTGATATGTAGAGCTTTCACCACATCATATACATGCTGACCTCCACAATCTGATGCTTCAATGCAATTCAATGCCAGTGAGTCTTTATGAGCGCAGTATTACACAAATATTGACGTCAAATTACAAAACCACAACTGTTAAAGATTGATTTTAAAGTAATTTACATTAATATGATTAGACATTTGTTGGTCCAGAAAGGTTAACTGTCTGAAATAAAGAGCTGAGGATTGAGGTGGGGCCTACTAGTGTTACAGTATAGCCAGTAAGGGGTTAGCTATGTACCAGTGAGACTATGACAAAAAATGTGGGAAAAAAACTTACTTTTTAAGGCAAACAGTGGCCAATAAGCTTTATTGTCCTCTTATTTTTGCGACAATTCCTCCTTCCAGTATGTTTGTCCTTCAGTCCGTCCTAAGTTAAACTCACTGTGTCAGACTCCTCCCCATTACAATCTGTCTGTGGGCCAAGAAACGTAGTTTATATTTGGGCAAGTGCAAAGGCAGGCTGATATGAGAGCAAGGGTGAGGGAGGAGGTGCTGTGCAGGACAAACGGGAAGGATTATGAAAAAGCAACAAAAAAAGGAGTAAATTTACCTTAATTCAGATTTACTAACCGTTTTAATGGATTAATGTCATTCTTGTCAGTTATCTGCAGCAAATAAATAAAGACTCATCACAAAGTGGAATATTTTTGTCATTGATGCTTTGTCTCTTTAAAAAAAAAACCCAAATGACGTTTTCTTTTGCTACTTTTTGTTGTATCAAGACAACTTGCCAAAGTTCAAACTGAGGATCAGAATGAAGAAGAAAGGGGTTTTAAGTGACATGTTGGTCTGAGTATTACAGAAACTGCTGACCTGCTGACATTTTCTTAAATAAAAATATAAGGTTTACAGAGAATGGTCTAAAAGAACATATCTGCTGAGCAGCATCTCTGAACACACAACACATCCAACCCTGAAGCAGATGAGCCACACTAGATACCTCTCCTGTCAGCTAAGAACAGGAAACTGAAGCTACAATTCACACAGATTAACCAGAACTGGATAACAAAAGATGTTAAAACATTGCCTGATCTGATGAATCTCCTTCCACCTCCTCTTTTAGATAGCAGGGTCAAAAGTTGGTGGAAACTACACGAATCCTTTCTTTCTTTAAACATAGCACGACCTAATCACCAGCGCCTATCTGAGTATTGTTGCCGACTATGTCCATCCCTTTATGACCACAGTGCACCATCTTCTGATGAATACTTCCTGCAGGATAATGCACCATATCACAAAGCTCAAAATATCTCCAACAACTGAACATGAAAATGAGTTCAAAGTACTCCAGCATCTTCCACAGTCACCAGATCTCACTCTAATAAAGCAGCTTTGGGATGTGGTGGAACAGGAGATTCTCATATATGTGGAGTCGACAAATCTGCAGCAACACTGGGATGTTGCCATGTCAACCCATCTATCCATTATCTGTACCTCTTAATACAATGACGAGTTGTAGGCAGCTTGAGCCTATCCCAGCAAGCACTGGGTTAGAGCTACACCTTGGACAGAATGCCAGTCCATCACAGGACCTGCACAACCAGTTTCACACTCGATTTGAAATGACCATTCAACCTAACACAGTTGTGTTTGGATGGTGGGAGGAAGCTAGAGCACTCCGAGAGAACCCACACTAACACGGGGAGAACATGCAAACTCAGCACAGAAAGGCTACTGTGTGAACAGAGGCTTGAATCACCGGCCTTCTCGCTGTGAGGCTGACGTGCTAACCACCACTCCACAGTACAGCTCAATATTAGCGAGGTAAATGAGTGGTAAACAAATTGTTCCTCTTCTTTTCTTTTTTGAGAACTGGACAAATGGGTAAAACACCATTACCAGATGCATTAAAAATGTACTTTTTTTTGGCAAAAACTGAAAGATCACTCACACAAGTCAAGGACATGGCAGCATTGTTATGTGTAAATATTCTGCGTTGGGGTTGTGTGGCAGTCAGTGGGACAGGAAGCTCTGCACTGATATGAGGATGAAGTGAACTGTCCACCAGATGGAGTAATGTTGCTCTGAGTGCAAGATTTCTCTGAAACATTCCTTGAGAAGTCTCTTTGCTCACTTAGCTCTTCAGAATCACCTCCACAGTGGCTTGTAGGCATTAAAAACAATAGTCTTAAAAAGCAAAATAAAAATAACAAAAAAACCCAGTTTTCCTAATTTATATTTACAAATTTTGCACTTGTGTGACTTGAACTTTTCTTTGTATTCTGCATCCCTTCAGTGTCAGTTTTCACACAGGGTTTGTCATCTCTGTCTGGACAGATTCAAGCAGCAGTGCAGACAGCAAAGAGAGCCAGCAGTGATGTCAGTCAGTAATGCAAGCAGCCTGTCTAAACGTCTAGTTCTTATGTTTTTGTGGGCACAGGGGAACACCAATCTCAGTGTGAGGACTTGATGCACTTACAAATGCAACGATGTTTGCATGTGCTGCTGGATTTGAGGCAGCCTAAATTCAAATAACCTGTAAATAAGCTTTTAATTAGATTTATGAAACACATTTTTCCTGAACGGCTTGATTCTGCAGCACTCTAATGTTTGACTTTAGGGATGGAAACTGCTGCGTTGATCCTGGATGAACAGCAATGGGATAAATTCCACTTTTATGGCAGGCACTCTACAGTCTGTCTGAAAACATGCTATAACATGGTAGAGCATGTCGGTAGTACCTTTATATCTGACTACTTTTAATCGAAAGATGATTGTGTCCATGCAGAGAATCAACCAATTTACCAAGTCTTCAGTTTGTCACTTACACCAGCAAGAATGAAAGTTATTTACACGCAGCAGCAAGAGGAAATATTGCAGACGCAACACAGCAAAGTGCACAAGAGATGGAAAGCAATGTGCAAATATGAATCAGTAAAGGCTCAACCAGTGACAGTATATATAGGGCTCAACATATCTTACTTTTACAGAATAATGAAATAAAATCATTTCCCAATTATAGTAAATTGTTTTGTAAAAAGAAAAAGTTAGCAAACTGAATTGTGGTGCTTTTAACCTTCACACCTGTGCAGTCTGCACATTTTTCATGCCAGAAGAAATACAACTGTTGATTGTGTGCAATGCAGTAAGTGTGTGTGATGTTGGCCTGAGGCGACTGCAGTCTCAGCCAGTCTGAGGAGCCCAGACCCGTCTTCCTCCTCATAAAGCCAAAGCTTTCTTTATTTGTGGGCACTTCAGAGTGACTCACATCTTAGATCTGTATTGAATCTACAATGTCATGGCAACCACTTCTCTGATGTTTGTTATGCAAACTCTCTCAAGACATTTGAGGAGACAGAGAATCCCAACACGCTGAGAATTCTTAAAAATCACACAAATAATAAAAAGATTAAACTTAAATAATGATTTTGGATGGATAGAGGAAAAAGGTTCAAAGTAAATAGTAAAAAAAAAAATCTGGAAATGAAAAACTATAGCAAAAACAAATCAAGAAAAAAAAAATCTGAAACCAAGAAGTAAGAGCATTTTCTTGTCTTTGCAGCTTTATTCTTTATCTGATACCTTCAGCACCATAAACTAATGCCAGAAGAAATAGAGCATCAAGTGAATCAAGTCTAACATTAGCTAAACTTTTAAGGAAAATTGCAGTGAGATGGAATAAATAACTCTCCAATGAGCCGAGAGTGGCTGTGACGGGCCTGCAGAGTGACTGGTTGCAGACACTTTAACTATTCATTACTACAGCAGGTGATTTAGTTTCTCTGGTGAAACTTTAACATACCGTCCATCACACAAGCAGGTGCAGACAGAGTACGTGAAGGGCCTACAGTAAACATCCAGCAGACAAACATACTGTAAGCGCTGCTCCTAACTTTAACACTGTGTCTCGTTTGAGGTATATTTTGATTTTCAGCTCATGATAAGTGGAAATGTTGAGTACTCTTCACATTCAGCTACCAGCTTTGCAAAATGTACCAATAGAAGCTCCCATCACTTTGAAATAAAGATACCACAACTTGGAAATTCCTCTGTCAATATTTTAGTCTAATTAAAGATAACTTTATGTTCTGCAATAATCTCCCATTTGTCATTTCAATGGTTACCTGACAAAACAGCCAATATTCAGTTCTTGATATCAGAAAAAAAAAATCCAAATTAGGTTAAAAGTATCTCTATTATGCCTTAAAACCCTAAATATACAGTTTGGTCTGGGTGGGTGAATGAATGTCAACAGATTTCCACCTTTGACACATTTAGTTCTGCAACTTCCAGTTGAAACACCTCCCTGAAACAGCAGAGCCAGCAGGATTGCACTGTGGGCCTTCCTGTCTTTCCCTTTGTCTGTACGCTACACAGAGCGCAACACTAATATTAAACCCCCTGCAGTTGGACCATAGTCTTTCACAAGCTGGAAGAAAAAGACCATAAAACCTCTGAAAAAGCACTTCTGTTCCATTCTCCAGGCTAAGTAAATGAAGCTTACTACTGCTGGAGTTTACAAAGAATAAATCATATCATTTTACCAGAATTTGTGTTTATTTGACATGAAATTGTTTAAGTGAAGCGATCAGCTGCTGTATGATCATTAGGCAAATGGAACTGCTTTATTTAAAATTGTCTGGGTATTTTATAAGCTGGAGGTGTTACTACTAGACTCATACAGAGGAGAATCAGTACACTGGCTTTTATTACTTTAAAGAACAAATTATTGAATTGTTTGGCAAAACCCAATTAAAGAAAACAACTGGGAGAGAACTGATCTGAAGACTTTATTTGTTAATTTAACAAAATGTAAAAAATAATTGATTGTTTATTAACTTGCAATTGAAAAGTAAAAGGGTAAAAGATTGCAAAGTTTTTACTATAAAGAAATGGTATAGAATATTATACATGCAACATTAAAGGATAGTTTAGCTCATGTTTTACTCAATAACTCACATGCACTGGCAGTGTTTGGTTGCCTTATTTTCCAGAAGAGAATTGTTAGGTGATTTTGGAAATTTCCTGATGTCTAAAACCTTCATCTATTATAATTCCAAAACTGCTTTAAGCCTGTCTCGTGAGTATAAAACATAATGCTAAGTCAATCCCTCCACCTTCAACCAACAAGCGACCTTTTGTACTCTGTGTTCCAGACTGTTCTGCAGGTAGGGTCATGCAAGATACTCCAGAGGCTGCAGCTTTGCATAAAGCATTATTTCAGCTATTCTGCATAGTGCTCACAATGTTTGCTGTGGGCTCTGAAATGCATGAAGACTCATTTTCAAAGAGTTTTATTCACTGATAAGTGCCATGCTGGATGGTTTTAGATAACTGGAGTCCTAGATGGTTGTTTGATAGCCACCATGTCTAAGCAAGGCTGTGACAATAACAAGGTGATGGTAAAAGGATGTTTTGGGCCAGAATAATGATGGGTGATATGGAAAATGACCGCTGCAAAAATACTTACAATTTCTAAAATGCCATGGTATAAAATCAAGAGCAATACATTCTAAAGGAAAGAGCACGCCACTGAGTACCTAAAGCATGCTTAAGAAGATATTTAAGTTTGTGTGTACGCGTGTGTGTGTGTGAGGGGGGTGGTATATTTTAAAGCAGAACTTACTGAGATAATTTAGATTCAGGACTCATTCAAATGCTTTTGTCATGAATTCATCAGATACATCAGATGTAAAGGTAAACTGTAATGTTTCTCTCTAATCAAAGTTCAATTAAATTAAATTAAATTCTATTCAGATTTATTTTATTAAATTATTTATATATATATATATATATATATTTAGCTGTTATAAAGAGTATAAATTACAACGTGAATATAACAGACAGAAACTGTCCATGGATTTGGATATTTATTGAATGTTAACATGCAACTGGTTCTATAAATCTGTCCTTTTTTATTTCAGAAAATTATCCTAATGCAAAGAAAAAAATACACAAGGCACATTTTTAATTCTTTAACTCTATTCAATGTTATTTAATGTTATGAAACCATTATGCAGATGCGATACTATTTCTTTAGTGTTTCCTATCGTTTGCATTGATTAGCGAGAAATTGACTAAAACAACATAATCATCTGGAACACAGTGTATAATGTCAAAACTCATAGTTTATCTTTAAACAACACAAAAAAGAAGACACAAATACACACTGTGTGTAATTTTTTTTGTATGCAGTATACAGGGGCACATTGTGTTTTAAGCAGAATGGCCCACAGTGAAACTGCCATCCAGATGTGTCTCCACAAACTGATGTTATATTACGCCTCTCCAGATAAATGAGCCAAAGCTGTCTCCACCTCTTTCTCACTTCTGACATCTACTTGCTCTACTTCTCAAAGCTTTGACATGTTCTTTTGAGAAACTGACACACTCCTCATAGATGAGACAGAAGCAGACAGATAAATGTTTAGAGGATAATCATGGGTGAAGGAGTCGTGAGTCAGACGGGGGTTATGTTATTGTTTTATGCTTAGTACCACCAGAGAAGACGATCTGGTGGTCCTTGTGTGTGACTACAGTTTTCCTAAGGTGGCATAAAAACAACTGGCTCCTTTCAAAGTTTAACCATAATATGTGGTTCGCTAAGCAGACGTTTGCATTGAATTTTGTCGTGCCAGAGGTTAAGACATAAACTTTGCATTAAAAACGAGTCTCATACAGAAGACCTCCCACAGTATGTACAACATAAAGATTATCCTAAACTTTAAACCAGGCCTGCTGGCTCTTATTCTTGACAGGCAGCTGAAACATACGATGGTGCCCCTGGCATTACATAAAATGATGTCATATTTACTTTGCAATGTCTATTTTTCTTCAGCATGATATTTGAACAACAATGAAGAGATTTTGTTTTAATGGCTTATTTCCACTTTCATGACATATTTTTTTAATTTTATTCCATTTAACTTTTGTTTACAAGCAGCACCAATGAGACATGGCAATAATGCTGTAAAAAGGTATAATGTTCACTAAAAATAAAGAAACTGGTAAAATATGTTTTATGAGTATATTTATAGGAAAAATGTTAAATATATCAATAAAATGCTGAAAATGCATAATATAACTGGTGTTTTATTATTTCAGTTTCATTTGAACTGAAAACAGTGACATATTTGTGTTACTGGATACTTGTCTTACTGTTTAAATAATTTGGCTTCATAACACCACCTGCTTTCTGTCCTGAAGAACATCAGTAAAGAGAAAACACTCTCATATTTGTCTCTCTGACTTTTCATCGGGTTGCTGTTAAAGGCATTCATCATCATCTGGTCTTCGAACTGGTTTCCATTATAGAGAGTGGAACAGAGCCAGAATGATTAAAATGATGCTTCTGTTATATTCCAGCAAAAGACCGCAGCCTCTGAACATTCAGTCAACTCTGCTATATCTAGTTATTCTCTGACCAGTATACATATAACATAATCTACTGGTTTTATTTCTTTGTATTTAACAGAAATGACTGATAGTAAATTTTTAAACCATTTTTTTCACTGTTTTTGAAGCAATACTGTTTTACATGATCAGATACTTTCCTACTGCTAAACTATTATCTCAAATACAGTTTCTTTTCACCCCGAGGTTTATATTTTCTGTGTGAAATATTGATGCGTATTTTATTAGAAAATAGTCATTCTTGCCTCTCGTGTGTGTGCGCGTGTATGTGTGCGCATTCCTAGATAATGGAAACACACTGTCCACACTGTAAGACGTTTGTTCAGAAGGCAGGACAGATCAGTGGGAGTGTATCTAAAAAAAAAGAAAAAAAGAAAAAAGAACCAAAAAAACAACATATATAAGACATTAGGGGCAGTGATGATTTCAGTGCTAGCTTTGCAGTTTTCCATCTGTCCATCTGCTGGTTCTGTCCCAGTGCTGCTGTCTTTGAACAAAACCAAGCCCTCCTCCATCCTTCTCCATCATGTTACTTACAGCGCTGCTGCAGACCTCACTGCTTCTCTGGTTGGCTCAGCAAACTCTACAAGGAGGTAAGAAACGCGGATGAGGGAGTCTCACAGTTTTAAAACTAACATTTTTAAATAGTTTTGCTGAAGATTTGTTGTTATTTTGGGCTTGCCTGTATTTCCACATGCTGTGAAGCCATGTACTGCTGAGTACTATTTTTAATAAGTTTAAAGAACACATTTTCTGATTGTTCTGATGCAAAATAATTTTAATTTCTCTGGACTCACTTAAGTGGTTCCTTGTTAAAGAAAAGGTTTAAATCTGGAATAAGGTAGAACAGCAGTGCCCAAGTTCCGTCCTCGAGATCTACCATCCTGCAACTTTTAGATGTATCCCTTTTCCAACACACCTGAATCAAATGGCTTAATTCCC
>JBAMHX010000023.1:20633149-20646219 GCA_037177515.1 Pseudomugil tenellus
TATATATCTGTGGTGTGCCTTAAAGGGCCAGTTTTATGTTCAACAATTTCACTTTGCTCCGGTTTACAAAAAAGCGTCAATGAGTATGAAGACTCAAATATTTAACGCAGTCATCACACCACAAAATAAAATTGACAGGGTCTTTTTAAGAGTCGTTCTTAATTACTAAAAATACTTTTCGTCCAAATAATTCAATGCGACTCAACTGTATTTGAAATAATCATGACTGAAAAAAGTACTGTATAATTAAACAAAGCATCACAGAAAAATAAAACAAGGAAATGAAAAAAAATTATGAATTTGTAAAGTAGATTAAGAGCAGTTAATAATTTTCAAAGAATAAATTGATTAAAAACAAACAAAGCAAGAAATAAAACACAGTAAGATTGAAAAAGAGTCAAAACTGAACAGAGAGAATAAAAATGGGTTTTAAGAGAAGTTTTAAAAATGGACAATAAGGAAACTTGTCTTATGGGGACAGGCAGCTTATTCCACAGTTCAGGAGTGAAAATGGAAAATTAATGCCTGATAGTTGTCCATAACCAATGTAAGTTTTCTTTGTATTGAGTGGATCAGTCAGCGGAGTCTATTCTTTGTACCATCTGACAGAAACTGTACAATCTTGGACATTTACATGCCAGTTCAGTATATTTTGCTGGTATTTTAACTGGGAGCTGCTAAATGCTTACACATTCAAATAAGTTCAGGATAAACACACAATGCAAGTAACTGAAAAGAAATCAGAATCAGATAATCATCGTCTCATGGAAAATCATCATCTCATGTTTTATAAGCATAAAAGTACGAGTGATTTGAAAGTGAAAATGTGCTTTAAAAGTTGGTCAATAATTCTACACACATCTTTGTAAAATGTTTGTTAATGATTATTTCAGCATTCTTGAGTACTCATAAACTGTTCAGGAGTAAATAAGCATTAAAAAAGGTTGCAAATAATATTAACCCCTTGATGCCTGAAATATTTTAAAACAGTACTACGTTATTAACATACAAGGTTTTACTTGTTCACACATCTAAGGTGAGATTTTTTTTTTACTTCTTAATCATTTTGGACTTTTAAAGTTTTATTTATTTGAGCGGCTGCAGCTCAGGTTATTCAGTCAGATGGTTGTGGATCAATTCCAGGCTAGCCTTGACTGCAAAGCATCCTTGGACAAGACACTGAACCTTAAGTTGTCTCCCGATATGCCTATTGGGGTGTGAGTGAATGCGCTTTGTAGTGTAAAGCACTTACTGTCATCAACATGACTGGAAAAGTGCTATATAAGTACATTATAAGTATATAAGTTCATTTATTCAAACAGGAAATAAAGCTGTATCACTTTCTCTTCCTGTTTATCACTGAGTTTAATTTAATAATTACAAGTATTCACATAGTACATTGATTTATGACGCGCTGAACTGCAGTGCATTACAAGAATCAATGATGTCCACTGAAATAAAGATACCATCCACACCCATGGTCATGGTAGAAAATGGCTTTGACAGAAACATTCTTTGTAGTGGACACAATGCTTGAAATGATTGTAAGACATATTATATAAATATTAGGTAAAGGAAATTATGCGTCTAGGATGTCTAGGATGTACCCTGCCTCTCACCCGATGACTGCTGGGAAAAGCTCCAGCTACCTGCAACCCTGAATTGGATGGAGCGGTTAAGAAAATGAAGGGATGGTAATTATAACCATATCAAACCCGCTCATGGAGGCAACCAATAATAATGGCAGGAATAATGGCACACAAAATGCTTTGCATTCAATTCAGATATTTATTTACTGCACAGTCACACACTGGAGGTGGTAATTCACTTGTGTGAAGAGGAAAGGAAACATGTCACATAGCTGACATCAGCAGCCTCTACATGTAACCAATACTGCAGGCATTGCAGGTGAAGATATGAGTAAATTTCATATCATCAAACTTTTCGGGTATTGGATGACCTGTTGACAACCTTAGCCACAACAGAATGTGTCCACTGTTCTCAACTTTTACCACATTAAATACGATGAAGAATGTTTTAAAATTATCCCGTGAAAATAAACATTTTTGATAACAGTTTATTTTGATCGTATTTATTAAATCAGAACTCCCTAAATCCTTTGATATTTGACATTTTGCTTATTTTAAAAGCTTATTTAACCAGCTTTGTTATTGCTTACATACTGCATGTCGTGATAATAAGGTCTCATATTAATAATGTGATAAGCAGTGCTAACACAGTTGTAACTTTTAACATCTTACTCTTCCTCTTTTGGACTTGTGGGATTTTCTCATCATTATATGTCCTCTCATCTTCATTGATTATAAACATTCAACAGTGCACTTGTCTTCCTCCACCGTCCAGTTTTCTCCTCAGTATCAGCCCTTTCAAGCAACTGCAAAGTTCAGTAACCAGTACTTTTTACTAAAGCTTGAGAACCAACCTGAATAGCCACAGCTATGACGACATCCTCACTTTAATCTGAAGTTAAACAGTCCTGTTCTTCTATCTACACAGCGATTAAACTATTACCAGCACCTGTAACTTACATTATTCAAAGGAGAAATAATCTGAATGCTTTTTAAATGACTTACCGATGTCTTGTTAGTTGGAGCTGCACATATGTAACCGTCTTGAGTGTGAATATGAGCGATATGAATCAGGAAAGCAGAGCAGAATGAGATGAGAGGGTGAGGTGAAGGTGGTCTTTAAGACAGCAGGATGAAAAAAAAACGTGGGTTGAAGGTTTCAGTTCTGTTCAACGTGCAGGATGCAGTTTGACAAATCAGTCGTCTAAACAGTAAAACTCAAACAGAAAGTTACAATATGAGAGTCAGGCCAGCTTTTTGGTTAGAAAGAACCACAAAGCACAAACTCAATTTTTTCCCTGACGTGGCTGATGTAACAGGTGAAAACAGGAGGCTGTGTGGCTCTAATCCTCACTTTATTAACATTATTACCTCAACTGGATATTTTATATTTAATCATTGAGTTGATTAGTCTTGTGGGAGGTCAAAGTGGGGGACATAAACAGAAGTATAAAAAGACAAACAAAAAAACAACACAGTATTGAAATGAATGCCTTAAATATTTCAAAATTAAAAGTATGTTTATTTATTTATTTTTTACTTTTAAGTTGCAAATTGCAGAGAGCAGAGTATTAAACTGACAAAATGACATAAACAAAAAGCACTCCTAGAAATGCCCAATTATAACAATTATTTGCTTGTTTTAATTAAAAAAGTAAATGTTTCTTGAAAATATGTCAAAACATCATGAAAACAAGAGAGTAACAATGTAAAATGTATAAAATACAGAAACAGAGCAAGAAGCAAGCAAAAATGATGATAACTGAGACATGTGGGTTAATTTATATGTTTCAAAGGCAAAACTGATTTTTCCATAAATTTATCTTATTACACAAGACTATTGACCTCCGGGAAACTCTGGTTTCTCAGTGAGGTTGTTTCATCCACAAACACACCCATCTCCTGCAGGATGACCTTTGGAATAGGACGGGAATGACGGGACACATACAGCTTCCTCAGACTTGGACTTACAGGCGATGGTTTATACTCGGAGCACAAACTACCGCTTAGACTAGGAGCACATTTCACTTCCCATTTGTAGTACAGCGTGCCATGATTTAGAACGCAGAGTTCTTCCTTGACACCTACAGTTAAAGCCTTCTCACAGGTTCCCAAGAGGTCATCATCCCAACCACTGTCCCGATCCCAAACTTCAAATTTCACTTTGTTTCCTGAGGACAGATCCTGGGGACCCAGGTCAAAAATCTCGTTCCAATGTGGGTTGTTGTTGTTGTAAATGACATGGGTTTGACGGACAATCTTGTTGAAAAATACTTTCACAAAGCCATCAGTGGATTTGAAGTAGTCTCCCCAGAGCCCGGTAGCCCGCTGTACTGTTATGATAACCTCAGCCATACCTTTACGGGTTGGGCAGCAGTCTTGGTTAACAGCGGGGTTGTTGTGGCATTGGCAGACACAGGAATCTCTTTTATCCGTTTTAACACCAACCTGACACTGTTCACTGCAGTTCCTCCACAGACCCTTCTGCAGGATGTAGTGGCTGATGGCTGAACGCAGGTTCTTCCTTGTTGGGTCTTTTTTTGGCAATAATTCATGCAGAGATTCAAGGGAATATGAGTTTATGTCAGGATTCTGCGGTAATGTGTTTAGCCATTCCTTATAGGCTGATGGGCTTTTGCTAGCTGAGAAGAGGAGGTCTGGCTCAGTTGTATGGCCACCTTTTATCTCAGTGAGCCTGATTAGGAAAGAAAATTGATTCACACAAAGCAACAAAGGACAGTTTGACTCAAGTAACTGTCTTCATTTAACCTTTTCTCTCTGACAAGTCCAGACCAGGGGCGGAGCCAGAAAATGTGCATAGTGTAGGCCTACAGAAAATAGGCTGGGTCTTTTTCCAGAGCAAAATGATTACTTGTCAGACAATAAGACATCTAACAAGAATATCTCATTCTGCCTCTGTTCATTGTATAAAAACCAAAGCTACAATAACTTGAAATAACAATCCAAACTTTACTTTTTTTTTGTTTGAATGTTACAGATCTTTTCAAAATGATTATTTAAAAAATAATAATAAGAGGGAGAATAGGGCATAGATGTGTCAGGGGGGCTCTGGGCCTGGGCCAGTCAGAGAAGTGGGTGGGCCACACCCTGGCCCATATGTGGCTCTGCCCCTGGTCCAGACATTTTGAAGCGTTAAACAATACGATATGAGATATGAAAAGCAAAAATGTTCCTTACCTATCACTGAAGAGGCTGGAGAAGTCTGACTTACTCTCAGACTTCTTTATGTCCTTCTTGCAGTGATTTGTTTCAACCTTGACCGACACTTTGATGCTAGCCGAGGCCTCAGCTTGGAGGCACATCTGCACCTCTTCTGCACTCAGCCCCTGCAGACTAGCCTGACACTGACGGATGCTAGTGACAGACTGAACATTTCCTCCCAATTTCACCTAGAGAGAATAAAATAAAACATTTTGTGTGGGTGCATAATTTCACTACTGTTGATCCATGCAATTTTTTATACTTATCATTTTACCTTGGTGATGTAATGGGTGCCAAAGATGTCAATGAGTTTGTAAAATTGTTGCTTGTTTTCAGGATTGTATGCTTTAGGAAGCTGTTTCACTGCTTTGAGGAATTCTTTATGCAGTTTTGGACTGCTGGACACTCTGTAGCTGTTTTATTTGGGAAAGCAGGCAGGAGAAAGCATAACAATATTGGATTTATTATACACAAATAAAAAAAAAAGTTAAATTTATTCTATCATCGGGATCTTACCTGTAGTACTCGCAGGATATGCTGTGGCTTGTAAAGCTGAACTTGTCGTTTTTTGTTTTCTCCATGGAGTATTCAGCCAGTTTAGAGTTAGTACCAGCCAGCATCAGTGAGGCACCTTTTCCAGCTGTATCAACATCCAGATTAGTCTTCCAGTTGTTTTCAATAGAAGACGAGCTGGAACTGACTAGAGACTCGCTGGATTTGTGAAGTTTTGAGGACACGGATGCACTGCAGGACAGCTTCGCCCTCCAGTCAACCACTGAAAGGGGCAGTTTTTGCTTTTTGTTTTCCAGATAGGGATTGCTACACAGAGTGCACGTTTTATCTTTGTGTTTCCACTTATTCATATCAAGCACAAAAGCACCTTTACGCTCCATTTTGGTGATGTCAAAGCCCTCACCAGCCAAATTGGAACCTGGGACAAATTCTGCATCCTGGCACTGTTTTGGTTTCCCCTCTGTACATGACTGGTATGTGCACTGGGGGAAGTACAGCAGAAGGCCACCACAGGTCCACACAATCAAGAGGAACATGATGATGTCAAGCTTGAAGACCTGAGCAAACTGAAGAAGATATCGAAAGATGGTATAATGGGAGCAATTTAAACAACTGACTGAAGTGGGCTTATATTTAATTAGATGCTCCTAAAACATTATAGATGAAAAAATGTTAAACGCCAGGTGTGCAAAATGTAAAAAGATAAAAATAAACTTTTAACTCAAAGCAAGCTATCTCGATATAAACTATATTACCTTGTGGAAAAGGCGTGATTCAAAATCTGGATATATTGCTAACCTCTACATGGTATTATTTTAATATTTTCCTTTCTTTGAATTCCTATTTTTATGCATCAATTTCTATGCTGGTTATTTCTTATTTGAATTATCTCTTAATAATGTCAGTTTGTAATCATATCCCAAAATGCGTATGTAATCAAGGATTTGGGAATAGGATGATTGGGGCCTTTCGGGGATGTACCCCTAGCCATTGCTTAACTGCATAATCCTTGTTTAAATTATCTCTAGGAGTGAATGTGAGTGTTCCTGGTTGTTTGTCTCTGTATCCACAGTGTACCCTGCCTCTCGCCCGATGACTGCAGGGATAGGCTCAAGCTACCTGTGACATTGAAATAGATGAAGTGGTTAAAAAAAGGATGGATGGATACATGAGTGTGAGTTGTGTTAGCTGCAGATGTGAGCATGGATCTGGAGGATTATGGTTAAAATCCTGAGTGTCAATAAAAATGAACCACTGAGGTCCTGAACAATGCCTCTACTGCTACTCTACTACTCCCCATGATCTGAAACATGGCAGCTCACAGATGGGTAAAATGCATCCCAGTCAGGATGAAAAAAGTAAAATTTCAGTATATTGCAGTTGAAATAAACACGGGTTCATGTTTTCCTACATAACTGTTAAATAAACAATAGCAAGTTTTTACCTGCTACATTTAGGAATGTACTATACTTGCTATCATTTCAGTATTTAAAAGACTTTCATAGATTCAAAATACTAATCCTAATAAAAACAGCAACTAAATAACACAACAAAAACACCATAGATAGCTCGTTGTTCTTTCTGGAGTCCCCTAAGTATCTATCCTGGGCCTCCTTTAATCTACTGTTTGGAGAGGTAACTATGATTTTCTTTATAAAATATCACTTACAAGACACAAATAATTTCTTGGATAATAAATGAAATGCTCTCTGAAACTTCTTTTGGCATTTTATTAGATTAAAATCTTAGATCTTTTATTTTTTAAATTAATTTCCCTGTAAGGTTTTTCAGCAAGTGATGTTACATCAAAATGTAATTATTTGTAGTATTATATTCAATAGCTCCTGGAGAAACATTATTTAAAAAATTATTCTTGAAAATATTTGAAAATGAGCAACTTGGTGTAGACTTACCTTGTTGGACGTGTTCACACAGAATGCAACAAATCACTTTGTGTTTTAAGTCAAGGTGTAAGAGACAAATAGGATGATGGTGTGGTGGCAAACACTGGGCTAAAAACATAATTCAGTTGGCTGATGGATGGAAAATAACCTGACATTTTTCACATGTGGCATTGGTCTGTGGTCAATAGTGAGAAAACTGCAGTAGGTGAAAAAAACTTGTCCATGACAACTGCATGTGGTCTATCTAGAAACTAGCAGTTTAATTTCTTTAACTCTTAAAAATTTATAAGACTATTTTCATTTTTATAAACAGACATTTCGGGCTGGACTAGAACAAATTTTCAGCCCAGTTGTTCTATATTTAACACCTGTCCACGTGTTTACAATGCGGAATAAACCATATGAATAAAACATATGTTCACTTTTTACACTCCTGCAGTTTTTATTGGGAAAATACAGACATTGAAAGTCTAATCTTCTGTATTAATGCACCAGATTACAAAAACATTGACTAAAGGAATCAGTTTCCTAGCTTTGATGCCTCCGTTTATGAAAAGGGTATGACTTGCAGTAGCTCTAAAAGCTGAACACAAAAAGCAGAGAGATTTTTATCACTGAAACGTCTCAAGAGACAAAAATGAAAACCAAAATTTATCTCATAATGGAGTCGACTTCACAGAAACAACCTCCTCTCTTGTTGTTTTCTATCTTATCTATATTTTTTCTTTAAAAGTTCCCAGGCTGTTTTATTCCCAGTACTGAGGAGGGTAAAGACACCTGGACTAAGTACTGATTTGCTCTGCAGGTAATCTAACCTGGCTGAAAAGGGCTGTAGAATTGAAATGATCTCAGGGACGCATTACTCAAGCTGAATGCATGCAGTTTTTTATTGTAACATGTTCTTATATCATAACCGTAGACTTTTACTTCACATTTGAAAGAAACACGAAACCAAAGTTTTAACATTTCAGGGAACTTCTGTTTAAACATCAGCACAAAAATGTAAACCAGTAGGCAGACAATCACTTCCCCCATAACCCTGTGACATTACTACGCACATCCAACAGCTCAACGTATCCTCCCTCTGGACTGTACCTGCCAGCAGTGCTGCAGGACTCAGAGTAACGTCCTTCCTGCAGCACCTGTCCTCCTCCTCTCCTCCTCGTGTCGCCTCATCATAACTTCACCAACTCTGCTACTCAGTCATGACTAATTCTCAGACTCTTAATGGTGTTTGTGGTCTTTACACTGACTCCTAACTGCACATCTTTGCAGTTTGTGGAGCTGAAATATCTTAATTATCACATGTGTTAGACTGATCACCCAGCAGTGATAATCTGCACTGCTGCAATGTGACGGTTTGTACATCTATGGCAAGTGGAAGAAGTAGTTCTTAATCCTTAAAGCTATATATAATACTATATTAGTATTAATCTGCATATCACCACTAATTACTCTTCTTAGACAACTACTTAGATAAAGTGGGAGCGTTCTTACTTAAGAAACTCCAGTGCAAGATTTACGTGGCTGAATCCTCCCGAACCTCCCAATTTGCCACATTTGCAAACATTTAATTAAAGATCTCACACAGGCACGACATAATATCTGATTTTTTAGCTTGATTAAGCAGGATCTTTTCTTATTACAACTATCATTAAAACATTTTCTTTTATTTGATCATTTCTAAAAAAAAAGATATGTCTTAAAACGATAAATAAAAATAAAAACAACAGATGACTTAATAATGAGTAGATTTCTTATGTGCGCACTCTGGCAGTGAGAATGCTTTGAGTTCTGCAAAAAAAGTTACACTTTAGCCCACAATGTGCTGTGAGTAACTGGAAACATGTTTTGCACACACCACCACAATTTCCTTTATTGATAAAACCCGACACAACTCACAATTTGTCAACTTGTCCGTCAGTGTTTTCTACAGAATTTCTGTTGGGGAGTGTGATCAGCTGCATGGTTGCTCTGTCAGGGCAGCACTTTCAGGCCCAGTGGCTTAGATGAACTGAAAACACTGGTGAAGAAGGTTAGCTGTGAGGACCCCTAGAGTACAGCTAAATTAAGGTTAATTAGATTTGCTGCATGTCAAAAACCATCTTGAAACACTTAAAAAAAAACTGTAGCTTTAATTTAAAATACTCAGCTATGCTTTTCACACATTTTTTTGCTTTTGATTTCTTTTTTCTACATCACCTGGACTTGTTAACAGCAAAAACTACATTTTTACTATGCAAATGTTTGATGCAAGTTTTCATTGTTAAAACCCCTCATTTTCCAAGTCAGAAAAACACATTTATAGCATCGATTTGGATGCAACTACTTTAAAAGCACATCTTCAAGTTGCATATATCCCAACAATCTTTGGAGGAGTCCTTCATATTTATAAAAGCACATAAAGTAAAGAAAATGGCCTAAAAAAACAACGGGATTACATACATATCCAGATAATTTTACATATAAAGTAAGTTGAAACATTCAATTAATCTGAACCATGGTTCTATTTATGCACATGTTATTTGTGGTAAGCAGATTGCAGATGGAGATTGGTTCATGTACTTCATCCAAATGTCTTGTCATGCGGCTTTTGGTGATGAACCACATCAACGAGTCGCTGAGTCATGTTTTCTGTAAGCCCATTTGGTCGGAAGCCAATTAAATTTATTCACATTGAAAGTGACAGTTTAATAAAAAATGGAGATCAGAAGTAACTAAACTGATGAACAAGAACCTAATATTCACTTATTAATAAAGGAGATACTCTATAAATATTTTACTTGTGTTTTTTTACAAACTGCTTCGCATCAATCACCCAGAAACAACAAGCAAACAAGCCTGATGGTTATCAGAAAGTGAATCAGAGAGACTTTGTTTTTCACCACTCTGAATAAGAAACTGCAGTGAAATATTTTTAAGATTTTCTATAGATTTGTACGATACAACTAACTTCTCCCACATTTCTATAGAAGTTTAGACGTTTAAAAAACCATAACCGCATTTGATTTAATTTTAGTTTAACCTGCAGACTGATGAAGAAGAAGATTGTTAATCATAATTCTGTAAATAACAGGAAGAAGTAGAGAAGATTGTGTTATTAGTCCTCTAATGATTTTCTCTTCCTAAGCTGAAATGCAGGAACTTTATTTCTGAGAAATCTGGGTCGTTTAAGGGGGCTTCTGTTTATTTTGTTTCAGTTGCAGGATGAATAGGCTACAAGAGATTTCCATCCTACAATGGTCTTGGTAGAGAAGTAGACTTATTGAGATTAATCTTAAACCCAACTCCAAAGATTTGGGTTTGCAAAGCTAAACACTTCTGACTGGTCCTGTACTCCCAGCATTTTATTTGTGTCTTCCTGAAACATGTTGACTTTAAGTTGTTGCATTAAAAATGATGTTTGCAAATGCAATAATCAAATTCAACATTTCATGTAGCAGTGTTCTTGATAACAAAATGAGATTTAGAACATGAATTAAACTCTTTATTATTACACACATCATTACGTCCACCTTGTTTGGATCTAGTCAGACCCCCTTTTATCCTCAAAGGCCTTCATGGCGTAGATTAAACAAGATGTTGGGAATATTCCACAGACTTTTGCATTATTTGCATTGAGATCTGGGTCTGTGGTGATCACTGGAGTAAAGGCATGGTGGCATGGTGCATTATCTTGCAGGAAGTATCCATCAGAAGATGCTGCACTATGGTTATAAAGGGATGGACATGGTCCGCAGCAATACTGTTGCAGGTTGTGGTGGTTAAACCAGACCATGTTGCCCACATTATTCCATAATCCAGCAGTCTGACTTGTGGATCCAAGGCAGGATGGATCCATGCTTTAATAGTTTTTCTTAACCTCCCATCTAAATATTGGCGATGAAATGGAGACTGATAAGATCAGGCAATATTTTTCCATCTTTTTAGTCTAGTTTTGGTGATTGTGTGTGAATTGTAACCTCAGTTTTTTGTTTCTTAGCTGACAGGAGAGGCTCCGTCTGCTGCTGTAGCTCATTTGTTTCAAGGTTGGCTGTATTAAATTCAGAGATGATATTCTGAATGCCTTGTAGAAAGCAGTGGTTTCATTTCACTTCATGTTGCCTTTGTTTCAACTCCAAGCAGTCCGTCCATTCTCCTCTGACATCAACAAGACATTTTGGGCCAAGCATCTGCTGGATATTTTCTCTTTTCAGATCATCTCTGTAAACTCTAGAAATGGTTGTTTGTGAAAATACCAGTTTCGGAAATACTCAGATCAACAACTGTGCCACATGTCACTTAAATGCCCTTTCTGCCTCATCCTGATGCTGAGTTTGAACTTCAGCCAGCTGTTCTGATCAATCTCAACATGTCTAAATAAATTAAGAACAATTAAATGTTTATATTAAGAAGCAGCTCAATAGGCACACATCTTAAGTTGGCCAAAGTGTGTGTGTATGTGAAATTACAAGATTGTGAAAAGACAAAACTGAAGGAACTTTTTGGTTTTAATATTTGTGTTGGTCCCACAATCCTGGCAGGACTGTTGGAGTGTAACAACACACTTCATTGAACTTAATTTGCTTATTTTATGCTGAACCTAAGAGCAACAGACGCAGGGCTGAAAAAAAAAAAACTTTTAGTTTCAATTTAAAAAAAGCACTGCTCTCTGAAGCTCTGGGTGTTGTTGGTCATCGGGCGTCTACAGGACACATATGAAACTTTGGCATCATAAAGTGCAAAGTTTTATTGGAACAGCAAAGTATGACAACAATAGATTTTTCTATTTGAAGCCACTCGTATGACCTGTCCGGACGGTATTCAGACATATTCTCCTAAAACTGCATTTTTGTTTTAATGAACTTTATTTACTTTACAGTTATAAAATTTATGAAAAATACTTTATCTGAATGTATTTATTTATCTTAACTTTATTAATGATTTATTGATGTATATTTATTTAAAAACAGTTTGAGTTACATAATGAAAATTTTAAACTACAAGCAGTGAAATAATTTGTTACCAATTTTATTTGGATCTTTCCCATCACCTTCCCTCTTGTTTGATCTCACATTTAATCTGGTTTCCAATCTCTCCTGCACCTATTCAATTAATCTTTCTATAAAAATTAAATAAATAAACCCAACAGAACTGAATAAATGATATTCCCTATCAATTAATGCACTTTCTGACATCGCCTACATGGTTTCGCGCTGAGTTTTGTGAAATCATTGTGGACACTGCTGCAGTGAAGCTGACTTGGCTATTCAACCACCTTTCTCTCCTCTTTCTCACCTGCTCTCTCTTTTTCTGCTCTTTCCTCTCTCCTTCTAGATCCTGTTAACCAGGAAACAGGATTTGAAGTTAAACAAGAAGTATACACTGATCTTTAAAAATGTATTGTATAGATTTATAGTACAGTATTTATAGTATAGATTTATAGTAGTATGTACTTTGCATAAAACACAATGTGTTGTTATATTGTCTAAATCTAGAGTGCCATTTCCTCAATATCTACAAGTCTGCACCTTTTAGATGCATCTCTCCTCCAGCGCATTAGAAACAAATGGCTGAGTTCCCTTACCTGCATGTTATTCATCTCTGCAAAGGCCTGAAAACAAGCCATACATTTGTTTGTTGAAGAAGGGAAGCATCTAAAGTTTGTAATGTAGTAGATCTTAAGGACCAGATTAAACCCTAATCTGTGTATCTGCTGACACGTAGTGTCAAAAAGGTTGCAGTAATGCATGATACGAATATTATTAACAGCTTTTGTCACTGAGCCTGTTAATGTTCGTCAAAAACATAAACCACATTGTGAAACATTTAGACAAAATAAAATAGAGAAAAGTGAAAAAAG
>JBAMHX010000023.1:20665241-20684964 GCA_037177515.1 Pseudomugil tenellus
CAGCTCCACATTAAAAATCCTCAGCCTTTCTTTAAAGATTTCATAGTGAACCTGCAACTTTGTTTTCCGCCACCTGCGTTCAACTTTTCGACATTCTCGTTTTTCAGATCTTACCAGCGGTAACTTTACACGGTAACTTGTGTACAGACATAGGCGGTAAATGTCCGTGTAAGACTGTCATCCTTGAAACAGGATATAATGTATCATTGTGCGACAGATAGATGGAATTAATAGAATTAATAGAATTAACCTGAATTTACACACACACCACCATCCACCCCGTTGCATATAACTAACATTATAAGACAGCAACAACTACCAAATTCAGTGTTGTTAGAGTTTTGAAGTTCAACTCAACCGCAACAGAGTTCATGGCGCCGGTTGTTTAGTTCCAACCGGTAGCAACCGCCCTTCCATCCCCCCCCCCCCCCCCCAAGTCAATGTTCGTACATTAACCTGCATGTCTGAACAGGATTCGTCTACTCTGTAATTAATCGGGCATTGTAATAGGTCTTCAAGCGGGTGAAGTCCACGTGGATCTACCCGCTTAAAGTCCGGACTGTACCTTTCAGACAAGAGGGACGAAAAATCAATGTCCGCATAATGTCTGGGTAACAGAGCAAGTCTGAAACGGTCTATAGAGTAAGTAGGTTTCCTTCTTCTGCCGTGATTGAGCGAGATGCGGTGTGATTATTAAGTTGAGGTGTGTATCTCTAATGTAACAGACCTAACAGATATCAAACTGATAACAGTGAGTTACATCTGTTTCTTTGCTCCACTCTACATGTATCTTAACTTGATGATTCTTGCTTATCTGAATGTGCAGGGAGAGTTCTCATCTGAAGGACACAGTAAGGCATACGTCTGATAAGCTTTAGCAGAAACCTAAGTCCTAAAACATTCATAGCAAAGCTAAAACAGTTCCAAACATAACTAATCCTGCAGAAAGATGCCCAAATGCCTACTCCATCGATTACCCTTTGGGTTGAACCACACATATTTTCAAACCTTTATTTTTTCATCTTAACTAGTGTCGTTTTTTTTTTTGTTTTTGTTTTTTACATCTTAGAGAGTTGCAACATTAAGTTGAGAAATCCTCTGTGCAGACAAACAGACATAAATGCTCCTCTCAGTTCTCAAAACCAAATATGAGTTTGTTCCTGCTGCAGTTGGTGTCAACAACACTTTGCGCAGAACACTCTGAGGTTAAAAACACTGCATGATGTTGCATCTTGCTAGGTGAAGAGTGCCAACTGAACCACTTTCTCTGGGCCTGCACAAAATTTAGTAAATGAAATGAGGAAAACACCTACTCTGTCTTGTTAGATTGAAGGCTGTGGCAAAGCTAATATGTCAAGATGTAAACTATACTGCTACTTTTCCATTTTAATCAGCACGTTAAAAGCATTTGTGTAATGCTATTTAAAGCCATATCTATGGTTAGGGCATGAGATCGGTGATGTGAAATCTCCATCTTTTACTTAAAGCATTCGGATTTCACACAGTTGTAACATGTATTGTTCTGACATCTTGATCTTTCTTTCTGACAGACTTGTGAAATTTACAGTGTTTCCTTTCACGTTGCCCTCTGCAGTTTATCAACCTAAAAATGTCACAGGAGACACCTCCCACTTCCACCTTCATTTGAAATTTTCACTTCCTTAATGTCATTTTGTGATGTATGTTAACCTACGGTCTTCTGAACATCCTCACTCTGGTGGCAGAGTGTTTGGTGCACTGCTGAAACTCCTTGAGCTGAATCACATAACTCTCAGGTAAGCCTGCAACATTAGCGTACATCAGGTCTTGTACACCTGCCAAACCTTTTTAATAACCAGGGGAAGAGAACAAAATGTAACTGACATGAATCAATAAGGCATCTTTATTCCTCATCCTCCACATGGTTATAGTTTCTTTCTGTCTCACAAGAGTGAAATTTTACCTATCTTGAACTTCAGCAATGTTTTCTATCACAACAGTGACACAGTGTTAGAAAGGGATTATTGACATGCATTTAGGCTGCTGATAAAATTACATCTCACTCTACAAAGAGTTATTAAATTAGGTGTAGTGGAGCTTCTGAGGTCTTGTGATGCACATGCAGCAAAACTGTTCTTCTGTGTCTGAGGCGCGGCTGCAGATTTCAGGAAGTAAAATCTACAAATGGAGGTAAAACAACCATACAATGTATCATCTTTCACTAACACTGCTGCTTAATGATGCAAGAACTGGTCATTTTGTGGTTGATTCTGAATAAACCAACATGATTTAAGGTTTGATTTTAATATCAGTATATACAAAAATGCTTAATTTAAGGTGCATTTAAACATTGTATCAGCTTAATTCTTATGAGAAATCATTTAGTCTGTTTGCTTGTAGAAGAATCAATGACAGGATGAATGTGTGTCTGTAGCAAAGACGAGAGAAGGTTTGTGGTTTTGTTACTCTCTATAAGGGATGTGGTGTAACTGTCTGTTTGGCACCATCTTTACCTTTTTAGGCTAAAACCAAATGAAGAGTAATTACATCGTACTAGGTGCATTTGTGTCATTATTTAACTGTTATTATGCATGTTTTGTGTGTAGTATTATTTCAATAACACATAGATTAGAAGACAAACCAGGCAAAGACAGACTAGAGGAAGCAGTTGTGAAAGCGTTTGCTTCCTCTTTTCTAGCTTTCCTGTGCCTTTCTACTGCCTTCAGCTTTGTTTCTGTCAGTTTATTTGTCATGATATGTGTGTTCAACTACAAGCATTTGATATGCATTAAAAAGTCAGAAGTCTTGTACAGATAAAATGCTGTCTGTTGTTCACAGAAACATTTACTTTTCCCCAGTTCACCATGTCCAGGAAGGTTGTGAGGACCAGTAAGTTCCGTCACGTTTTCGGCCAGGCTGTGAAAGCTGACCAGTGCTACGATGACATCCGAATTTCCCAGATGACCTGGGATAGCAACTTCTGCTCTGTTAATCCCAAATTTGTGGCCATGATTGTGGATGCCAGTGGTGGAGGAGCCTTCATGGTGCTCCCCCTGAATAAGGTGCGTCACAATTAACGGACTCATTAATATATGACTGATAAATCCTTTTAATTAATTCTCTCAAAATATTATTTTGAAACACTTCAAAAGCTTCTGATGCAAATCGTTGTTTTTTACCATCATGCTAACATTTTGAATTCTGCAACAAGCCTCACACATTTGTCTGAATAAGGAAGTTTGATTGTGTCTTGTTACACGTCACTGTTCTCTGCTGTTGAGTTTTCACCATATTAGGAGTTTGTTGTCGGCTCAGAGCAGAGACAGGATGTAGCCTATGCTCAGTTGTTTTTACCATCAATTATGGAGCGCATTCGACGCCTTTCGACTTCTTCAATGCATTTCATTTCACTGAAAATGTAGGCAGTTGTAGCACTGGAAAGATGGTCTCTACAGAATATGTCAGCCTGTAAATCAAATACATTAGAAATTTCTTCGTCTGTGCAAATGGTGAAAAATGTTACCACAAAAGAAGAAGTCCCTTTAAAAAAAAGACTTCAAAAAGAAATGTGGCAGTCAGCACTGCTCACTACACACATGTACAAAGTGCAGGGTCTCATAATCAGTAAATCTTCATAATCAGAAAATCTTGAGTTTAAAATGAACTTTGTTTCTATTTTTCTTGGCTACTTTATCAGTCATTTTTTTTTATCTGAGGCAATATTGTAACTAAATATATAATTAAAAGTCACTGTTAAGGCACCAACAACAGAGTATTTTAGAATTGAATTATACCTACTGCTTTTCCATCATAGACTTGCTTTTAAAGAGCTGATCTCTACAGAAACTTTTTAAAATCCTACCTCTTTTGTAGTTCAAACTTTCAAAGTACAAAAGATGTGTGTGTGTCAGCGTGCACAAAGGAGCAGGAAAATGCAGAGTAGAATCAGAGAAAACACTGTTTAGAGATGCTAGCTTTCATTATTTCACAGAAGCCAGATGTTAGTCATATGTTATGGTGGACAAATATTTAATAATTTAGTGTAGGATGTAATTGACATACTGCACATGTAAGCTGTTTGGGCAGACAGAGAGGTGGGAAAACACTGGAGGTTTCACCTACTGGCCCTGATCTCTTCTTGAACCCGGTTACCAGACATTTGGTGTAATTAAAGAATAAAGCTGAAGAATTTATGTCAGCTGACTACAGATTCAGCATGTTATCTAAACTAGATCTCTTTGTTCCACCACACCTTTCTTCTTCACAGCTTCAAGTTGTCTTGCATTTTACTTTTTTGTGGCTGCCATTAGTGTAAATGACATATTATGCTCTTCTCCATGTGTCTCTCTGCAGACGGGGCGTATCGATATGTCCTACCCCACTGTATGCGGCCACACAGGTCCTGTCCTGGACATTGAGTTCTGTCCTCACAATGACAACATCATTGCTAGTGGATCTGAGGACTGCAGTGTCATGGTAAGTTGATGCAATCTGGAAATGACTTCAACATAAGATGAAATTTCACATGTAAACAGCGTCTCGTCTTTGGCACATAGATTTGGGAGATCCCTGACGGCGGGCTGACCACGTCTCTGACAGAGCCTGTTGTGAAGCTGGAAGGTCACTCCAAACGTGTCGGCATCCTAAGCTGGCATCCCACTGCTCACAATGTGCTGATGAGTGCAGGTAATACTCACATTTAATCCTCAGTAAGAGTTTTCAGTCAGTATTGACATTATTTAGCAAAGAATTCCTATGAAGAACTGTATTATGTTGCATTTAGGAACCAGACTGTGGTAAATATATTATATATCACATGGGATTTGTTGACTTAAATACATTTGACTAGAAGAGGAAGTTCTCACACCCTGCACTACCATCTTTCCTCTGAGGACTTATATAGAGGAGCATTGTGCTTTATGTTCATAAAAACATGCTTCAGCTTTTCTTACATACAAAAAATATGTTTTATGACACTGAAACTAGAATAGTTCATTTCAAACACACATGCATGCTGTCACAAATGTGTCATGTTCATTTCATTATGATGAATTTCTACTAAGCAGCTTTTTCAATGCAGAACTAACTTATCCATCCCACAGTGTGTTCACAGTTTTCTCTTTAGACTTCTTATTTTAGAAGTTCTCTTCTCTGCACACAATGCTTTGTTCCTTTTTCACTGTGTAGGCATGGCAACTAACTTTTATTATGCTCTTAAAACAAACACAGTTGTAATGTCTAATGTAAAATGACACTGAAATCAAACTGAAGCAAACTGGTCACTTCTTCTGATGCAGGCTGTGATAATGTGCTGATTCTGTGGAACGTGGCACGGGGGGAGGCAGTGGTGAGGATGGACAGCATACACACTGACCTGATCTATAGCGCATGCTGGAACAGGGACGGTTCCAGGATTGTCACCTCCTGCAAAGACAAGAAGCTGCGGTTGCTGGACCCACGCAAGGGGACTGTTGTCTCTGTAAGACTCCTACTTTGAAGCCACTTTTTTGTATCTGTCCTCCTCAAGCAGCTACTCAACACGATTATTTGTATAAATGTACTGGTTTATATAATGCAGATGAACATCTTATTATTATAACTAGAAAAAAGATAATAACTTCTGAGGTTTTGCATTTTTGCATAAAACAATTCACTTAAATACGTAATCTTTTAAATGCTATTTAATTCAACTAAACTCAAACGACTAATATGTCAGCTTTAAAAAATATATTTTTCCAAATAAATAATACATACTCTGTTCTTGCATCTCTTGCACATAATAAGAAAGAGGTAATTTCAATGTAATTTCAAACCAGACGGTCCCTGCGAAGTGACGCATCAGCTGGTGCGGAGCAGAAAGTAATGACATGTCCGCTCTGATAGTAACAAGCATGAACATGTACAGTGTACGAACTACCGACATCTAGCGGTAAAGATGAGAATTGCTGTTACCTCTAAATGCCAGACACAGCTGTGAATGGACGGTGGTGAGAGGCAAAAACTATTTCATTTGAGAGTTGTTTGTCCTTTCTGAGACACTGTACTAAACTGGTGGCAAAATATAGCAGATGCTGCTGCAAGTAATCTAAATAGCTCATTCTAAGGGAATAAAACACGACAGTTATTAGATTAAAGTGATTAAAAAACATGGAAACAGTTACTTTTCTGTCATATTCTAAAAGCCTTTTGTTTTTGTCTCTGCTGCTACAGGAGAGGGACAAACCTCACGAGGGTTCCAGACCCGTAAGGGCCGTGTTTGTGTCCGATGGGAAGATCCTGAGTACTGGATTTAGTCGCATGAGTGAAAGACAGGTGGCGCTGTGGGATCCGGTGAGTGCAAACAGCTCGCAGAGCCTGCTATTTCAGGCTTATGCCTTCTTTATTCAACTTAACTTGACAAAGTTGTATTATCCTCACTGTTACTGGATAACAGTGTGCTGTGTTTTAATATTATTACCACATAAAAAACTCATCATGGTTTCGTTCGACCGTAAACCTACAAGTGTAAAAAATATTTACACTCGTAATATTCTATTTTAGAAATCTTCTTTTTCCCACTTATTCATTCATAATGAATGTATGAACACAGGATGCTGCAGCCGGATCGATTCTTCCTCAATTGATTAAAATAAAAACACGCTTTGAACTCTGCCTAAAAGACGCAACAAATGGAAACACAATTTTTCAGACTTGAGATTAATTATTACTTGGACATCTTGACAGTTGACATATTTGCTACCAGGAAGGGTTTCAGCTTTATTTTTACAACAATACTGTGTCACAACAGCTAGCTCACAGCTCCAAGAGTGCTTATAGCCATCTCACTTCTAATATCTAATGGAGTAAACTTTGCTTTGCTGGATTTAATTAAATTAATATTTTTCGTGTTTCTCATTTTGCAGAAGAACTTTGAAGAGCCGCTGACCCTGCAGGAGCTGGACACCAGCAGTGGTGTTCTCCTGCCATTTTTTGACCCAGACACTGGTGTCGTCTACCTCTGTGGCAAGGTTTGATTTGGTCTTTAGATATTTATTGTTATGTCACCTGCATGGAAACAAATACCTCATCGCTTGTGTTTTGCTGATCACAGGGAGACAGTAGCATCCGTTACTTTGAAGTGACAGATGAAGCTCCGTATGTTCACTACCTGTCCATGTACAGCAGCAAGGAGAGCCAGAAGGGGATGGGATACATGCCTAAAAGGGGCTTGGAGGTCAACAAATGTGAAATCGCCAGGTAGTGATGTGTTTATATTTTTAGTGAGCTAATTTCAACATTTCCTCTGGTGCTTTTGTCAGGTGTCAGGTTTGCATTTGTCATGTTGTTTTATCTGAAGGTGTGTCAGTTTCATTTAGACATTAATTCCTTCGTGATGGATATTATCCTTTTTTTTTTTATCAATTTTTTATAAATTACTTTAATTACTTAAATTACTATCTGTTAATTTTGTTCTGTCTGTGTAGAAAAAGAGCTACATTTTAATACAAAATTAAATGAGTTGTTGTTACTCTATGTGGTGATCTGTGGCTGTTAGCATTTATCCCATTTTAACTGTTAACATAGCTGTAAATTGTTCATAATGCTTATAGTATGGAATTGAAATTAAATTCAACTTTGCCAAAAAGTTTCTTAAAATCTTAACAAATATTTCTTCTTTCAGATTTTACAAACTTCATGAGAGGAAATGTGAACCTATTGTCATGACAGTGCCACGCAAGGTGAGATTACAAATATTATTGTTAGAAATATATTAAAATATAATCTTTAAGTCACTTCTCCACCTCTGTCTGTGTAGTCGGATCTGTTCCAGGAGGATCTGTACCCGGACACCATCGGTCCAGAGCCCTCGGCCGAGGCTGATGAGTGGTTTGAGGGAAAAGATGCTCCACCTAACCTGATTTCCCTAAAGGACGGATTTGTAGCAACCACCAAGGCCAAGGAGTTTAAAGTTCACAAGAGTCTCCTGAAAACAACAACTGCTGGGGGCAGCAGTCAACAGGACAGCGGGGTGAGTAATTTTATTTTATTTAATAATAAAAAAAACTTTTAAAATGATTTGCTTTACAGTGTTTCATTGCACTTCATTGTCCTGGTTTCAGGAGGTTCAATCTTTGAAGAAAGAGGTGAAAGACCTCAAAGAAGCACTAGCGGAGCTGACCAAGCGTGTGAGTGAGCTGGAGAGCAAGCATTAAAAACATGAAGATGGATCTGAAACAAGAAAAAACAAGATCGGAAGTTGATGGAAAAACTGAGGAGTGAAAACAGACGACTAGAAGATAGATAATTCTGTATGCTTTTGGTTGTAGTGAGACCAAAGGGAGAGAGCAGATGTAAAGAAAGTTTTTTTTCTAGCTCAAATCTTGAGTTTGTTCATTTGGTCTTTGTGATTCATTAGAAAATGTTTTATTTTAATATATGCTCATAGTCTGAAATAAAGTCTTCAGTATTTTCCAAGAACTGCTTTATTTTATTTTTATTAATAAAGCACATAAAATAAATATTTAGATTTGACTAAATTTAAACAATGTTCTGAATTATTTTAATCATCACACAAAATGAGAAACAAACCAAAATGAGAGAAAATAAATGTCATATAAATCTATGTGAAATATGTTTACAAGAACACAGATACGTCCTGAGGTGCATTTGCTTGAAAATGCTTTTTTTTCTTTTTTTTCTACCAAAAAATTAAAGATAAAACAAAAACAGGTTGGAGATTAAATATTGAATATGTTTAAATTAAAAACCAAGTTGCGTAAAAAAGCACATTTTGGTCTTTCGTGACTCAGATCTCATTATATCAGATTAATCTGTTATCAGCAAGAACTTTTTACACAGTTTTTTTCTAAACCATCCTTGCCGTCATTTTACATTATTGCTTTCACATTAACTTTCCTCTCCTCCTCTTTTTATGTTTAACACCTTTTTCACATGTACCTCGTCAGTTTGAGAAGCATTACACATCGTTTTCATATAGGGATGAGTCTTTTTTTAACTTAGCGATTCCTGCAGAGCTGCTGGATTTGGGCCTGCTGAAGCAGCAGAGCAAACCACCAGCCAGAAGCAGCAGCACACCTGCTGCCAAACCCACATAGATGCATTCTCCTAACTCATTTTTAATGGAGTCATGTACTGAGACGTCTTGTACAATAACATGTGTAGACCAGCGAACTGGGATGATCACCATGAGACCAGCCAGCACAAAGTCCACTGCTACCACCAGTCGCAACTTGGACTTGGCATTTTCATTCTGCACACAGGTGGTGAAGTCAGCTCCACAGAAGAGGATGAGGAGGCTCATGAAGGACAGCATGCAGCTGATGATGGTCATGGCTCTGCCGGCCTGCAGGTCAAGAGTCAAATCCAGCAGGGAGTTGTATTTGCATTGTTGCTGCCCAGTACTCTGCACCACACATAACATCCACAGGCCCTCCTGAGTGGTCTACATACACACATAAAGAAACATGGTGTGGGTCATATATCATGTCTGCTAATTGTAGTATTTATATTGAATCCTTTCTTTACTTTTTTAGAAGTCAGAGGGACTAAACATTTTGCTGGGTGGCATTAATCTGGTAGCTTTAGTTAATTTACTAGTTTTCATGGAGAAATATTTAATATGTAAAACTATTGAAACTTTGTTAACACTGTTTAACTACAACATAATAATGATTACACAATAATGGATCAGTATTAATCATCAAAGCAATAAACTTCAGGATTCGGACAAAACCATGAGAACCTAAAACATATTTTGTGATTAAATTGTCTTCGGTTTACAATTAATTACTGGACAGCGCGTACGTAACGGTTCCCATAGGTTTCTTAAGAGCGGATTTGAAGCCAACAGGCGGGTCTTACCGTCGCCATCTTGCTGTTTCGTCATTATTGAAAATCCCAAAATGGATGAAAAGGTAGAGCTGAGAGGGCTCCGTTACAGTGGAGCCAGCAGGAAGTACGCAGCTGTAACCAGTGATCGGGCTCTAACATACATCAATCAAAAGGACACGCATCTAAATTTAAGATTAAAATAACATAGAAACTGAAGTGTTAGAAAAAATCCCCCCCCCCCCCCCAGAGTTTACATGATGGAAAATTGAACCTATTAAACCGAAAGAAGTTTTTGGAGCCACTCTGTAAACATGTTTATTTCAGCTGTGAAATCTGACATTTTAACATGGGTGTCTATGGGCATTGCTCGCTATTGGTGCCAGTCATCAAGCCCTGAGGGGTGAACTGCAGGCATATCCATTTCCCTATTGGCGTCACCATCGGCAGCCAAAGATTGCCACCTGAGCCGTACTTATAGACACCTTAATTGTTGTTGTTTAAATTTGGTAAATCCCGGTCATGCGCAGTAGCTGTCGGCAGAAGACACGCCGTATCCGGGATTACTCGTTGTGTTTACACGACGGAACTTGCAGGAGCAAAAATCAAGTCGCTTAAAAGCAAAAGAGAAACATCTTGACCGTTTATCGGCCAGGGATTGTGAAAGATACGAACAGAAGTTGTATGTGCATGGACTTTTGTTGCCTGATCCGTTTGAAATGTACAAAAAGCAGTGGGACAATATGTCGAAGTGGCTGCTAGTGCGACATTTGGAACTATTTATACTCCTGTGTTGGACACAGCCAAAGCATTGAAAGCTTACAAATCGCTGTATGGATATTCCGCTGTATGTTATTCCGTTTGTGGACATGTTCATAAAGTTTTATACTACAGTGGAAACGACTCGCTATGCTTCTTATGGAATTTCGATCTTCTGTCCGCATGTCTTAAGTTCCTGCTACATGACCAGAATGGAAGTAAAGGCTTGACTCTTTGAGTTAATTTGAAGAATGTGTGTGTATATAAAATATTAGTTATATATTTGTTCTTTTTTGGAGACCTGAAGCCTGTATGGACATTCATGAGGCTGAAACGAGCTGACTGCCTGCAGGTGTGTCGGACTACTGCGCGTTCACAACACACACACTGCATATTGGACAGAGCAGATTTTTCAGTGCATCCATTTCACAGTGATTTTTGTCTAATTTTCCAGCTTTGACGGAGGTCTATCAGACTTTTATGAGCAAGGAGGTTTATTGTTTATCAAAGCAATCTGCACAGCAACTAAATTGAGCAATGTGCACATGCAGCAAAAGAAGGGACAAGCTCATAAAGAGACACAGAAAGTTTTTAAGGCTAGAATTAATGAAAGAATTAATGATTGGCGCAGGGTACTCATCAATCGCGAAGGTGATACCAGTTGATCGCGTAACATAAAAAAATATATATACGTCAGTCCATCCATCTTGTCACTTAACTGTTATACAAGGTGTACAACAGCGCTGCACTAAAACACTGCGTTTAGTTTTCACACGCAGCAGATTAACTTGTTTCCCTGCAGGATTACATCAGTTTGTGTCCACTGCTTCTACCCATGATCACAAACATGTTTAGCATAAAGACGACACGTTCATATTGTTCTGTTTGTACAACATACTGCACTACAAGAACTTGCCATAATCTTTGTTTACAAACTGTAAAAACAGATGATGCTGCGCTCTACTATGGCATCGGCGGAGCTACTTCTGCCGCCAGCCCAAACTAGGTCAATTAACACGTAATCGTGATGTATCTCATCAACCTCCCTATAGGATAAGTCTATATTCTGTCATTAATGTTTTCCATTACCTGTGATATGACATTGTTGGCTCCTAGGAAGGATGTCATCTTCCAATGAGGAACTGTGCAGCAAATAATGACGCCAATGAGTCCAAGGGCCCCAAAGGCCCCACAAATAACCTGAACTCCAAAAGATCCCATTCTGGAAAAATCGTACGTGTGTGCATGTTAATTTTTTTTTTTTTTTTTTTTTTTTTAAGGAATCAATTGATTTATTGTTGTTATGAGCAACACGTCACCTTCCTGCATGCAATGAGACAACATGTGTCTGGTTGAATTTTACTTTTGCTTAACACCAGTGGCTACCCCTGTCAAACTAAGAGGAATCGCTGAAATGAAAACTTGTGTGGTTCAAAGGTGCAACATTAACAATATCACAGTGTCCTCCAACCTTCACCATTAATCTCTCTTTTGAAGTACAACTTAATCCCATGTGGTAAATTAGACATTTCTCTGATGTACTATGGAAGGGATTCTGTACCAATGTTCTAAATTAAAATGCAGTAATAAAAATGCTTTTTCATTTTCAGAACTTACCTGCACTTTTTGACTGATAAATAAAATGAATAATAAATGACAGAGTTGTCACTGATACTCACAGTGGCTGCAACCAGACTATCAGTAACAATGATTTCAATTCACAATTTCAGTGTTGCTGTCAACCATCCTGAGAGATGCAGCAACCTGTATTTATAATTTTCCAACCTTTCACCTTTCTGAAACTGCTTGGAGGGAGTGGAGAATCTCCTCATGTATATCCTCTCTGCAAAGCACTGTCAGACAGGTGGTGAAGAAACAGAGTGGCTACTGACATCTCACCCAAATTTATTTTTGATTATAATTAACAGTTTTGCTGGTGAAATTGAAATGCAGTTTGAATAATTTGCTATTAATTTTATAGATGAGTCAGGTCTGACTCTGAAGTATTTGTGAAAGCTAATGCATTTCAATTTTTGAAAAATTTCATTTCAAAATGAATTTTTTGCATCTATTTGCTTGGGCGTGCTTATTTTCAAATGAACTTTAAATGTAACCAAGCAACAACAAAGCAACAAAATCAAAGAAAGATTCATTTTTACACATCTCTGTGTAGCAAAAAGACATTTAGGATTGGCACCTAACTAGAAGGTGAAATTAGGGAAAATAAAATATTAAATGTATCTTTAAATTAAATTTTAATTCAGTTACAAAATAAGCAGTTTTGTAATTATTCGTTTTAAATGTGAGTAAAAAGGTGCAGGAATGTTATATAAACAAAAAACATTTCTGCAAAAAAAAAACATTGTAAATGTTTGCTTGGACAAGCTATAAAAATTAATTCCTAAAAACCTGTTCCTTTATTATTATTAATTACAGACTGAGTCATGAAGAAGAAAATAAAAATGCAGTTTAAATTATTAATAATTTCATTTATGAGTCAAAAACTTTGCATGTATGTATTGAAAACCCAAAAGCTTTTCTATTTTTGCATCTTAATTTAAATAATACAGAATTGCTTCCATAATCTACTGCATGCAGTTTTTGTTCATTCAAAGACTATTACAATTTACAGTATATCATCTTTTCACCAAAAATGATCATGTTGTAACATCAAATGTGCCATTTCTCACATTAAATTTTATTTTAGTTTAATTTACATTGATTGTTGATGGATGAACGATATAAACAAAAAACAGACAAAGATAACATTCGGAATTTGTCCTGTTGCTCAATTATTTCTTTGCTCTTTTTTGTGTCCATCTGCTTCTTTTAAAAGTTTATATGAGACATTTAACAAAAAAATCAGGCAAAATAAATGCTTACCTTGTTGTAAATGTATTTAGTTCAGGTTTTCTACTTCTTTCCGGTACTTGTGTTGATTGAGAAACAGTTTTATTTTAACAGCTTCCTACTTTCCTTTTGGTTAACTTAAGCAAGTGTAACAGAGTCATTTTTTGTGGTAGTTTTTGATACTTCTGCCTTGTCATCTCAAAGAGGAAGTGGGTTTCACTTGGGTCTATTTGGTTTGAACTAAAGAACATGATGGTTTTGATGTCAGCCAATATCGCACATCTTAATACTTACAAGCTCAATGTTTTGTCTTCTTTATATCTTTGATATCAAAATTGTATAGTACAACATCACCTGTAAATGGTGTAAAAAGGCTGATCTTCGGTCCACCAGGACCTTAGAAGTTTTACGGTGTTGCTCATTATCTCAGCTGTTTCTAGGATTGATCTCTTCTGGGTATCTGTTACAGCAGGGGTCGGCAACCCGCGGCTCCGGAGCTGCATGCGGCTCTTTAGCGCCTCCCTGGAGGTTTTTTTTTTTTTAAATGTGGCCTATAAAAATGGAAAAAAGATGGGGGAGAGCAGTTGCACTGCCAGCCGGTTTTCTCGGGGCTTTAGGCCTGGATGTTTTGACTGAAGCCCCGGTAACCAAAACCAATATAAGTCAGTGTATTATGCCGTTAAATATTTCCTCCAGTAATGTTGTGACCTTCACGACTGATCCAAAACTTTTGAACAGGAACGATGGGAACCAAATTGTAATTATTTGGGAGCTGTTCTTTTAGTCTCTCTCCGAGTTCACAACCCTTGTTTGTTTGTTTTAGATCTAATGCTTTAATTATTAGCTTTGTAACGACAATCACATTAACTATTGCTATGTTGAGCAGAGCATATTATTCCTAAGGTGTCCTGAATGCAGCACCGCTGCGTCTCATTCTAAGTTTTGTTTTACACCCTGAATTATGTGCAAGTTTGACCGAGAAAATCATGATCATTTAAAATAAACATAATCGTTTAACTACAGCTGCAGATGAAAACAACATTGTGAGTCCATCCAGGGCTCAAACTTTTGTAATTTGCAGACGGTCCTTGAGAGGTGACGCATCAGCTGGTGCGGAGAAAGCCGCACACAAGCCTTCCAATGCAGAGGACAGCTTTTTTAATTAATATGTCATTGTAGATAACAGTCTACCTTGAGGTTCCAGAGTCTGTTTTATAGAAGCAATATTTCATTGATAAGTTATTGAAACAGAAAATCATTTGATCTCTTTCTAACTTTACCGAAGTCACTCTAATCATCACCCTAATCATCACCGCCCCCACTATCTGCTGTTAATAACATTTGATCCCACTTAAACATCTTTCTGAAATCTCTCACAGTCTCCTCATTAATAAGCGAACACGGTTTATGTTTCACCTTTTCACTATCTATTATGTAGGCCTAGGTCTCACGTTTTCACAATAAAACGTGTCACGTAATAACGAGATAAGGTGCGATTTTCTTTTATTTTGGATGACAGCTATACGCTTCCCTACTTACAGCGTGTTGCCTTCACATAAAGGCCCATCTAAGACTTTTAAATGTATGCGGCTCCAGACAGATTTATTCTGTTTTTTTGGTCCAATATGGCTCTTTGAACATTTTGGCTTGCCGACCCCTGATATAGACGATAAACATATAGACGATAACACCTAGACTATAACATATAGACTATAAACTGAAATGTAACACTTTAAATATAAGGAAAAGTGTCAGTGAATTAGTAGTTTAGAAGAAAAATTCTTTCTTTAAAATAAACCAACAGTTTGTCCATTTTTGGGTTAAAATGTTTATCACCAAACAATTAGAAATGTTAAGGGAGAATAATAATGCATTTAGTTTTAAACTCACCTAATTAGTCCTGTAAGCAGCACAATTTGTGAGTTTTTTGTAAGTCAGATTCACTTTAACTCAGTTAATATAGAGCATGTCAATTCTTCTCAGCCAAAGTAGTCGGATAAACAGAATTTAATTATTTCAGTATCTCCTGCAGGACTGATTAATCGATATGTCCCTTTTAAATGCTGCCCACAGTGCTTTGCATTTAAAGTTTGTGGTTGAATCAGATAAATAGTTATCCCTGCAATTGTAGGGTCACCATGATGCCACACATGAAAAATACGGAATTCCTCTCGGTGCAGCACATATTTATACCCTCCTATAAAACAGTTTCAGGTCAGGCATATCTTCTCATCGATAATTTATTATGAGGGTGTGTCTCAAAATTGCATTTGTTGTAGTATTATCTCCAAAAATAGTCATAAATGGTTTTAATCTGAGACTTTAGACCCATAAAAACAATGTTGGGTTAGGTAAATGCTGGAAAAGTCATCAGCTTAATATTGAGTTGATGTGCAATGTGTAGTGTAAAGAGATAAAGATAAAATGAAATTCACTTCATTTATTCCTGAGGGAAATTACCAGATAGCATTGTTTATATTGAAACAGTTGCAAACTAGGACCTTTTTTTTTCTTCCCAACATTCACTTTGCTTATTTTTTTATAACAACCTCAAACAATAGGACTGGAATTAGGCAGAAAAGAGGAGAACTTAAATATCACCTTTCATCTTCCTTTCCCCTGTCATCCCACCGCCAGCAGTGCACCCACCAGCCTAACCCTCTCATCAGGTTCACCAGTTTAGCTAAAAATTCATTATCTACCAGCTTTATGACATATACAAACAATAACATTACATATAATAAAAGAAAGAAATGTATCCTCAGCTTGCATAGGACACGTTAGTTAAAGACAAGGAATATAAATAGGATTTAATACATAAATAAACTAGAAATGCACTCAGAGAGCGCAGACATATGGCAAGATTATTATTTGGGCTTATTTTAGGGTGATACATCAATCAGATCTCAGTCACACATGATCTTTGTCAGAGTGAAAAACAGCAGACAGAATTGTTCTGTAGAAGGGGTCAGCTGCCATCCCATGAGTGCCTATCTCACAGTGTTAAAGAATCTGTAAAAAAGTGACCTACAGTATATATACTTTACATAGACATTATCTACACATTAATAATGATGAAAATAATAATGAGAATGAGGATGGTGATAGTAATAATAGAATTAAATAAATCATATTTTGTATATATGTATATATGTATGTGTGTGTGTGTGTGAGAGAAAGAGAAACAGATGCTAACTTTAAACATTACAATTGAGAAATCAAAGCTGGCATGTCTTCAGAAATATGTGAAATAAACAACTGATGAGTTATTTCATATTTCATGTGCATCTTCCTCTGTGGAAGGATGGTGCTGTGCATAGTTGTGTCCATGTCTTTGTGTGCGTTGAAGACATTTTCATACTTTCTTGCCACCTTCATCAGCTGTTTATTAAAGCTGTCCTTTATATCCACATCAGTAACAGGCATGTTTGGAAAACCACAAGTATGGTAAGTAGTCTTCTGGAATGACTGTGTCTTCACAGGAAGTGGCAGGAACTCAGTCAGGTGACAGAAGATAACAGACAGGTTCGATGTCCCTGATTTATCACGACTTGATATCCTCAAGTTTTCAGGAATAGAAGTGATTGAGGAGCACCACCTCAAATTTAACATTCAAAACCCGTTCCCGCTGTTAACTGCTGATTAATGATGTCTGCTAAAAACTCAGAAATAGTGAAGGAAACTAGTGATGTAGAGAAGAGGGGAAGGACAGAGCAGGAAGCTGTGGCCGACTTTCCAGCTTTACAGGTAAAAATCCTAAAGAAGGAAGGAAACCCTGATATGTGTCTAAGTAAATAATTATCTAAACCATGTAGGTGGTTGTTCATCTTTCTAGTGTTTGGTTGTATATTTGTTAGCTATGACCTGAATAATCCGAATAAATCACTTTGTATCTAATGATGTTCGTTTGTTCAGTATGAATTAACTTTGTTTTGGGATTTATTCCCTATCAGTTGATATCTAAGGCCTTTTTAATTTGTTTTATTTTTAACAACCCTGCTGGATTCTGTGTTTGTGAAGGGTTTGATCAAGCTGTAGCTGTAAAAAAAAAAATGACTTTAATTTTAAATGGATGGGGAAAAGTATAAAAAGCTACAACACACTGGCCAGAGTTGGTTTGTCATGTCTCCTTTTAACCCTCCAGTAAAGGAACCAGTCACTGACCGGCCTATATACATGGTGGATCTCCAAAGTATGTTCGTGGCCTTTCTGAATAATACATCAAGTTCTCTTCTGCTGTGGTCTGCTGCCTCACTAATGCCACATCTCTAAAAGTGTGATCCCTATCTCTGCAGATGTCTTGTACAGACCGGCAACATGCAGTGTGATATTCTGTCTGTAAAATCCAGGTCTTCATGCACACTTTTCTCTCATTTAGCTTTCATTTTTCATGTGGTCTGAAATCCCATCATCTTCCCTTCGCTATACATGCACAATATTGGTAAGTTTTATGAGTCACAAACTAAAATAAGTTTGTCATTAGGGATGGGCGATATCGGGATACATTTGTATCCCGATAATTCCTGGTATTTGTCACAACACTAAAAATGATGATAAATAAACAGCAATTTAGCCTCATTTTTAACAATAAATATGCCACCAAGACAAAAGGCTACTAAATTACATCAGAGTTCAAATTGCACTTTTTTGCTTAAGTAATGAAGTGAGCAAGAAAACAAGTCTGAAATGTGTGAACAGAATCATGTATTAACGTGAGAAAGCAGGTCAAGCGGCTAATAAAACAGCTTTTTAAAATCTAAGTAGTGCAGAGGCTGTGTTGAATTTTTTCAGGGTTTATTTAGGTGGTCATATGGTAAGATGTGAGAAAATAAAACGACAAGCTTGTGTTTTGTCTTTTTGATGGTTTTTATTGGAGGCTTTGGAAGTTGACGCATCTGCAGCATTTTCTGGCTGTCGCCATCTTCCAGTTTGTGTTTGGACTTGAGTTGGTGGAATAAATTTGTGATGTTGCTGTTTTTTGTTTGCACTGTTTGTCAGCTAACCTTGCAAAGTCCATGTTTCTACTCCGCATGTGATATGATATGTGACATGGGCTGATCTTTTTTTCCCACGGATTGTCCTGAGGACAACCTACAGCTGCAGCTCTAACGCTCAGGATAACTGAGTCGGGTAGAGGCTGCTCTTGTTTCCTGACAACGCTCCTCCTTGTTTAGAATGCTTCATGGAAAATGGAGGCAGCAGCTGAATGTTTCAAGAGCCACTTAGCATTTTTTCATTTCTTGGATAACCTTGGTGTTTGTGTTGGTCTGTCATTTGGTCTGACTTTCTGGAGGAGATATGGCTCCTGAAAGCTGCAGCGGTTTGATTCTTGTCTTATTGTCCAATTCGCTCAGATTTTACAACAATTTCCATTTTTATTGTTTAATTCTGTGATAAATCACAGGGTCCTAGAACTGTCCACTGATAATAAGTTAGATGGTTCCTTTCCTCTTTTGTTTGTAAAGAAAATAATTTAAATGACCTTTGGTCCAGGGAAGACAGCAGTGTTTCTGGATCCTATTCACATTTGGCTTCTTCTCTTTATGATGGAGCATTAATCTGCATTCAGGGTGAACTGTGTTCACAGAGAGGGATTTCTGGAAATCTTCCCGAGTCCATGCAGTGATATGCAGCAGAGAATAATGTCTGCTTTTGATGCAGTGCAGCCTGAAGAGCTGAAGCTCAAGAGCATCAAGTTTTGACCATCAACCTTGAGCCATGTGCATACTTTATTCATCCCAGAAGGAAAGTCAGAAAATACTATTTGATACACTGTAAATGGTGGGATCATCAAAGTCTTCACGGTTTTTTGCTGAGGAACATTTTTAAGAAATGTTTTTTTATTTTCTCAGATTAGTGCATCTGTGCCCAACTTTCCACCTGAGAGACTCTGTCTCTCTGAAATGCTCCTTTTATACCCAGTCATGCATTCGACTTGTTGCAAATTAGTCTATTTTTTTTTTTTACTCTGTTGGAGCTTTTTTGAGATGTGCTTCTGCCATCAAAGTCAAAAGGAGTTTATATGTCCAAAAAAATAGTAAAAATGTCTCAGTTTCCACATCTGAGATGCTGTTAACGTTCTATTGTAATCTGTTTTATTGACATTTTTCAAACCATCCTAACTTTTTGGGAACTGAAGTTGTCTATCATAATACTATTATACATCCATCCATCCATTTTTTTTTTTAACTGCTAAATGTAATTCAGGGTCAATGGGAAGCTGGCGCCATAAGGCAAGGCAAGTTTATTTATACAGCACCTTTCATGTACACAACAGTTCAAAGTGCTTTACATAAAAACATTAAAA
>JBAMHX010000023.1:20696415-20743404 GCA_037177515.1 Pseudomugil tenellus
TTATATTATATTATATTATATTATATTATATTATATTATATTATATTATATTATATTATAATATATTATATTATATTCACATATATTTGAAAATATATAATAATTGACATCCCAGAGGTCCTGAATCCTATCCAACACCTCCAGGACGCCTCCTTCAATACACTGCCACCACATGTCGCCACAAACTGTTGGCGACACACATAATACTAATTTTGAATTGTCTTGAGGAATTTCCACAGGTTTGGATCAGCCTTTTGGATCTTTCCACTTTAATTATCATTGTGCTTCTCAATCCAGATCTATGTGGGTAAATGATTTTGATTTGATTGATCAGTCTCATGTTAATTTCTTCTAAAGACATTAAAGATTTCAAGCTGAAGATTTAAAGCAATATTTTTAATTCCAAAAAAAATCAAAGATATGTTGTTTAAATGTTTCCATTATTGTTTTGAACAGTGCAAAAAGGGATGACTTGGGGCTTTGGTGTAATTAAAAATCCAAACACTGGGTGGCGCACTTTAAGTTTAACTTGGTTCTCCATTGAATGGTTGTAAATGGATGAAGGCGGACCGGGGGCGGACGAAGATAGATCCAGGAGTTATCCAATCAGATGCGAATATTTGGATGGTTAAAATGTTATGGGACCAATCATGACTTCAGAAACCCGTGAATGCTCAGTTTGATTCGGCCTCCTATGATACCATAGGTTGCAATGCCCCACTGAAAGTTCCAGCAGGAAGAGCAGCGACCTGGACAAACCAGAAAATAGGGGCCAAGACTAAACTAAATATATAAACATTTGCACATTTATTTTATTAAGAGGACTGGAATCAGTTTGAAGAAAAGGTTTGGGAGCATTCATTTTCTTAATACTTTTTGTAAAAAAAAAAAAAAAATCTTTATTATTTATCATACCAGCCGCGGTTCAGTTGTGCCGCTGCTATGAATGTGTAGCTTATGCTACTTGGGCGCTAGCTGTTGCTACCTAGCCTAGCTAGCTTCATTGGCTTAACCTCGGATAAGCTCATAGATCATCTCTGTTTTCTGTTTACTGTGAGCGCTAAAGACTGCTTACTATACAATATTTAATATTCTTTCCCTTATAAATAATGGTTAATTAATCGGTAAATTCTGTATTTTTTCATCAAAAGGAGCAACAAGGAATACCAACATCTTTACTTCCCGATAACGTCAGAAAATAAAGAAAATGGCGGAGCCGGACAAATTAAACATCGACTCTATAATTCAGCGTCTCTTGGAAGGTGAGGAGAACCAAACCCGCTGTGTATCAGAGTGGAAAAATTGTTTTTTTTTTAATTGACGGATTGTGGGGAAATCTATTTTACAAATAAAATGTAAGTCAGCTAAAGTTAAAAGCGGTGGCACTGTGATGGGATAAAGTAGCCTACTTAAGATTACTCTTCGCTCATCCTCACTGGTTGGATTTCTTTTCCTTTTTCTTTTTGAAGTGAAACCAGTCCCTGAATATTATTTTAAACAAACATCATTAGGTGGAATACATTTTGTCTTATTTTATAGCCAAGTCTCCGGATTTGTTGTCAATGGAAATCATTAGCTACGCATAGTTAAATGTGTAAAATTACAAAGATCTAGTATTTAAAACTGGAGTATTAAACACATACGCAAATAGTGGATGCATGCATTTGGATCTTTATGCATTTTCCCTGTAAATGGCAAAGATTCTTAAAAGCATTAAGGATAAACCTTTAGTTGTAATCACCATTATAAGGTGGAGCGTTTGTGATTGTAATGAAAACTCTTTGTGTTCTTTGCGTGCTCATTAGTCAGGTTGTGTTCTGACATGCTGTTTTATAGGTGGAAGATAAAGAATTACTATGCAAGACTGTTGATTCAGCTTCTTTGTACCCTTGTGGTGTGAATATACATTATATAACATAAAAGAAATGAGTTGAAATAGTTGTAAAACCTTTTATTTTGTGATGTGGATGTATTAATTATAGATGCCACTAAGCCACTGAAAGGATATAAAGACAAATGTGGATAAATTGTATCTCAAATGATTTTATATGATGCAGACCATTTCTGAGTAGCAGATTTTAATTGCATAAATAATAGTTGGATCGTGCTCCGCTCCAGTTTGCTTTATTTTGAAGGATGTGAATGTAAACGGGACATTTCATCTTGGAAATTATTGTTTGTGTTGTGTTGAGCTTTAAGACAGCAAATTGAACTGTCTGACCCAGCTGTACAGTTAAGCCCTAACAGTAGTGATGAAAATGTTTTTTTTTTCTCTCTCTCTTTTCAGTAAAATGTTATGGTTTTTCATCCAAGAACCACCAAATTGTAAATGTAATGGATAAAAAACACAACCTGTATAAATACATGTAAAAATATTAAACATAGCTAGGACTTTTTGTTGCATTTTGGGATATTTAATCAATTTGACTGAACATTTTTGTTCCATATTTATGTATTTTGATTGTCTTTTAAGGGAATCTCCTCCTATATTTAATTTCAAATGACCATGTTCCAAAAGTAACCCAGTTTTTATTTACACAGTAACCTTCAGCAATGATCCTCCTGATCTTTATGCAACATGACTTATCAATGTTTCATCCATCTTATAATGCACATTATATTAATTCTAGAAATTATTCTTGAAAATGCTGACAACCTTTTAAAACAGCCCATTTTAAATTATGTACAATACTTTGGATGCTTTCCATGTGTGCCATGTAATTATTAGTTACCATAGTTGCCTCTTTTTATCTTCATTTCAAATCTCACTGGATTGTTTTTACTGAAATCTGCTGCATGGAAGTTGGTTCAGTCGTACCGTCTTCATTTGGTTTGACATTTTCTCTGGCTGTCCTCTTACTTTCCGTCCGTTGCTATTCCTGTTGCTTTGGTGTTTCACTTTCAGTTGCCATCAAACAATCGCCTCTCATTTACAATCAAATGATGCTGGAAGAAGGTTATTCAAGCCAGAAGTAATTGGTTAATTTCTCTTTTTATCTATTTTTCTTATCTTTTTATACAAAGCAAATATATTATTTAAGATTTTTTTTTTAGATTAAAATTTCAGCCCAAATCATCTTTTTTTTTATATAATATAAAATTAAGAAAGTAGCTCATTTCTTTTCTTGCAAATTAAAAGAAGCCCAAGAGTTGTTGTTAATAAAGCATCAATTTATTTATTCTTTTATTTTGCAGGTTTTCCAACAATGTCTTATTTCGTAGCCATCAGCAATAAACATTTAGACAAGTTTGGCTCTTACATGCTCGCTTCTTTTAGACTCCTTTCACTACAGGGTGAAGACAACAGAGCGCAGTGAAACTTGATATAGGAATAAATATGACCAAATAGTAATGAAATAAAGTCATATTTAGTTCCTGCAGGGAAATTGTAAATAATAAATTAATATAAAAATGTTTAATTGATCATGAATTAATTTTAAAAAATGGGTATTAAGATATGAATTAATTATGACTATACCAGTAAATGACAGGTGAAATAAATAAAATATATTTCAATGAAAATTAGTAAATTTAATAACAAGTTATCCAAATTGCCTTGTTCATTGCCCTCAAACAGAAAACGAAAAACTTTGGAATTTTTTTTTTTTTTAACATCAAATAGTTTTGGCCATATTATAAATATCAGATACAGAAACTTTCTTCTAAATCAATTGTGTTAATATATTCAACCTTAGTCTTCAGCTTGTTTGCCTTCTTGTATAGTCCCAGCAAGATCAGCCCTGACTGAGCTGGTGGTGGTGATTGGGATTATACATAAACAAGCACGTGCAGTCAAATTGCCTCCAGGGAGTTTGACTTTGACTGAGAAACATGCTGCAGTGTTTGGACATGAGCCTTGATAAGGTTGTCAGCTAAACGCAGGAAAAGACACAAGCCTGATAGTGGCTGTATTTATATCCTGTTATGCAACTCGCTTGACCCTTTTTGTGGTTTTATTGTTCAGAGTAGTGTTCAGTTTCTACTTTATTACCCTTTTCTCAGAATAAAACAGGACTTCAGGTGTCCCAGAGGTAAATGTCCCATTGCAGACGCAGCATTAAAAGATTGCTGAATTATCCTGTGCCATCAATCACAGGTATAAACAGAGTTACCACCCGCTTGCTGACCATGCTTTGAGACCATACCAATTAAACGTGGTTGGATAATAAGCAGTTTCAATTGGATTACTTGCGTATCTATAGTTAAGTGAGGCCTTGTTAGTGGCATGTCTAGAGAGCGTGACATCAGATAAGACAAACCAGATCACCTAGCTTTGAGCCAGGAGTGCTGAACTGTATCAATGATTGAGTCCACCATGCCTGACACCCTAACAGCTTTTCTGTTGCACTGATCCAGTTCTTTGTTTTGGGCCTCCTGATCAGTGTAACGGCGAGCCTTTTGTCTGCACTCCTCATGACGGGTCACTGTTGAACACTGGCTACGAGGCTAACTTTGGAGTAAGCTCTGTCGGGGCTTAGCCTTCTATAATCCAGGTTTAAAGCAACAAGCAGCACTGTGGTATTTATATCTACTTTTCACTGCCTTTTGTCGTCCACTCACAATAGTTCCATTATTGCATCTCCATTTGGTTATTTACCCTTGCATTCATTGCTCAGTCTCAGGGTTTGTGTAAAAAGAAGTAAAAGGGTAGCTTATATTCATAGAGATAAAACTGGATTTTAAAGCAGATATTAACTGAAATGTAATCAACAGTTATTTACCTAAACATTTTCTCTGATGTAATTATTTGATAAAACGGTCTGAATCTTACTGAATTTCTATTATTTGTGGTTATTAAAAGTGTAAGCTTGCTTATATATGCAGACATGTTGTTCTTGATGGGTCATGTTCTATTGTAGTCAGAAAGACGTGTTTTTTTTTTTTTAAAGATGAACATAAACTTCATTAATTCTTTGAGGTTAAAGTTGAGAAACTGAATATCTTGTGCATTTGAAAGCAGAGATCATCAGCAGGTGTGACTCTTTTTTTTTTTTTTTTCCCCATCAACCCAGCAACCACTGCATCAGTTATAGTAGTGTAGCCCGAGTGGTAGGTGGTTAACACAGATTTACTCTGCCGTGGAACATTACTAGAGAGAGAGCACGCTATATTTCCACTTGGCATTTAATATAAAATGGACGGTACAGTACGGGTAGTGTTTTTGTTTGTTGTGTATGGTCTGAGTAAAAATAGATAATGAGAAGGCTTTTCTGTCAATAGGCTTGTTCTGTTTTCTGTTTTGTAGGTGTTTTGGCATCATACGGTACATGTACAAAGGTGATTGATTCTGTCAGTGATTCAAACACCAAACAGCGTCAGTAGCGGTTTTGTATGAGGGCACACTGCACACACATACACACTTTACTCAGATGTTTTTTTTTCTTTTCCTCCACTTTTCAAAGAATAACCGCACATTTGAAATGTGTGACTCGTGTTATAAAAAAATAAATAAAATTCAGGCTTTGATACCAATTGATACCAAACTGTAGTATCTAGTTGGATATAGTTGATACTTTAATGCCCTTTTGCATCTGCGTGGTTCACAAACAGGGCCGGTCTTTAACCATTTTAAAAGGCACTGCAGCCTCTCTCACTACAGCAGCTACCATTGCTTACACTGGAAATTCACTTTGCCAGCAGCCAAAAGAAGCTTGTGCCGTTAGAAATACTGAAAAGTAAGAGTGTTTGGATTTGAGACTTCACCAGAATTGTACCATGACATGCATCTGAATAGACGTGGACCAGAGTCTGTTTAACACAGACCAAACCATCAGTAAGGATTACATATGGAATATTAGGAGATGAGCAAGTTTCTGTTCAAACAAAGTAAGAATATAGTTTCCACTGTCCAGCATGACCATTAGCAAAAGTTAACACTGTGCTGGTTCTGGCTTTGATCCTCTGTCCTTGCTTTACTATTGTCTGTTTAAACAGTATGTTTGTACTTTTCAAAGCTTTTTCTTTTCAAGTTGTGGCTCAGAAATATCCAATTCATAAAGCAGAAGGTCGTGCCTACCATTTATTGTTAGCTGTGCTGCTAGCATAGTTACAGTGATATAGCAACGTTGCCATGTCGTTCATATCTGACAATCATTATGTGTCTCATAGCCCCGGGCTGAGAGAAGGGGGTCCAACACCCCACTTGCCTCGACAGGGCTGTTGCTGAGAACATTTTAATGGACTAGGTTCCTGTCAGACTGGAAGACCTCTTCAAAAATATGATCTGAAAACACTATTTTAATAAGATGTTGATAATTTGTTTTAGTTACGTGATCTGTTCTCAAGCATTGCGAAGAAAAGGAAACTTGTGTTAATAACAGCTTAAAGTCCTGGTTAAATTTTTTTTTTTTTTTTAGTATTTGTGCTACAGTGAGCAGTTTGAGAGGACAATAGCTGGATGAGGTAATAGAGCTTTTATATAATGCATTTTTTCCACACTGATAGTGTCTTTATATTCTTCATTGTAAAGCTTTTTTATGGTGTTGTAGCTTTTGATTTATTAAAAATGTTTCTTTGGACCGCTGTATTGTATTGAATGGTATTGAACACCAATTATCTGTAAGAAGTTTGGAACTTTATCATGACGATCCGGCATGTGACAAAGAGAAACACATTACCAGGATATTCTAGTTTGAGTGAGCATGTCTGTCATATTTTACTGTTGCTTTTGTAAGTGTGAAAACAAAAGATAAGCAGAAACTTGACAAACCTGAGTTCAAGATAAGACATGAGAAAAGAAGTTAAAACAGTGTATGTGTCATTATTGCATGATAAATGTTCGGCTTTACATTTGTTACAGCTTTTTTATCAGTTGACCCAGGGGCAATGTAACTCATTGCTTCCTAACAGTTAATGTTGAAAGAGCCATATTTATTTGCAGTATTTGTGTTGCAACAGCGGAAGTAAGTAGCTTTGCATACTTGTTTATGGTTTGAGCTTCCACCTTTTCAAGAAAAGACCTGCTTTTGATCAACCTAGTTTCCACTGATCACATTTTCTTAAATGTTGCATATCTGTTGTGATTTCCAAGCGCACAGTTCACCATCACCTCTAAATGATGCGAGTACCTGCTGAAATGGCCGTTAGACTGAACTGCTAACAGAATTCGACAGCATTTGGCTGGTGGGAGGTGTTAACTTCCCAGCCTGGTGGTCTGATAAAAAATCCAAACATCACATTTCATTGCATTATGCCAATCTTTCTTAGTCTTGCTTTGAGTGAAGGTTTCTCTTTGTGTTTTTTTTCATTTATGTCTAAATTGTCTCCCATCTCTCTTTCTACAGTTAAGGGGTCTCGGCCAGGGAAGAATGTTCAGCTAACAGAGAATGAAATCCGAGGCTTGTGCCTCAAGTCCCGGGAAATCTTCCTGAGCCAACCAATCCTGCTTGAACTCGAGGCTCCTTTAAAAATCTGTGGTGAGTTTTATTGAACTGCTGGGTCAGTGAGTTTGGCTACAGGAATTAAAAATTCCAAGAAGCTGCACAGTTGGCAAATTATGTTGCATAAGAATATGACATTTTATGAGGGCTGCAAATTTTACTCACTGCTCATCTGTATGTGTGGTTTACTTAGCTGATAGATCTTCATGTTGCATATAAAAGCAGCTGCACAGCATAGTTTTGAAACTTTTCTTCTCTGCTGCCCCCTACAGGTGATGTCCATGGTCAGTACTATGATCTGCTCCGACTCTTTGAATATGGAGGTTTCCCCCCAGAAAGCAACTATCTGTTCCTGGGTGACTATGTAGACAGAGGAAAGCAGTCACTGGAAACCATCTGCCTTCTTCTTGCCTACAAGATCAAATATCCAGAGAACTTTTTCCTGCTGCGTGGCAACCATGAGTGCGCCTCTATTAATCGAATTTATGGCTTTTATGATGAGTGTAAGTACAGAACAACCTCTAAGTGATGAAGAATGATTAAACGTTATTGAACAGAGTTCCATTTTTCTATTTGTAGGTAAGCGACGATATAACATAAAGCTCTGGAAGACCTTCACAGACTGCTTCAATTGTTTACCTGTGGCTGCCATTGTAGATGAGAAAATATTCTGCTGTCATGGAGGTGAGTCGTGTCCTTTTGATTTTAAGAAGACCAGATATTTAGAAATGGACTAAAATTGATGTGCTTTCTCTCCCTCCAGGCCTTTCTCCTGATCTTCAGTCGATGGAGCAGATCCGCAGAGTAATGCGACCCACAGACGTGCCTGACCAGGGTTTGTTGTGCGACCTGCTGTGGGCTGATCCAGACAAAGATGTACTCGGCTGGGGTGAAAATGACCGTGGTGTCTCCTTCACATTCGGGGCAGATGTGGTGGCCAAATTTTTGCACAAACATGACATGGACCTAATATGCAGGGCACATCAGGTAATGTTTAATGCTGCTGTGCATGTTGCACAAGACTAAATTTAATATAAGTGTTCTTTAGTTGTATACAACAGCAAAAGTAGCTGAGAGACATGACCATGCATACGGTTATAAGGCTAGCTGGTATCATGTACGAAAGCCTAATATTTCTAGATTCTGCAATCCTTCTTGATGAGCTTTTACCTAACTGCTACATCTAATAAAGATCAATTTCCCTCCTAAGGTGGTGGAAGACGGTTATGAGTTTTTCGCGAAGAGACAACTTGTCACTCTGTTCTCAGCTCCCAACTATTGTGGAGAATTTGACAATGCTGGAGCCATGATGAGTGTGGATGAGACACTCATGTGCTCCTTCCAGGTATGTTGAAACACAGCCTTTTACTTTTCACTGCTGAAGATATTCGTTAAATACATTTTAAATGTTTAATAATACAGTATAGCTGATTGTTGTAGGGGTAGGTTGGGATAAATGTGCAAGTTTTTTTTATTTATTTTGTTGTCAAATCCAATAAGGTACAATCATTTGAAAAGAAAAGTACACCCTCCTTCATCTATAGGTCTTGTGTATCAAGGCAAATAAAAAAAAATTGTATGGTCCTTACTAAGCCTTAGAATTTGCCAAATGCAATTTTAGATTAATAATATCCAGTTATTTTGTAAAAACTAACAGAGTGACAAAGAGGAAAGACTCAACTTTATTTATAAAGCCCTTTGAAACAACCACAGTTGAAACAAAGTGTTGTACATTACCAGCCAAGATTCTGTGTTTACTACAATATGATCATGGAGAGGCAACTGGAAAGATTTGAATGTGATTTTACTAAACAAAGTCCATCGTGCTAGAGCAGGGGTATGTAACTCTAGCCCTCGGGTGCCAACATCCTTCCAGTGTTGTGAGTTTCCCTGTTGCAACACACCGACTCGACCCAATGGGATATAGACTTGTGACTAGTTTGATGTCAAGTTCTGTACGAGTGTTAAGTATGATTTGTGATAGGTGTGTTGCAGCAGGGAAACTCACAACACTTGCAGAACAGCAGCACTCGAAGACGAGTTGCCTGCCCCGGCTACAGTATGAAAGCATACCAACTAGTACAAAATATTTAAGCCAGTCTCGGTCATTACAGGAGGGGGCTCCTGTAAAGTGTTGAGACGGATGATTTTTGTCTCTCCAGGCCAAAATTTGAATGTTAATGTGAAATTACAATTGGGAAAATAACCAAACAAGTTCTGTTTAAAAAGGTTCTTGGTATAAGGTATTAATTAAAAAGAATATAGCAGCAAAGCTTAGGTTGCATCTTCTTAATAAAAAAAACAAGACTTGTGAAACTTGTGAGACTTGTGTCTTTTTGGACAAACCAGGCCAAAGTGGAGATGTTTGGTCATGTGCAGTGAAAATATGGACACCGTGCAGTCACTGAGTTGACACTAAACCTCTGTTTATACCAAAATATTGTTGAGTCAAATGTGAAACCATCTGACTGTAGCTAAATTTTGGCTGATACGGGATCATAGAACGGGACAGTGACCCCCCCAACATAGCAGCAGATCTCCAGCTGAATGGCTGCAAAAGAAAAAAAATAAGGTTGCAATGGGCCATTCAAAGTTCAGACCTTAAGCTGATTGAAATGCTGCGTGGACAAACAAATCACAGGAAAGTCTAAACTGAGCAGAGTTGTAGTGGACTGAAGTTGTTAATGATCCCTTACGTTGTTACTTAAAGTTATTTCTGATAAAGATGTTTCTGCAAACTACTAAACCTTTTACTTTGTTTATTGATCATGAAAACAAAAATGTGAAATGTATCGTAACCAGAACAAGATGATTGTGTCCCTGTTATGTAAGATCTTATTTTGTAATCTTAAAGGTGTGCTGTCTATTTTTTTCACACTGCTAGCTGCATAAACTGGTCACTATGGGGACTTTTTGTGTCTTGTAGATCCTGAAGCCTGCGGATAAGAAATTGTATCCTTATGGTGGAGGAGGAGGACTGGGATCAGGCAGACCGGTCACCCCTCCACGAAATTCAGCCAAGGCTGCAAAGGCCAAGAAATAACACCAGCTGAGTCACCATTCCTACGATTTGCCACCTCTGTTGGCCCTACAGTCTTTTATTTCCTCTACCTCCCAAACTTTTTTTTCTCCATTATCACCAAACGGCAACAAAAAAGACAAGTCCAGGATTCAATCATGCTCTTTTTATCTGTTTGGATATTTGCATACATTTTTCTGTGTATGATTTAAAAAAAGTAAAAGATTGACACAGAGGGTGTTGCTGTAATCTGTGTGTATGTTCACTCCCCCCTCCGTCCTCCATCCCCTCTATTTTGTTTCTGCTGTCATTTTGTAGAGATGGGTTCTGTCCATTCATCATGTAAATTCAAGCCTGGCTGCAGAGGAGGGTGGGAGGGAGGAGAGAGGGGAGCTTTGTCTGTTTATGTTAAGCCCAGGCACTGTTTAATGCTAAACACAAGCTTTTGTACACCATGTTTCAGAGGTCTATGTATGCCTGTATAATAGGGTGGGGGGGGGGTCACTTGGGGATTAAGTTGCACGGTCAAATGGTAACGGCACATACCACACACTGGGTGCACAGGATCAGTATATCTGCAAGTGAATTGTTAACTTAGACGGATTCATGATATGTTTTTCTTCCTATCTTGAAATTCAATGATTTGAAATCACGATCATGAAATGACATCATAGATGTTTATACATCTGCTTTTTTCTGCTTTTTGTCTTTGTTTTTGTAGATACATAAAACCATCATGGTCTTATTTTGTTTTTAATTATGTTTTGCTTTTGTTTTTAGTTCACTTGAAGATAAATAAACATTTATTTGAGGTATGCCATCATCACTTTGTGTTTGCTGTTTGATCATTTATTACATTGTCTGCTTTTTATTGCTTCCATGGATTCAACATCTCCAGATTTCATGTAAAAGAAAAAAGGAAATTTGGCAAAAGTTAGATGTTAGACGGCACTTTTTCAGTCAACTATTAGATTTTTTGTCAGAAATAATGATACACATTTTTTCTAATCTTTTGCATCTGAAGCATTAGAAGTTACTTTAGGCTTCAGAAGGCGGATCTGCCATTTAGCTTCTGTTGTATCACAGATACAGTTTGGCAAATATTTTCAGCATGTTGCAGCTGCACAGGTTTAGCACTGATACAGAATCTGTGCAGAACAATGTATGCATGTATATTTCTGAAGGAGAGAGTGGGTAGGTCACAGTGCGTGTTTAACTAAAATCCAAAAGAGACGGAAGGTTAAACTATTGCTTTTGACTTTTAGTTCAATGTTCTGCAAAAACTGGGCTAATTCCATTAATAAGCTTAAACTAAAAGGGTTTCTGGCAAACTAAACATGTTTGATGAGGAAAGTGTTAAATCACTTTTTTTTTGTGTGAAACTGAACCTCTGTGTGTATGAGTAACGTGTGCAAATTATAGGTACAAATAAGAAAAAGAAAAACATGAATATACTGAAGATAATCATGTACAGAAATGTCCCATGAATCTATCTTGAAGCTTAGGACCAGCACTTGCTGTTAGAGTCAAATACAGTTTAATGCTCTGTAGAAAATTTGCAGATATGTGGAAGTACTTGGAACGCTTGTGACAGCATTTATTCTAAATTTCTCTTAAGTGTTTTTTTTTTTTTTTTCAGCTGCTTGCTATGGAAAAAGCCATAAACTAAATTAAATTTATAATCTCAGCTTATTCAAGTGAAAACCTGTGAACCCCCTTAATATAACACAGTTGACTAAAATAATATTTTTCAAAGTTTTTATTTCTACACTTTTTTTTTTCAAATAGAAACTATCTTTATAATATTCCAAATGGTCCACTTTGCATTTCTACCACTGTGCATTATGTTTGGCTGGCATACAGGGTGTTCCCAGTGAAGGCAGGCCATAGTTCAGCTCAGGCTGTTGCAACTGGTGAATAATACTTTACTGCAATGTTTCAGGGTCTCTCACTGCCCGTTTCTTACAACCCAAACACTTTGTCTGCCCTCTTACATAATTGGTGTGTCTGGTTTTATTTGTCTGCTCCCTGTCCTCGTTCTTTAGCCCTGTTTAAATATGAAAACATGCAGTCCTGAGGATTGCAAAGCCTTTTATTTACTGGCCTAAATGAGAGCAGTTCACAAGCGCATACTTGGGCCGAGGGGGGAAATGCTGGAACTCAGCCTCACCCCCCCCCCCCCCACCCCCCCACACCCCACTCCTTGCACTCCTTATTTTTCTTTCTTTTACTGTTTGCTCAGCCAGAGCTTGTTAACTCGCTTCTTCAGAAGATTTATTAGGAGATATTTATTGATGTTTTGTATGGCTTTCTAACAATGTGGACAGATCAACAAAAGAAATCATTGATTCTCATTATGTGCTCATATTTAATTCACATCCAATAAGCTCAACTCAGGAAGTGAATTTTAAATATATAAATTAAGTTCAATGCGATGAGCAACATTGAAATAAAAATATACATATTTAAAATTATTGCGGATTATGTGAGTTGGGTCATTTTAAAGTTGAAAATGTGAACTTTAAAATGTACTGACATACTGAGATCACAAGAAAGCAATGTTCTAATTATTGATGAGGTTATTTTTTATCTGTAAATGGCCTGTTTTGTGGATAAACCTTAAAACATTGTTGAAACCTATTGGTCTGAAAGTTGACTATAATCTGTGTTGACTTTATTTGTTAATTAAAATAAAAGAACCTGAATATGTACAGATACTACATTGTGAATAATTGATCCTTTAAAGGCTACTTCCACTTGTTTTCACAACCATACAAACCTCCGCTTAGGAAATTCTCCAACTACGTCTGAGTATTTCCTCCAAACGTCTGCTCTCAAACCGCTAGTTTCTGTTTTGTTTTCACTCAAGTTAAACACTAGAGATACTGCAAGCTTATTAAATATCACTGTAGGATTTTTATCAACCAGGGGTGTTTTTCAACATGCACTGTCACTGGGTAAAAAATAATAATAATAATATACAGTTAATACAGTTAAGATTAAATAGTGTTTTTTTCTTTTTAATTTGTATTTCATTTGTTTTCAAGTCAATTGACTGGTCTCTGTTCCAAGGTATAAATAAAAATATAGAATTTTTAAAGTTGTGTCTGCTTTTCCTTTAATAGTTAATGTGAACAAAATGGTAAGCGTCTCGGTGCATCATAAAAATGAAAGAAGCAACAGATGCAACATATTTGCAATGAGGTTGTGTCATTTGTATGACTTTCTTCTCTCAAGGCTGCCCCCCCCCCGTATATACATATTTAATCCATTTGATGCCACATAACTCTGACAATACATAAAAATGAATATCTATGTAGCATGAACTGGTTGTTTAGATGGGGAAAACATGATATGATGTTTTCAAGTTCATGCCGCTTTTACATTTGTTTAAATGCAAGATGAATTACAGTATATTTTCCCCTTTGGGTTTACACTTAATCATTCTACAATAAAAACACACCATCTCATAGTTGTTGTGATAAAGTTTCAGTGGTTATAACCAAGAATAACTGCATTAGCTAAAACATGTAATGGCCTTATTGCTTTAAACTGAGACCACAGCATCTTATTTCATCCTTTTTTCCAATTAATTATTGTGTAACATCTTCATGCATTTAATCTTTTATTCTTTTTTCCCAGTATTCAGACTGACTTTTCCTATAAGTTTTGGCATCTATTTATGACCTGGAAAGTTAAGTCAGACACACTGTTGACTCATGTATCAGACTTAGGAACTATGTACCAGATTAAAGGATAATAATTAAAGGATGAGTAAATACATTTCAGGGCGTAACTGGTCCAACAGGGAGGTAAATAACTTCATTCTTTATCAGCGTTTACAAACTTAACCATAATCCATAGTAAAGGAATTCATTAAACCACATAAAAACACTTCAGCTGAGGTTTTGCAATTCTAGATTAAACGAGGATTTGTGCCGCAGATCATAGGAGCTCGATGCCTGAAGTGCTTTAAGATATGCAGTAGGAGTAGATTGGATTGTTTTCCTGTTGAAACATATCCACACTCTGGGAACATGACTGGTAGAGTCATGGGTGCAGGGTCAGACTAAGAAAAAGGATATGGTTAAAAAAATACCCAACTGTAATATATCCTTAAGCATTTCAAGAGTTGATTCTACGTAAATGTTTACATTAATACATGTGACAATGCGTTTTGAATAACTAAATGCTTGAGATTCCTCGCTATATTGACTTGAAAACACAGCAATATATATTTTTTAATTTACTAAAACGCACTACGGGTGTGCCCCTTTAACTTTAACATTTGAGATTGGAATGCTGAATTCCTAATTATCAAAGACTTTAAATAAGCCTCACAGTAAATACTATACAAGTTGTCCTTTCAAAATTAATGGTGACTCTAAAAACACTCTTCCATCGCAGTGAGTTACACAGTAATTAGGCAAATCAATGCAAATAATATCGCACGTAGACATCTTAATTACAGTACACAACTTGCGGAAGGATTCTTTCGTGCCTTTTTAGCCAGCAGGATACACTCCTGATAGATGCAGCCTCGCTATGTCCTGGTTTGCTGTTCGTGTGAGTGATTCTATGAAATGCTTCCCAATAGCTCAATAGAGGCCACTGTACTAGATGAAATACTCGCCTCGGGCCAGCATAGTAAATGTAGAGGCATGGTTGGCTCCACCCACTAAGAATACGACCAATTAAACAACTCAAAACACCGCACTAAGTTCAATTTGTAAAATTGCCCTTGACCTCAGCGAATAGCGCAGTGTGTGGGCGTGGCTAATAATAGTTTGGTTGCACTGGATGTCGCTCATCAACTTTTGCTACTAAACGACCCTTGCAAAACAACTCACTAGCTACAAAAACACTTTAAAAGATTAACATTGTTTATGCTTGACTGTGGTGCATTTCTACCTCGCTGACTACAAACCGGGAGTTACAACTGCCAACAAAGCGCCGAGTATCTGCAGTGACGAGGAGACTCCATTTTCGTATGCAGCTGATCGGACTAGCCAGAAAGACGGCGGAAAGCTAGCTGCTTGTGTTGATGCTAGGCTAACTTTCCCTTGTAGGTAACGGAAGGCGAACCAAGCAAGTAGCTTGCGTTTAAATTGTCCGCCTGACGATACTTTCGTTGATTACAAAAGACTCCCAGGTACGTGTGCTAATTTAGACCCATGTAAAAGTATATTGATCCACATATAAATTGTGAAAACCTTGATTTTAACAGTTATTCAATGCAGTTGTGTTGCGCTAGCATCAGGCCCTTATTGCTATCCTAAGGTTTTAGCCGCCTCCCTCCTCAGCTGATAACAGCATATTTTCCCAGTAAGCTTAAATGCTAAGCTAGTTTGCTACTAATGCTAATTGGAGCACAGTCACATAACGTTATTATCCTTATATTACTGTGACTGTACTATGTACATAATATAGAAAAATCTGGAAAACATTCGTATTTTATGCTAAATTAAGCGCACGGTTCAGTAACTAGTGTTACATGAATGCGATGCCATTATGTAGTGTGGATGTGCAGAAATGCAAAACTCCTAGCCGTTTGTGGTTTGTTGTTGTGGCTGTCATAGCGTTACTTTGACCCTTGTGATTGTAGCATGCTGATGGTGGGAGGCAATGGACGGGTACACTAGAATGAGTGTAAAGGAGCTGTGTGAGACCGATGATCTGGCCACCAGTTTGGTTCTGGACCCTCTTTTGGGCTTCAGTACGCACAAGATGAATATCAGGTAAGCTGCTAGCTATGGGATACAAAGCCTAAGCAAACAATGTCACAGTCGGCATAATAACATGCAAGGATTGTGAGTAATTTCTGTTTCACTTTTAAGTCAATGCATTATTATTCTGGTATTTTCCCTGGTATGAGTGTTCCTGCTGTGAAAGCTGAGCCTTTACTCAAGGTGTGGAAACACATTGTTATTATTATTATTTGACATCTATACAGTACACATGGAATGGAGTCACATGAACTTATTGTCCTGTATTTGCTCTGCAGAAAATTCATGCACTTTGAACTCTGTACAATCCACTATACTCGGGGTATTAGAAATGATTGCTAAGTTAAAAAACAAACAAACACTAACTTAAGGAGAAATAGTGGAAGTGCTTTGGCAAACCTTCCTCAAATAATTGTTTTGTATTGAACTTGCAGAGTCACTATTGTATATTTTTATTTATGTTATTGTAAAAATTATAGCATTGTCAATACAGGTCTGTTTCAAGTGATGCAATCAGATCTTTTATGTTTAGAGGACTATTATAGATACAATAAATATTTTGTTTGCTGTTTTGTCAGATTCAATGTAAATGTTTGTGTAATGTATGTATCTTATTAAATATGGTATACATGAGACTTCACTGACTAAAGATCCACAGGGAGTGATCATTTTCTAAGCATATACCAACATATTGCTAGTTATTATTTATACTTGGTGAGTTCTGCTAATTTACTAAAAATATGTTTTTATATTATTAACAATTTAATTGCACTTGAATTCTGCTTTTAAATAAATCAGCATGATTGGATTTAAAACTATATGAAACTGTGTCTTACTTGTTGTGATTTCTGTTTAGTCCCCCCCCAGAGATCCGGCGTTGGGGTAACCTCAAGGAGACGCTGTTGAGGTTTCAGCGCACGCATGACTTTAACGCCACATTTGAGGCTCTGACCGTAGGAGAACTGGCTGGTGACTATTTCAATGCTTTGGGAAACCATCGGCAGGAGCTGCTGAGACAACACGTAGGCTTTAAACTAAAGTATAGTTTCATGGTGCTTGAAAAATGTATACTTTAATATTAATAATAATCTTTGGATTTGATGTCCTGCAGGTTTATCGCTACCTCAGTGCCTTCTTGCTGGATAGCGGTATCAAGATTGAGTCCTGTGACAGATACTCTTCGGAGACTAACGGAGCAAAGATTACATCAACAAGGCATTGGTAACCACACACACACTTGAAACGCCAATTTTATTTCTATGCAAATGTTGCATGCTGATGTTACAGAACACTGTTCCACTCTGGGAGCTTTAAGCTGTTTGTCTGTGATGGTTGAATTGTTGTCCTGCAGGTTTGTTGGCGAACGAGTGGAGGTCTTACTAGGTTGCATAGCAGAGCTGAGCCCAGCTGACGGCGCTGTGCTGAGGGCAGGGGTCAATGACTTTAGCGTGATGTATTCGACACGCAAACGCTGCGCCCAGCTCTGGCTCGGGCCTGCCGCTTTCATCAACCACGGTGAGTTTGGCTGCATTCACTGTTAATATTTTCTTTCACACATACTTGATGAATAAATGTTTACTAGTTCAAGTTGTACCTGATTGAAGCAGTTTAAGTTCATGAGTAAAGCACTTCAAGCCTCTGTTACTATGAAAATGACTAAAAGCCTTTTTTTGTATTGAATGACATCCAACTACACAATGAGTTAGTCTTATTTCAGTTTACACAGTCCTCTGATATAAAGCAACAGTGTCTTATTTTGGTCATTGAACATGTGATTTAAAGCTTGATTGGCATTAACTGCTTCTTGCTGTTCTCACTAATGTTGATCATATCTGTTAGAATATCGCATAATAGGCGCATTGTTTTCATGCTTTTATTAGACTTCAGACAAAACAGGAATGCAAAGATATGTTTGGTTAGAATTCACCACTCGTATATTTTTACATCTCGTAAGGATTTGTGTGTTTTTACAACATGCTGTGAAAATAGGGCATTTTGCATAGAAAATATTTTTTGGCATGTATCTTAGACATGCTGTGTTGGAATCATTCAGAGTCAGAGCTTAGTACTTTATCTGTCACTGAACTGAACTTTACACAAAAGCTTGCTTAGATTGAAGTTAATGGTTTTTTTCCATCTACTTCAGAGGGCTATTTCTCATAAAAGTGATTTTAGAGTTAATCAGCTTTTGAGCTTTTGAGAATTAATTCACCATCAACGAGTCCTTTTTTATATTTTGGTGAGATCAAATAATGACTTGAAATATTTTCCTTTCTTTTCTTTTTTTCTATTGCTGGGATTGAAGACTGCAAGCCAAACTGCAAGGTAATCTATATGGATAATTCATGCACTTTCAAAAGACTGTCAAAGTTAAAAATAATTTATTAATGCTTTTGTTAAATGCTTACTTGCTAATTTGAAGGTTGTCTGTTTCTGTTCTAAACTGCTTTGTTGTTGCATCCCACAAGGCCAACTAACCTTTGTCTAACGCAGATGTTTTTTTTTCTTTTTGCACCTGCCAAGTTTGTCCCTGGGGAGAAAAATATTGCTTGTGTTGAAGTGATTCGGCCCATATCACCAGGGGAGGAGATCACATGTTACTATGGTGCCAGCTTTTTTGGCGAAGGAAACGAAATGTGTGAATGCTGCACCTGTGAGAGGTGTGTCCATCATTTTACCAGGCATTGTCTTAAATACCGTGATTAGATCGTGAGGAAATAAACTGATCTTGTATATATTTCAACTTGCATTTGTTATTTTCTTTAACTTTTCTTCAGGAATGGAGAAGGTCATTTTAAACACAGAGGCAAACAGCCTGAAAGTGAAGAAACAAAGGACCCTGTAGGCCAAAAGTACCGCCTCAGAGAGCGATATCTTCGTCATCACAGAGAGAAAGGTCACTTTGCTACAAGGCCAACAGCGCCAGGAATACACTCTGGACTCTTTAAAGGTAACAAGTTTGGCTTTTCTGCTGGGAATGATCCTGCAATGACACATAAAAGCTTAAACACAGCTTGTGGAATGAAGCTATGTAATTACTAGATGGTGTTAATATGAATACTGACTTTAACCTGAGTCAAAGGATGTGGTTTGCTTGCTTTGTTAAAAAGAGGCACACCTTCTTTCATAAAATCGATTTCGCTCTAAATTCATCAAAGGAATTGATTGAATTCACGTTTGGAGTCAGTAAAGTCTCCTTAAACTTTGATTATTCAGCAACATCACCAGATTGCCTCATATGACGTGGGTATCAGCAGGCATGATTACCGAAACAGGTTTTTCAGTAACACTGAAACACTTCTGTCCTCTTTTTGTTTTATATCCGTTTGGTTATTAGTAAGATGTGTGTTTTTATGTGATCGTCACAACAAAACAAAGAGTTTACCATGGAGGATTTTATATAATTAGATCCCATCTTCCTCTGGGACTGACGGGGATCATTACAAACACCGTGCAAGACAGCTCACAAAGATATTAACAGTCATACCTAGAAAATGTACCGATTTCTTAAAAGTTATTGATTACTGCATAATTATAATTGTCTGGTTGTAGTTTTGATTAGGTTGTATGAGAGCACACATCTGCTTTTTATGATCTAACTAGACGATGTGATGATGCAAAAGGAGAGAATGTTTATTGTTTTAAGCACAAGAGTGGTTCCAGTGGAGCAGCTGTCGGATAATGCATTAGCAGATGCATTAAGCTGCTTTGTCAGTGGGGTTTTAAGGTTGTGAGGTGTTTAAGGGCATCTTTTTAAAAAATGCCACACTTTCCCCAGGATAATTATTTAAAGTTTGCAAACCCATATTTCACTCTTACTTCTAAAATGACCTAGATGGTAAATGGACATAAAAGAACTGTTCCATGTTTTTAAAAGTATTTTCTGTTCCCTTAATGGATTATTCTTGTTAAGTTCCTGGTAGAAAGGGAAATTTGAAAACCCTGATGGCTTTGTTTGTCATCTTTCATTCATAGCCATCCCCTCAAGGAACTCCTTCACCCAGCAGATGAGGAGAAACGCCTTGAAGAACAGAAAACTGAATGAAACAAAGAAGTGGAGACGAGAGAAAAAAAGACGCTCTGGCAGCCACCCCCTGAAATCTTCCACCGCCAAACAACTTAGGACAGGTCCATGTTTGTCCCAGGTTATTCTGAAGAACCTCAAGATCAGAGTACGGCGCCACACTGTGGATTTTTTACTGAACTGTAAAGATCCCACAAGCAGAGAGAGAGCCGAGCTGCTTCGGCTGGAGGAGAAGCCTCTGAAATCAACCGGTGATGAAAATGACAGCAGTGCTGTTCATTTAAAGCCTTTTACCGTAAGTCCCTCAATGTCAGTGAACAGAAGAAGCAGAGCTTCAGTAAAAAGTGCAGATCTGAACAGGAAGCCTGTCAAAGTGGTTGATGGGGGAACTTTTCACGTGAGGACTTGTCCAGAAACAAAGAACATGGCTCGCAACGCACAGCACAAGGCGACAAAGTCCAGTAATGTGGACTCAGCTAACACTACAACTGTTTCCCACCCTGTTCAGGACGAAAAAACATGCAGTGCAATAACAAAAAGAAAGCTAGACAAAGCAATCCCAGAAAGTGAAAGCAACAAATGCAGCGGCGTTGAGTCGCGTATCATCACCGCAGCTCACACCGGAGCTGCAGAGCAAACAGAGTGCAAGACTGATGTTTCGTCCTCGTTGGAGGTTCGTCAGAGCATCACGGATGGATCGAAAAAGGCTGCAGACAATCCAGTTATATTTCTGAAGCAATATGTTACTGTTAATCTAACAAGATTATCAATGCCACAGTGTACAGCTCCAACGAAACCCTGCAAAGACAGGAAAGGAAGGTTTGTGGCCAAAAGGACTGGCAAACCGTTTTCTAAACCTGCACCCCTGACAGAAAAAAGAGCTTCCAGGTCAGACATCTGCACAGTAGAAGGTTACAGAGGAGTGAGGGAAGTATTTTTCAAGGCCAAAGATGATGTAAGAAAGCAGCATCCAACCGAGCCTGGGGAGAATTTCTCCCATGATGAGAAGAAACAGCCAGACAAGGTTATTGAAATACAAATGGTTTCAGAAAAGGATAAAAGTTGCGTACAGAAAGATCATCAGGATGTTGTAAATGGCAAAAGTAAAGGGCGGAGTGAAAAAAGAACTTCTGCCTTGGCGGCTGCAGAGTGTAGAAGAGTTGTGGAGGTGAAAGAGCCTGAATGTGAAGTTGTGCCCAAGGACAATAATAACAGCCATTGTATTGAAAATCCAGTCAAAGACGCTTGTAAACAGGATGAAGTTCTGAAGGTACCAAGAGTAATGAAAAGGAATTCACGTAAACAGGCAGCAAGCAGACATAAAGAAGATGTTGTTATAAAACAGGCAAAAGTTTTGCTATCTGATATTTTAAGGAAAGACAGATCCATCATAGACAAAAGTTTGCAGGGAGACATTGTAGGAAAAATATGTACCGCAGTCTCAAAGGAAATGCAAACTGTTGGGGGGCAGATAGAAATAAATGGTGGCAGGTGCCATCGTTCACAACAGAGGAGGAGTTTAAGAGAACGAAAGATGAGTCCTCGAGCAAAGAAAACAAAAGCAAACCAGAAACAAAGCACCAAGGGACACTCGAACAAAGAACTTCCTGTTTCACTGAAGACAGAATTAAGCAAGAACAGTTTGCCGCTACAGACTCAGCAGAGCCACAGCGAACCACCGGCCACCTGCCTCAACCCACTACCTCACCGGTCACTGATCTCTGTAAAAGCTTCAACTAATGTGCATGCAGACACTAATCCACAGCCGCACACACAATCCAACATACCTCTGAAGAAACGTACATTTCGCAGTTCTGTGGAGATAGACTCAGATAAAGGTCTGAACTCTGCTTCAGATAGAGTTTCCCAAAAAGCCCCTGAGCTGGATCCATGTCTAGCGCAGCAGCAGGACCTTACCACATGTTTAGGAGAGAATAACAAAGTGAAAAGAGAGAGTAAAGTCAAAGCTAGAACAGAACCTCAGATGATTCCCAAGCGAATCACCAAACAAACTTCTTTTAGGAGAGTGCTGCGCTCCAGAGCAAACACAGCTCAGCGAGGTCACCTTTTGAGGAAGGTTCGAAATTGCAAGTCAGAGAAGCACGATGATGATGAGCTCATAAATGTAGAGACACAGCCGAGTGATGAGCCTGCAGAGGAAAAACAAGCTAACGATCCAGATAAAATCCAGCAAGGTAGTGCAAAAAGTCTGAATGAATCTCAAACTAAAGAGCAGGCTGACATTTTAACCTCCGAACAGAGCAGCTCAGAGGAGACCAAGCCAAGCCTCGATTTTAAGTTCCGACTTAAAAGGAGAAGAGGGAAGGTATGGGAGATGGAAAATGAAAACTTGCCATTAAAAACAGAGATGGGAGATGATTTGATGTGCGATCCTTTTAAAGCCATAATGGATTCAGTATCAATTTTAAACATGGAGATGGAGGCAGCTCAGGCTCACGTGCAAGCTAGTAAGAAGTCAAAGAGCAGGCTTCATCGCTTAAAACGAAGAGGGGAGAGGATGACTGAAAAGAAAGCCATGATTTTATCAGAATTAACACCTGAGAAAGTTGTTAAAAAAGCTGAAACTATATGTGAGGGAGGTGAATCTAGTGATGAAAAATTGGAAATTAAAGAAAAACTGGAGATTGAGCATCTGGTTGTACTCCAACAAGAGTCTGAAAAAAGTGAAAGTCATAATGGTGACAGTGAGAAACTGTCAATGGTGAGGCAGGAAACAAAAACAGAAGATCGCTTTCGAAACAACTGCTGTTTGTTTGAAAGTGGATCGCAACAAAAGCTGGAGCCAGAATTTGATTTAAATGGTTTCCCGCTGCCAGTAATAAAACTCAGAAGGAAGACAGAAGATATTTGGGAGGTGGACAGCAAAGAGGATCTCTCGCATCCTGAGCTAAAAATAGAACCCAACATTAAGAACGAGATGAAGGGCCATATTGTAGGGAAACAAAAGATGACATATAATGACATTAATACGCTCAAAGAAGAGTGCCATTCTTCTCAGAGACTGAACAGCAATGCAGGTCCACTTAAAACAGAACCCCCACCATTTTCTTTATCTCTGTCCCCACTGTCGCTTTCTTCTCCTCTTAGTGATAATAAAACTCAAGTTACATCCTCTGCTCCAGATAGAATCGCTGAAAGGTTAGAGATGAACAGTGGAGGAAAGAAACGGAGGCACAAAATGGACAGAACACGCAAGTGTGGGCCCGTGGAAACACCCACCACTTGCCTTAGTCACACACTCCAGCAAATTGATAACAGTCTCTCTCGGCTCTCTGAAGGCTTGTGTTCATCTCAAACTTTGGAAAAGCCCACAGCCTGTCCCACTGCTTCTAATTCTGTCATCCAGCCCCCATCCCAGTCTCCTCCATTCACAACTGCAGATAACATACTTACTGGTGAGCCCAGCTTCCCCAACTGCTGCGACGATATTCTTGACTTTCAGTGTCTGAACTTTGAGGGATACTATCAGCCACAAAACATACTCCCGTCTTCTCCTTCAGATCTGTGTTCACTTGATCCCCCCACTGATCCTTTCAGCAGCCCCCTCTCACACAGCCCCTCTGATCCCTGGACCACTGAAACACCATACCTGGGCCCTCCCAGTCCAGCAAATAACTTTACCAGTGAAGACCTGCAGTTTTTTCCTGGTTTAATTCCTTCCAAAAATGACTCTGTTCCTCTAGAATGTGAAGCAAAGGATGCCACAAAAGACAAAAACCCACCTAATCCTAGTTTTGCTTTTTCAGCTATGGGAAATCCTGACCTAATGGCTAAGGACCGGATTACAAACAGAGTTCCAGGAGCAAGGCTATCCAAAGAAGACAATAAAGCTCAGTCATATTCTGTTCCCAGCAAACCTCGGTTGGTTGGAACATCATCATCTGTTGCGTCTCAAAATCCTGTTGCTTTAAACCTGCCCTCTATCAACACCAAGCCTAGCACCAGCCAAATGAAAACCCAGCCTAACCTCAAAAGTCAGGGCCCCTTCCATCGTGTGACCACTGCAAATAAATCCCAGTCGTTTCCAAGTATTCAAGCAAACATAGTAAGAGGAGTGTCATCCCAAATGTCTAACAGATTCCACTCTCCTCAACTCTTTTCAGCAAAAACTACCAATCCTCCTCCTGACAGTCCAATCAACTTTCAAGAGAAACCCTCCACAGTTATCCACAGGGTGCTCAAGTATCAGGGGGGAGACCAGAGTCAGAACTTGTACAGTGCACCTTGTAAAGATGCCATGACTACAGGCAGCCCCGTTATCACATCCAGGAATGTTGGTATAAAAACAGGTGCTATTGAGAGGACTCAACAGAGTCAAAAATTCAATATTAATACAGAAAGTCAAGAAAAAGGTAACACTTGTGTGGGTGGTTTTGGAAATATTGTCAGCCACCATGGTTCTTCCAACAATCCCATCAGGTCCAACATTCATTTCAACAAACCCAATTCTTGTATTACACAATCCTTTAATAAAAGTAAAATATCGTCTGCCAAGCAGGACGGTGAAGAAACCAACATGTCGTACAAAAACTTCTCTACGTTGCCAAGACCCTTCTTTTTTCCCAGCAAGAGCTCCAATGAGTATTCATCACCTCAAGGCAAGAGTCTGAAACTGGACAAATCCACCATCTCTGACAAACCCCAGCCTTGCTATATTCAGCAAGACCCTTTTGATTTCTCATTTGGCTCATCTCTTTCGCCAATGTCTCAGCACAGCAGCCCCCAAGTGGTCCACAGCACACCCCCTGGTACACCAGCACCAGCAAACAAGAGCCACTCCTCCACTTCTGCTTCTCTACCTTATGGCTACCAAGGTCCTCCTTATGTTCTCAACTTCAATGGAGACCATTCATTGACCCTGGGTCTCAGAGATGGTGTTGAGGGGTACCCAGGATTAGGCTCAACAAACTACACCTACCACTGCCTGATGGAGCCTTCAGGCACTCAAGGGCGGCTGGTTCTTGAGCCCTGCGGACCACAGCTCCTTAACCCAACTTCGTTGGGTGGATTTTCAGGCCTCAAAGGTCAGGATGAACATTGCAGGAAGGACATGCCGCAACAGTGCCCACCAGGGGAACACCAGGGCACAGCACACTATGGACCTGTTACGTCATCACACTCAATGGGTCCCACTAAACCCAAAAGGGTTAGGTTAGTGGTGACAGACGGTACCGTAGACTTAGATCTTCAGTACTCAGATTGATTTATATCAGTTGTCACCAGATCTGATCTCTTGAGATGCATTGGTTGTTGATGTGTAAGTGATTATCCAGCATCTGATACAAAATGTTTTTGTAAATGTTGCAGGTCAAAATCTACCAGTTATTAAATCCACTGATTTTTTTTATAAACATTTTAATGGACTGTTAAAGTGCAAATGAGTTGTACAGTTTTATGTAAAAAGAAAAAAACAAGACTTTTCCAAGTGTTTTAATGTCTGATTTTAAAAAAAAGAGCGAAAAAGAAACACTACAATTTGCTAAGGATACCAAATTTCAAGTTCATAAAGAACACAAAGCGTTAGAATTTACTTGTGTGACATGAAGTTTAAATTCTACCCTGTAGAACGATGAGTCCTCTGACTGTACTGTAACATAGATGTGTGAATTTTCTATATCCTTTATGATCGTAGAGACAGAAGCCACCATCCCTGTTTGCTGGTACTCGTTTTGGTGGGGTTTAAAAAGGCAGCTTTGTGCCTCAGTCTTTGATATTCTTGTAATATTTTGAAGCACCTATTGAAACAGTGTCAACCCTTGTTTTATTTTTCTTTTAAATACTCTGTAACCTTTTTTTCTCACTTTTCTGTGTGCGTGTGTCTGCATGCATGGGCAGGTTTTTGGGGATGAAAATAATCTTGTTATACCTGAACACATGACCATTGCTTTAACATTACTTAGTGATGCATAAATGAAAGGCTTGTGCATGAACAGTGTACAGTAAATTGACTTCCTGACCTGAAACGATATATTCAATGACGATTTAGCTGGGTGAAGACGTGTTTGATGAACTGCAGCTTCTCACTTTGAGCACATATGTGGACCAGTAGGTTAGCGAAATAGCAATATGCTCTTTTTCAGGCCAGTTGCGCTTAATGGGTTTTGGAGTAATACAGACATTTTGTTGGAAGTTCTACCTACTAGTAGACAAAGAGAATATTTTCATTATAACATGTTGCATAAAAATGTGACAATCTTCTCACACAACTCAGCTCTCATTTAGTTTATTTTTTCCCCCAAGGAAAGAACGGAAGGACACATTTTTCAGTTTTTGTAGTAGTTAGTTTGCTGTTTTTTGCGCACATTTGCAGATGTTTATAGTGTAACCGTTTATTTACTGTTTATTACGGAGGTCACAGGAGCATTCCTGTCTTGTCATGATGTGCTGTATGTTAAACCTGTTTTGACATGATGTGGCCGGAGTGCTCGGTGATGCTGCACAGCCTTATATTACTACCATGAAGATGTACTGTCTTGATATGTAAAGGCCAATTATTTATTTTAATATCCTCACTCTTGAAAAGGTGCTTTGATGTAATTTATATTTCACATTGATTGTTCAGACTATAAAATGTTTTTGTTTTTATTATTTAATGGGACAAGATGATATTTACATTGAGTATTTAATTTCAGAGTCTTTGACATCTTCGGTTTTCTGATTGTTTCAGATAAAACTTACTCATTCTTTTCTAATCGGGTGTTAGTCTAACTGGACGTCTGCTGTAGAAATGTACAGATGTAGCTTATATCATTAAAGACACTTAATTCTTTCATAAAGTCTTTGTTTCTGGGTATTTTCTTATATTGTTGAACCCTTAAATAGCTTAGTTAACTTAACTGGAGTCAAATTTTCAGTAGCTATAATGAATTTTATTAAGAATTTGTGGAAATAAATCTTTCTGAGCCATCTTAATCACATCTATCTAATTATTGTTCAAGTTTTAACCATTTGGTTATTGTTTCTACATTATCCCTATATTATTTAATTCATGTAAAGTTTAAGAGTCAAAGTTAATAATAAATAGCATTTTTATACTACTGTATACATGGATCTGAAAAAAGGATTCAAGAGCAACAAAAATAAGTGTTTATATAAATTACATGTGGCTCATTTAATAATATCCTTTAGTTAAACATTGTCCTTAATGTCATTTTTAATTGGACGCACATTTACAGAATTCAGTTGAAAACTAAAATGAGTTATTTTGATTAAATGGCTCATTATTAACTGTTTAGTCATGTGTCACATGATCTCACATTATTCACCAAGGACCTTTTAAAAATACATTTTCAATCACAAATACGGAAAACTTACTACCAGAAAAGTTTATTTATTTGCTACAATGTAAAGAGATGGATGGATATCTTACTCTAAAACCTGCTTGTACCTCCCAGCGTCCATGGTGCAAGTACTTTTAAATTGACTCTGATGTTGCTGATTTTTGTTCCTGCACCCTTGTCATGATTTCCATAATAGAATCAACTACTTTTAATGCAGAGCTGCCCAAGAATCTGAAAATAATAGATATCCATTCATTTAATTTAATCCAGCGTTCCAAGGAAGCTGGAGCCTCAGCAATCAGCAGGTTACCAGTCCAGCTCAGAGAGACAATTTAGAGTGGCCAGTTAACCTAACAGGCATGTGTTTGGACAATGGGAGGAATGTGAAGAAAGGGGAGGAAATATTCCAAGAGAACTCATGCATAAACAAAAACATACAAGCACTGCAAAAAAAAGGTCACTTTTTAAACTGCTACCCAGTCAAGAATTGCACCAGCAACCTTAATGCTGTGAGGCTGCGGTAGTAACCCTAAAGGATAAGCAGTACTAATTTTAAGTCGCATCTCTTGTGGACAGTTGTGTCCACATTCTCTGAATTTGTTGTTTGTATGTGATGGAATATTGAAAGTAATCTTGGTTTAAAATTTGGATGAAAATATTCTGAAATTGCTTCAAAATTTGTATTTTTGCAAATTGTTCCTACTCTTAAGATCTTTACTTCACAGAGACTCTGCCTCTTTAGGGTGCTCTTGTTTTTTTTATCCCCAGCCCTGTTTTAATTGTACATATTAGGAGTCGTTGCTCCGGCTGTATCTGTACAGAACCATGTGCATTTTCAGTCTTTTTCTTGCTCCATTCTGACTGAAACATGTTGCTGCCACTCAAGATGCCCTCATATTTCCCAGGAAACTGTACAAAATCTGTCATTAAACATTTGATCCATTTTGTCTGTGATCTTCTGAATAAAAATGATTATTTCTACTAAATTTAATAAACATGAAGTTAAATTGTGACAGCTGAAGCTCATCAGGTTATTTAATCAGAGGATGGTTCATTTACAAGCTGAAGTCAAGTAGCTGTTTCAAATCTATGGTTCTTTTCTTTTTCGTTTGTTTGTGTGTTAAGTCCCCTCCCACTCTAAAATATTCATTTGGTTAATTTCAGTACCTGGAGCTAGTGTTGAGCTTGTTTTTCCACCTGTTCTTTCATCTTACAACCAGCATTCTTCTCCTCAATCCTCTCTTCTCTTACAGCATATGACCCACTTCTGTCTTTCTTTCTAGCTCTCACTACCAGCCAAGAAGTTATTTCTGTTGCCAAGTATAACATATTTCTCATAATGAGGACAGAACGAGGGAGAAAGGGAGATTATCTGTTACAGCAGTGAGGGAATGGAGGTTTCGAGACAGTACAGTACAAGGGATGGGGAGAGGGGGGGATGACAAATAGTAAAATGAAAATGTTTCTCAGCTGTCATAATGGAGAACCCACGGCAGGCTTTTTCTGTGAATATTTAAATACCCACTAATTCAACCAGGACTCCAGCTGGATTGCAGCACATGTTCAAAACATGAAGTCAGGTTCCAAAGTGAGGGCAAAAGCTCCCATCACAGATACCTTATAATGCTGCACAGGATTATTAGGAGCAAAAGGGATTAATCTATAAAATGCTTCCTGACTGATATTGTCATGAGAAACACAACATGTATGAGGTCAAAATTAAACTATTTTTCATTTTAAAAACTATTTTAAAAACCTAATTTAATAATGAGGTACAAGTAAATTATAAGCTCTACACCTTTGTTGTAAATGGCTATTAATCAAAGAAAAACAGTTAATTCTGATCATTTATTCAATATTGTTTACTTTATGTGCACTCACAGACTTAAAAGAGAGTATAGTGGAGTAAACAACTGCATCTTTCACCCTGGAATATGAATTGCAAAAGCAGTCATAGCCAAAGCCAATTTCGAAAGCAGATGCACTTTATCACAATTGTTTTTTTTTTTTTTTTTTTTTTTTTTTGCTTAATATAAAATACATCCATTTCCATTCTGTGGCACAACAAAATTTCCCCAGCCATTTTTAACCCTGATAGCTTTCCTCTTTTTATGCATTGCACCTTTCTGCTTGTGTACATCACAACTCCATCAAAGCACAGCAGCAGTGCACGTGTAGCCATGTGACACCATATTCCTTCTGTTCAGGGGTCTGGGGATTATAATCTGTCATGGGATATGAGCTTTGCCAAAGGAGTTGTAGCCTCAAAATGGCTGCCTGGGTTGAGTTGCTGTAGGATTTTTGGATGTGTGGAGAATACTGGAGGCATCATCATCAACAACAAACAACAACAGAGCAGCAAGGAGACACTAATTGTTTCTGACCCCCCCCCCCCCCCCCCACCAGAAATAGGCTTGGGGTATACGGAGGTGCACTAACATTGCACATTATTTCCCAGGTGATGCATGGCACAGGCTTAGAATGACTGGCTACTGGCTGAAGTTTCAGTGCATTAGTGTAAATTATGACTAGCGAAATCCTGTATGTCTAACAGGAGGCTGAATAAAAATGTCAGCTACACAAGATGGGATACTGCTCTTATTATTATTATGGCTATATTTCTTTATTAAGTCTGACTGTCAGCTATTAAGTCTCCTCTGCTCTCTCCTTTTCGAGTCACAGTCGTGCAGGCTGCTGATGATGAAACATTGCAATCTCTTTTAGCTTACAGTAACCACTTTCCTATTCTCAGACTAATAAAGCTTTTGGTTCAATTCGAACCTGATCAAAAAACCTCTTAAACGCACCATTTGATACATATTGAAAAAAGCTCACAACACAGTAGATGTCGAAGAGTTCAGTTTCACACTAGTTTTAAATACAGTATGTTAAGTGTTACCTCTGTGTGTCGCTTCACCAATTTGTGAAGATTCATTTACTTCACAGCCAATTCTAAATGCACAGAGCTCAGAAACATAATGGTAAAGAAACGAAATACAGTGGAGGCTTTCACTTTAAGACATGTTAGGATTTTCTTGTCATTACAACCTGACTATGAGCAGCTGGCTCTACCATGCCTGAGATATAATGCATTTACATTTGCTTTCCTCATGTGATTGTACAGCGTGCATTTCTGCTCTGTGCTTAGGTGCAAGCTGCCAGATTGAATCACGAATATAGCAGCAGACATGGAAATCAGCTGGATGCATTCAAGCTTGTGCAGCTTTATCCATCTGAAGACTCAAAAGGCTGATTTCAAGCAGTTTTGCTTAAATATGGTAGGATCAAACAACACTGTGTGTGTGTGTGTGTGTGTGTGTGTGTGTGTAAATAAAAGCCAAACGAGCCTCAAGTTTCATGATAAAGGAGAATATTTCATGAGAATGAAAATATCCAAAATGTCAAACCATTCAGGATAACCAGTAAAAGAGGTGATCAGAAAGTCAGAGAAAGGAAAAATGAATCCAAAAAATGGTTTCTGTAAGAAGGGTTTGTCATCGCTTGAACCTGAAACAGACATTGTGTTTCACATTTAGAATAGCGCTTGTCAAAATAACCTGGAACCAGACCTTTCAAGGATATTTCTGCAGTACATTTTCTTTTGTTTTATTTTTCTGTAACTCTAGAGCTGTGATATCTTACTAGAATAACTGCAAGAGTTCCTCCCCATATCAGGAGGACATTTGACTACTGAAAAGCATTTGTTTGTGAGTCTATGATCACTCTTACTCCCCTCCTCACCCCACTAACAAACTATTAAAATGGTGTTAGCTCATCAAAGCGAGTTTGACGTGCTTCACTTGCCACTGATTGGCATAATGGAGTTGATTTCTACTTGCTATTCAATTCAGCTCATCAGTAGAAAGCTCCTTCTCCACCCACATTCCTTCTCCTTCATCCTCCTCTCTGTATGATAATAAGCATTGCAGCAGTGGCTCCCCTCATCCTTTTCTACACATCGCTTTCATTCCTTATTCATATATCTGTGGGTGTGAGAATACACATGTTGGGGGCACCGCTGCATATTGTAATGGACTTGATAGAACTGATGCACTGCAGAAACGGACGGTCAAATAGGAGAATTCTTGCTTTAATTGGTGTGTGTGTTCTTTTGTTGCTGATATTGCATGGTAATTAGTGGATTATCTTTTGTGTATTTCTGTGTGAATGTTTAGTGTGTGTATCCCTGCACGGTTGGGTGGATCCCTGTGTGTTCTTTAGCGAGAAGAGGGAAAGAAACAACAGATTCTTCTCACAGCTAAGTGTCTAACTCCAAAACATCAAAGGCACAGGTTGAGGAAGAGCGAGAGAGAGAGAGAGAAAGAGAGAAGGAGAGACAGATAGATGGAGGGAGGGGTATGCCCTGTATCCGGGTAATGACAGAGGAGGAAGGGATGGAGGGAGACAGAAAGAAAAACAGCCAACCAGTATAAGGAGAGAGAGGGGGGCATTCTGCACAAGCTGAAGGGAGGGAAGGAGGGAGGGAGGAGGGGAGGACTTCGAGCGAAGGATGGGGAGATTGCCGGACCGAAGAGATAGAAGTGTTACTACAGAGCTGCTGCTGCTGGAGGACAGTCTGGGAGCCGAGGATAATGCTCCATCCCTCAGCGTACAGCAGCACACCGGACACCTTGTAATTTCTTGTGGTGGCCTCTGTAAAGGAGGAAGGTCTTTGTTTTTGCAGCTGTAATTTTCCTTTTTTTTTATCCTTTTCTTTACATCTTCCTGATCGTTCCTACTCACTCCTCATTTCTCTGCAACTGGCAATCGCTGGGCTCCCCCACCAACCCCCCCCCCACACTCACACCTTCTCTCTTTTCTACTTCTGTCCCCTTTTCCAGTGGAGGGATTTCTGTATCTCATCAGGGATTGTAGAACACAGTAAGAATGCATTCTGTCATTTCTTTCTTGTTCTTTCCTGACATGCATGTAAACGGAGGAAGGGGGAGCAGAGAGTGGGATTTTACGTTTGTAGGGGGATAGTGGTGGAGTCAGTGGACAGGGGGTATATGTGCATGCATCAGGAGGTGGGAGGAGGCTTTGCATGTTCAAGTTTACTGCATTGATGTGAAACATTAATTGTTCTGTCACATGCCTGACAGTGCATGCAAAAAATCTCAGCTTTGGATGAAAATGCAGCTGCTGCACAAGAACTAGAAAAGAAATTCGCCTTATAAGGAGAGATTCACTGTCATCAGGAAGGAAAATAATCAATATTTAGCAGTGGATTACTCCCTGATTCGAGCACATGGATGCTCAAAGCTTTATGGAGGTGCAGGAGAGAAAAAATGGATAAATAAGACAGAAAATGTTGGCAGCATCAGATATTTTAACTCAAATGTAGATGTAAGCAATGCTACTTGCTTGCTCTTTATCATTGTGTTAAACTGATAATCCCACCCACATACATTTGCATGCCTGTTAAGAATCGCTGATGTTCTGGTGCACACAGCAGCTCACTGCTCAATGTTCACATTAAAAGGCTAAGCAGTGCATAAAACAACCCAGTAAATTACACTTTGGCTCCCCTGACACACTTACCGTAGTGTGTAGCAGCAGGGTATGCATGAACGAACGTGAACAGAGGTGCACGGAAGCATAAAAAACTGTAAGGACTTAAACAATCAAAGTGTTTTTCTTTTTTTCATCATGATTTTTAACTAAAACATTGAATTTGATGATGGATGCTTAAACCACTGTCCTCTCACTTGAGTGGCCGCCTCTACAAGCACAGGGTCACCCTCCCAGCAGGGAACATGTGTTGGCTCCTGTCCTGTCATTATCTCTACCTCTGCTTAGTCTATCTATAGTTGCCTTTGTCTTGCTGATGCTGAATGCAGCCCCTCACAGAAAGGGGACAGCAGGTCACATAATTACATAATAATTAAGGTGTTGCACAGGGCAGCGAGGTGCATTTCAGAAGTTTAACCCAGAAAAACTTGAAGTTCACTTTTTTTTTGCTTTCAATTAAACAGACATCACCCACACACAGTTGTTGCAATGCACACACCCTTTTAATGCTTTTCTGTGAAATGTGATGTCTGAGGAGCAAAAGAATAATGATAGAGGAATAGGTCATTGAGCAAGAGCTGAACTTTGAGTTGCAGTGAGACTTTCAACCCCCTCCAGTCCACCGCTGTTGGGTTCAGTGTAAAAGTAGAGCACTGTTGTCAATGTGCTGTGTTGACTGGAGGAGTCGGTTAACAGAGACACTCAGACACTCTTCATTAACTCATGCTGTCCATAAATCTGTACCAGTGGTGCCTTACTTGTTCATACAAAGTAATAACTCTTAATCTGCCAAACATTTCACATTGAGCATGTCTGATGAAAGCAATTACTGTCAAATTTAATTGATCGGTTCACGGCTTCTAAGGAAGGTTTATGGATTGTGTCTCTGTGTGTGGAGGTCTGAAATCATAACGTCATGTCTGGGTTAGATTCTCCTCCACCACTCTTCTGAAATGTAAACTTGTTCATAGTGTTCAGCTCTAATATTTGCTGCTTGGGAACTTGTTTAATTTGGTCTGTGAAAATCAAGTTGACGTGGTTCAACAGGGTGGAACAGAGCTGGTAAAACGACTGTCATGCAATTTTTTCTTCAGACATTGTTTGGCATAAATAGAGTCAGGGTCCAACAAACACTTGGGATGAATTAACACTCAGCTCATGTTGGTGAGGTGGAAGCACAGTTAATTCTGTCCTGGTTGGAGAAGGAACCACACAGTTTAGTTCCACTGTGCATGCAGGGGATTCAGCACACAGTTGACATTTGTGCCTGTACAGATCTCTGGGGATCAATGGACCACAATCTCTCTCTTCACTTCAAGTGATTTCGCTGTACGCTGAGGTGAAGCTTGCCTGACGTGGTGTAGAACGAGCCTTGAATCTTGATTATTTGGAATTAATTGGGGTATCCCTAGTCAGATCACCATTCTGCCCGCTTTTATGCTGGACCAGACAAAAAAAGGAATTCATTGGGTTATTTTAATCCATGTTTATTCAGAATCCTTTGATAGAAGTGTGTGAAGGAGAAAAAAGGGATTTTTTTACCTCCTTGTTTAGTTGCTACGGTCCCACATTATTTTCAGCCTCACTCTGGTTTATTTGCCTAAGTGCAGAGAAGTGGAGCACAACTTTCTCTTCAATATTTGCTGCGCTGCTCTGGGGTGATGTAGTTCATATCTCCAGATTTAGCCATCTCGTTTGCTCTCTCACTCCTCTCTCTCTCTCCTCTTCCCTCACTCATCCCTTCCTTCTTCATCTCATGCCGGCGGTAAATGGCTGAACTGGGACAGACAGGTCTCCCATGCACTTTGTCCTACTTTGACGTTGTCCTCTTTTTTCTAATTATTTCTCTTTTTTAGTTGTTTACCTTTATCCACATATCTTTTAGTGATTCACTCCCTCTCTAAGTGTTTTATCATAAGAGAGTGATGGTTCTGTCGGACGTTAATGGGCTGTTGGGGGGGTTTGGGAGACAGAGGTGTTGTCATTACTTTACAGCACATTTTTCTCCACTTGGCACGATGTAGAAAATTGATGAATCATGAACCCCCAATCCCCTCCCCCCCGAGTTTGATTTAAAGAGAGGTGATGGTTAGAAGTGTGGTGTCAGAGAAAGAAAAGAAAACACTCTTCAGTCTGGTGTGAATACCATGTCTCTAAAAGCGTGTGTAGTTTGACCAACTAGTGCAGCAACATGATGAATTAATACTGTTTTATAAAAGAAAGAAGCTTTTTTGTTACAATGACATGGAAGGAAATTCTAATGTTTTAGCCACCCATTTTCCTTTCACCCTGATTCAAACAGACATGAAAACACCCATAATACATGCAGGAACACCAGCTGGTTGTTGCATCTTAGTAATATGTGTAGCAGAGTTTTTTTCCATTATTTTGACATTATTTTTATGTGATCATTCTGCATCTCGCATTCTGCATCTCTCAGCAGTTGTTTCATGTGTCTTTTTTGGTCATTTTAGCCATTTTGATACATTTGTATGTACTTTTGTTCACTTTTCATTCAATCATAATTACTTTATGCCCCAATTTAGTCATCCAAGTCTCATTTTAATAGTTTGTCATTTCTTTTTTGTGACTTTACATCTCAATTTGTCTGCATTCTTTGTATCACTGTTTTTGCATCCTTCTTGGGTCTTTTGTGTGTAGTTTTCCGTTTCTTTGTTGCCATTTTGTCCTCTACGGCCATTTTACAGTTCATCTTTTTCATCACTTCTTCCTATGTTTCTGGAGTATGTGTGATATTTTTCATGTAAAGTTGAAGGCCCTGGAAAGGAAAAGCATAGCTGGAGACCTAGAGCTGTTTTATTAATTGAAAGTGAAGGCAATTTGACTGTGTTTGTGTTTTAATTGTAGGACCTTGGAACCTAGCTCTGCTTGTCCGTTATTGTGATCTAACGGCGATAAGGCCGTGACCACAGCATGGCAGTGACTAACATAGGTGTAGCTTTGTTGTGCTTTATTATTATTGTTCCAAGCTGGCAGGGAATAACTACATTAGTATTTAGTGAGTATTATCTGTCTAATTTACACTTAATATATTAAATCAGAAGAAATTAGTCGCACAATTACAGTATATAGAAAGCTAGCATACATACCCACAAAGCTGTTCAGGCCCGTTTCCCTTCATACTTTTGTAGTTTTGCATATAAGCTTTTGATATATTACTGCACTAAACACTAAAAAAGATTAAAGTATTGTTGTTTGCAACACTTTGTCTCTCTGCAAAGAAATCCCATCTGTTCCATTACAAAAACTCCATTGAGAATAATTAGAGGGAAGAGTGGTGGGAAGTTAAAGGGTGGACGGCATTGACAAAATTCTCCATGTGCTCTGAAATCCTGCTCAGTTTATTAGGGCTAATTGCACCATTGAGAGGTGTCCAGGGGAGCTTTACATTCCTCCCAACAGTCACCGCTGCATCATCATCAGTGAGGTTGCTATTTTTAGCAGCAGCAGATGCATGGCCGCAGTGGAGCAGCGCCGGCCCAGGATGATGATCAGTGTCGGGTGGGATGTTATTTGTGTGCATTTCTGTATTTGAGCACAAGTGAAGGCAACTGCAGGATTTCATGCTGCATTAAAGTCATGTGGGAAAGATGGAACCCCTACTTGGAAGCACTGCATTGTGTCAGCTTTAAGGAATTGCCCGCTGCATCAGCGATACTGTAAATGAACAGATCCAGTATTCTATTTGGAAACACTTCAGGCTTTGGTTTTTACTTTTTACTAAAATGTTTTTTAAAAGTGGATTTTCCATAAAGAAGAACTGTAACAAGTGATTTATGTTCACTTATTTTACAATGCTTAAGTTCATTTAGTAAAATTTTCAACCTAGTTAGACCTTTAAGATTCTTGCTGATGATGCTACGTGTGAGACCACAGGAGCTTTGTGTAAAATACACCTGGAATCAGATTTATGATTGAAGGGTGTTGAGCTGCATCACCTTGTTTTATCACAACGTGACTCTCGTCATGGAGACAGCAGAATCCGATGGAAAATAAACTGTTTGTGTATGTGTTTGTGTACTTGTATATGTGTGGAATCCTTATTCTTTGATGTAATGTAATGATTACCTTTATTATTTGCAACAAAAAACTAAAAAAAGATAATTATTTGAGTCCTTTTTTGCAGTAGAATTCTTTGTTCAGTAATCAGTATGTGATGTGTTATTTTTGTTTTTTTTGCAGACATTTTTCTTGCCTCTTCTTCCAATGAACTTATCACAGACAGAAGCTTGTGTGTGTGTGTGTGTGTGTGTGCATGTTCCTTTTTCTAAGTGTTCATGTGTATTAGTTTGTACCAGCAGTAAGCAGCAGTGGGTGCTTCTCAGTTTATGGGAGATGATAATTCAGCGATGTTTCAGGCCAGGGGAGTTTGGGCATTTTGCTGCATTAATAATGGAAACACAGCTGGCAGTATTTATAGCAACAGTGGAAGGGAGCTGTGGCAGCATGAATGGGAGTTGATACATGAGATGCACTGCATCCTGCCAGCTAGCCTGGACATCAGACAGTGTGCGCTGTCACATGGTAGGCAGTGCTGAGTTTGCAGATGGAAGGTGACTGACACTTAAACCCACATTCACTAAAACTAGCACAGGATACCTAAGGTCACTCACACACACGCACAAATGTTGACAGAATCCATAACGGACACTTATAAGACTTCTGCATTTGGGGTTTTTCATCAACTGACGTCTAGAAAGATGCTGAGTTTTTATGTCCAATCCAGAAAGGACTGAATTGTGTTTAAAAAGGATCAAATGTAGAGGAATGTAAATGAAGATACGGCATCTAGGAGTTGAGGAGCTGTTTGATGCCATATTGATTGGCCTACATAGCAGACATATTAGGGTTATCTCCCACTGTCTGGAGTTTCTGAGGTCTGACTGATATACTCAGCTGAGTATAATGTGTTAATATTGTCACTAATATGGAATGATAAGTTGTATAACTGAGCAGCCTTCGTCTTTTAAATGGCTTCACCACTTAACGTGGTGAGGCCATTATTATTATTTACAATTATAGTAGGAAAATAAAGAAAGAGAACAAACAACCAAATGTGAAAAAAATGGTTAATAGAAAATAAAAAAACCAAATTACTTTATGAAAGATTATAGAAACAGATTTTTTTTTCTTTTTTAAGTATTAAATAAACACAATTATATTTTAAATGGTTTGCATCCGTTTCACTGTTTGTCTGAGACGTGAACACATCTCCCTACATCCCAGAGCCCCAGTCATTTTAAATTCCCAGCATGTTGCCAAGTAACATAATTATTTGTTAGATGCTCTTCTGTGTCTTTTTTAAATGTAAAAAAAATGTTTTCTATTAGAGGCGCATCTTTAATAAGTATAAATAAATAAACAAATTTACACAATAAATTAAAATAAATAAATTCAGGTATTTCCAGATGAGTATCTGTTTTAACATGTAATGCTAAAGATAACATAAAAATAAGGTTTTTATTCTTCTTTCTAGGATGTAATGAGAAATAGCCTTCACCCCAGTATAAAACTTGATTCTACTAATGGTAAACCAAGGGGTAGGGAGTAGGGCTGGGGCTAAAAACTTCTATTAAGCTGAAAACCTTTTCTCCAACAGTGACAGATTTTTGACCTTCTGCCCATTCTTCTTCATTTTGAATGTCCATAAGCGAATATGAATCCCTCTTGTCCCATCTCCTGATAAAATGTGTTGAAATCCACCCACTTTATAAAGCCCGCCTTTAGATCCTCTCAGAGCTGCACACTCATCACAACCCAGGCTTTGGTCAACTCCCAGCGGGTCAGATCAAAACCTCCGCTCCTGCACACACTCTGCTGACGGTTAGCACATTCTGACAAGGCTTCAAAGGCCGCTGCTCTGAAAAGAGAAACAAAGCAGAAATCCAGAAGGCTTTTCCCAATGTCATAGCGAGACATGTGAAGTTGGTTGGGTCATTTGTGTTCTCTTGGCCTGAGAAAAAGAAAAAGCAGCAACCTGGAGGTATAGCCACGTGGCAGCCTCCCATTTTGGCGCCTGCAGCAGCTGAGCAGCATCCACCTTTAATATTTCACATCTCGTCATATGTTCAGCCAGTCTCCTCCCCTACAGCTACTCCCATTGTAGTTTACTTATTTATGACCTACCCGTGTGTTTCTGCCAGCTATTAGCCCCAAGCTGGCATGCAGCGAGATGCTCAATAGCAGCTATGGGGCTCCTGCCGCCCAGTGCAGAGACACCACTTCAGCTTCTCCGCCAGGCAACAGAGATGAGTCTGTGTGATTTTATATTACTCAGCTCTCTGAAACAGACAGCATTACATTGCTGCAAGCAGAACACAAAAAGATATTGTGTTCAGCCCCACAGAGATTTAGTGGCAATGATGAATAAAGCTAATTAATTAGTAGGCTATTTGAAGGAGTTCTCAACTCTCTGGCTCCCCAGCTGATTGACTTTCTTCATCTCCACTGTAGATGGAAGCTTTAACAAACACAGTGGCCTTATTCAAATACATGCAGATGAATACAGTTTGTGCAGAAGACTTTATTATTATTTTGAGTTCAAATAATTAGTGCATTGATGATAAAAAAGATCAACAGAGATAAAAGAAGAGACAACATTTCTTTCTGCATGATGTTTAGCATGTGTATGATTTTGAACTCTTTGTATGAATAAATTAAAATAACACGAGGAGGCTTTGGACCGTCAGGTTTTCTTTACTTTGTGGCATTTTATAGTTATCAAGCAGGATAAAAGGCAAGAATTTGTTTAATTTTATGCACATTTTTGTACTGGTGATCAAAGCTCTCAATGGATAGAAGCACACAAAAACACATATTACAGTTGGTTTCAGCATCCCTGCGCAATGCCTGCAGCTGGTTGCTCTGAGTCTGACATTCACCAGCTGTCAGGATCTGACAAGTAAACAAACCAGTGTCAGTGTAATCAATATAAGGCCAAATTGGGAAACTTGTACCACATGAGAAACAGACAGTGTTGTTTTAATTTCTGTGTACAGATCATTATCACAGTTGACCTTTTACATCTCCAATAGGAGGAGTGACAACCATCCATAAGTCAGACAGGACGGAAATAATTCGTTATTTTGATTAGAAGTTTTTTGACTTGACTGCCCTTTACTTACAGCTAATATTTATATGATTTATCTAAAAAATCTAGGAAACAGATTAAGTTTTGACTGTAAAATATCTTAAAAGTATTGCTTGAAGTACAAAGCCTTTGAAATCTCAGGGAAATAAGCTAACTCTACAGGCAGCATTTGCACTCACTCACACTGCCACTATAAACAACTGCTTCACGATGAAGCCTCGAAGGGACGTTTTATTGCTTTTCTCTAACATGTCTCCAAATTTTCATCATGTACCATGATGCTGCTCTTTTTTAAGATGAATAGAGGTGGAGTTGGAGAGATTTCTTTGGGCTTTTTATAATTTTTTCAGATTTTTTTATTATTTATTTCTTGTTAGCATGCAAGTCTTGGCTAGTGTTTAAACTTTGACCGATGTTAAATGATGGGATGATGTAATTGTGTGTCATTTTATGGCTCCCAAACTTTTTGAGTCATAACCACCAAATAAAACACTTTAGTGTTTCCTGATCTCTTTATGCCTGTAAGAGCCCATTGTAATTTACTGTATAGTATCTGTTAATAAAATTAGGTTAATATGTTAGATTTGCTCTTCAAACTGTGCCAAATGGAAGTCATGTTAATAATCAGCTTATAGACTTATTAAACCATGAAGGCCATCATGAAAGTATTACAGTCTTTATCTCACCATGTTGTTAAACGTGGGCATTTTGCTCAGAAGCTCATAAAGCAACAGTCACCTTGAAATGTTGCCATTTTACTTGTCTAAAAACCATAGCTAGTCATTTAAGTGTTTCTAATATCTCTATTTAAATGTGTAGTTAGAAAATGTCTGGGTGAATACTCAATCCTGATTGGCTGAAGGGTGTCTATTAAAATGTGTAATGGAACACCTATAAAAAGGTTCTGGTCAGATAACCTTGTTTTAAATGACTGTGGCAGTACACTCAGCCAATTTTTGGGAGAAACTTAGGATTTTCACCATTAAAAATAACATTAATGTATTAATAAATGATTTAATATTTTTTTATTTCACAAGTGTCCATTATCAGAAATTAATGGACGATGCAGGAACTCTGTGAAGTCCATTAATTTCTGATAATGGACACCACAAATGGCATTGACCTTTGCATTCTTTTACACCAAGCCATCATTAAATGTGATGAAGCAGTTTTGTTGTCATGATAAAGTAGTTTTTGTATGCTGTTATCCTTTTCTGTGATAGACTAGCAGCTTGTCCAGGGTGTACACTGCCTCTTTCTTGATGATTTGTGGGATATGCTTCAGTATCCCTGCGACCCTGCTTTAAATGCAGACTGGAATTAATGGATTAATTAATTTAATCTAGTTTTCATTAAGCCAACAAATGACATGCTTTTGATGTGGGTTTTTTTGCTAATTTTTGGCTGCTAAGTTGCAGACATTTTGCTGCGTGATGAGACAGACCCCTTTGTGATTAGCAGTGTCTGATTTCATGTGACACCATGTTCATGTAGCTTGCTTATAGTGGAGAAAAGAGTAGAAGCTCAAAAGAAGACAGTACTGCACTCATGTTTTTTTACTTTCCACATACTGTAATTGCTTTGGGTTTGAATCTTGTTTTGTTTGGATGCTAATGCTTGATAAAGATTTATATCAGAGTTTTTACTTGCAATTGTATGTTAGATGTTAGGATTGGTGTTTCCTTTTACATGCAAACATCTTTTGAATGTATCTCATGCTGCCCCCTGTACAGGGGTCTCTCATCAGGAGGAGGTTAATGGTAGTCCACACAATGCACCCTATCTAAGCTCTACTATACTCTACAATGTGGTTTTCATTAACCATAATACTCATATACTGCTTCCTATTGGACTCAAACCTGGAGATTGAACTTTTGAGCAGAGCATGAGAACCACAAACACTCTGGTCTCCCAGAAATAAGCTGACAGGCCAGTACAAAAACATTCGATAAGTACTTCATTCCTTTGGGACAACTGAGTGAGGGATAAACTTCTTTATAAACTACCAGTTATGTTAAACTCTAAACTGTTGTTTATTATGATTGGGGCCACTTGATGTGTCAGGTGAGTTCCCCAGTGTTCTCAGATTCTTGCTGGTTGGCTATTTGCTAAACTTAAGTGAATGTCCACACATCACCACACAGTGGTGTCACTGAGATTCAGTCATCCATCTATTGATCTAATTATGTCTATCCCTGCTTATTCCAATGCAGGGTCATAGAGGGGCTTTGGTTAATCCCAGTAGTAAGAGACAGAGTACACTCATCCATCTTTTATATACCATTACCATGACGACCTCCATTTTTCCTTTGCTTTGCCTTTTGTCATTAAAACATGGCTTTGTCAAAATGAGTGTCAATTTTCTTCTTAGTTTCTTTCACCAATCACCTTCCTAATGATTTCACACACAATTGGTCCCCGATTATGTATATATTTTTTTCTTTTGTCATTTCTTCAAAAATATTCATTGACTGCTGAAATCATCCATGCCCACTTTTGTCACTGTCTTACAGACCAGTTAGTGATTTACACTGGGTGCGATGAGGATGATCTGAAGATGGATTTCCTGACAACCCAAATGCAGCTTGTTCAGCTGTTTTTTACTGCCCACACTTTAATGTGTTGCCAGGGTGTTTGCTGAGAAATGTTTGAATCAAATGTACTAACAGGCCTAAAGTTTGTACTCAACTTTGATGCATAGAGACAGCAGCATGGCTGGGACTGGTGTAGATATGATGGACTCGATTTGGCACCCAAGAGAGATTCTGTACCAAATCTACAGATTTATTTTTTTTCATTTAATGACGACTGAACCTATTTTCAGTTAAATCTTCATGATGACAAAACCAGTGATGCTGTTGTACTTGCTCCCACCTCATTTCGCAAACCAGGTCCCTCCACTAGCACTTATTCTAGTTTAATAGCCCGAGGGATGGTTACATCAGAATGTGCTCACTGATGCACATCACTCAGGCTCATTCGGGACCGTAGAATTAATACAGGTACTTTACGAGATGTGCAGAACACCACATGAGTGCTCGAAGATGAATACGTGTGTGCAGTGTGTGCTGGGTCAGAGTTCATACACATTAGCTGTAATCCATGTCTACTCACAGCCTCCTGAGGGATCTCTGAAGTGTGTGTCTGAGTCCTTGTTGCAAATGCATAACCAAACAGGCTGTAGAGACTATTTGTGTCCATTTGTGTGAGTCTGGTGTGTCGATTTCAAACAAGGAGGGGAGGCAAATTGGCCGTTCCAGTTTAGTAGCTGGAAAGTGGGGCGATCTGTTCTTTGGAAGTTTCCCAGTGAAATTTCCTGGGACCGAGACACTGAAAATATCTATCTATATACACACTATGTCCTACATAAAAGAGAGGGTGAACCAAAGAGACAGAGTGGAGGAGAGAGAAAGAGTATATGAAGACAAGTGTGTGTTTCGGAGAGATAAAAAGACAGGGAGGGAGGAAGGTTGAATGTCACTGTGCTGGTGAGATACCAGCTTTTTTGATGGCATCACACAGACTGCCTACTGATTGAAGCTTATTGGAAGCAGGTCAAGACTCCGGCAAGGTACCAGCAACGTTACCTCTCGCTTCATCTGTCACACAAATGCCTCCCAAGTAGAAGTACAAATGCTGCCTGATAACCCCAATTTTGATTCTCATCAGCCCAGGGAAAGTTCAGCTACAGTGTAAGTGCATGATCATGCAGGATTAGCATGGATTACATTTACACCTGCTAGCTCCATGTGAGCAAACAAAGCTTGTATCCATCTTTCTTTTGCCAACATGCCACCTTCTCCAAGCTTTGCATCGTGTAAAAGCAGATGTTTTAGCTTAAATCAGCTTCAACAAATTTGTTTATTACATGCATCTAAAATTACCATACAGATTGAATATGTTACTGTTATTGGTTAAATTACAGCCCGGACTAAAGTTTAATACTCAAGATGTTCAACAGCCAAGCTTAAGATGGTTTAGATGACCTTTGAGACCCACAGTTATTTAGAAGTTTAACAACTGACCAAAATCATTGTGTCATATTGTGTCAAAAGTAGTAACTAAGATGATGACTTGTGAAGCACAACACAGCTTTAAATGAGCTCATCATAAAAATGAGACTGACGGGAAACGCTGAAAGTGACACTGCCAACTGGACAGTTAAACGTAGAAGCTGCCAGATCTAGAAAAGCAGGGTCTCATAAACACAACACCACCCCACAAGCGGAAAAAACACTGGCATGTTAATCTCAGGACGTCCACTTTGATTCAGCACTTATTGATTTGAGTACATTTAAGAATTAAACGACTGCATTTAAAGGAGCCGTTTTGACATTTCAGGAGATGAGTTGTTTCTCTTTCTTGCCAAGACTTGGAGAATAAATTGATCCTGCTTTCATGGTTTTACTGTAACAATGAAGTTACTCCCAGAGCCTGGCTAATTTAGCAAAGCATGGACCAAAAACTAGGTTGAAAATGATAAACGTCAAGTTTGCCTGTCAGAGTTTCATGTGCTGGTTGCAAGATGAAAGGCTCATTAAACCAGATCAAAAACAAAGGTTTGTCTTAAACTGTAATCAGAGCTGATGCACAAGAGATCAAAATGCTAACAATGTAAAATAACAGGAAGATTAGCTTATTTCAATAATAACAAAATTAGTCTACTAGGAGCCCTAAACAAGGAAAGCTGTTCAAAAACTGCTTGTTTCTTGTTGCTAAAACACATGAATCTGATAAATGTAGCTGTTAAAATATTTCACATCCCCTTTTTGGCTCAGATCAGGGTGACTTTTATAAATGGACTCCTCCATGAGGCTCATGATGAATCACACGTTGTTTGAGCTACACTCAAATGTTTTATGTTTTAGATCAATCAAGAATAATGTAGCTTGGAAATTAACATTTTCTGGTTAGTCCTTTTTCTGTTATTCCAAACAAATTCATATGAATGGAGAATCTAAATAAATTTATGTGAATGGATAATCTCCTGGCGTTGAAGTAAACAGTTTAGACATGCTTTATTTTTCCCTTTTCTGCATTTTATAGCATCACAATTAATGAATTGCCAAAAGGGGCCAAAGCTTATTAAATCCCTCTGCATGAATCATTTACTTTCCTTCCTAATTTCTACATTATTTAGGGGAAACTTGCATAAGAATATGAGCAACATGGAAAAACACTAAAGTCTCTGTGCACAAGGCTTGTACTGGCTCACTACCTCTGCACTTCTTTTTCTCTTTCTTCCCTTTAAAATAGTGTTTACTCAAGCTGCAGTTCATCACATTAGATATCAGATAATTGTGTGAATCTAGCCAAAGTTGGACATTTAAACTGCTGTTAAACATATTAGTTTGTCTCATATGAGACCAAGTTAGAGCTCTGAAACGTAGATAAAATTAAATGTGTGCTTGTGTGCTCTCACATTGACTCAAATGGGTCACAAACATCGCATAAGGTTCAAAGTCCATGATTTTGCACTTTTGGTAAAAGGATTAATGCATAATTGTATATTGATAAAGCTGAGCTTCTGGAAAATCTGCTTTTATTGATAAAAAGGTGTGATAATGACTTGCAGACTACTAAAACCCAGATATTATAATTCAGGATCATCTAAAAAAATCATCTTGACAGTACATTTGGGATGTCAATTTGGCTTTTCATACATGGAGGATTAGCTCAAACATAGAAAGTTAGAAACATTTTTGGTATTTTTTTCAAACAGTCTTAAACTCTATACAGTGCGTGTATACTGGGACAAGAAGACTGGTCCAATTAAATGCCCAGGCTGAGCTTTTACTGTGATTGATTCATGTGTGAATGTACCAGCATAGACTGCAACCATGGTGCTTATAGCTTGGATCAATCAAGAGACCCCTACTTTGTCCAGATCCCAATTCCTCTGCTTTATGACATGTTAGTGGCCCTGTGATGGACTGGCAACCTGTCCAGGGTGTACCCCGCCAGTAATTGCTGGGATAGACTCCGGCTACCTGTGACCTTTCTTTGGAATAAACAGCAGAGATAATGGATGGATGGATGGATGGATGGATGGATGGATGGATGGATGGATGGATGGATGGATGGATGGATGGATAAATGGATGGATGGATGATATATTGGAAAAATAACTTTGGGGTAAACAAATCATTTTGTTTTTAATGTTTTGGCACCAACCTGCTTTGTTAGAAGTACTTGGAGCTGAGATTGGCACTGGGATTTTGTCATTGCATTGACACAAAGAGAAAAACCTTGTAGGATTCATTTCCAGGTAAAGGAAAAGAAAACAAGTTCTTTTCAAGCTGAGACAACGTTTACTGACTACGCACAGTAATCTGGATACGATGTTTAGCTGCCTCTCAGTAGCAATGAGTTTTATTATCCTGCTTTATCAGATAATGACATTTATCTGAGTAGGAAAAATTGGACAAACACACCAAGATTTTTCTTTCCTACTCTAGTGTCTGTGCACTTATATCTAATTCATTAAAGTTTTTACTTCAGTGCATGAGCAATAAACAGCCTTAAAACGTCTTTTGAGTTTGTAACAATGGAGGTGATACAATACAAACAATACAATAGACTGAAAATAACAGGAAGGGATATTAAGATGTATGTAATCTGAAAGGAATGCAATAACACTCTGGGAAATATAAAATTTGTTAATTTTTTGTATTTATTAATACATTTTAGAAGAGCATGCAGATGCCTCAGATTAGAGTAACACAATGATCAGATTACTTTCAGCTACTAGATTAGTACATCTATATTTCTGAAGTCTGTGCACGTGGACCCACATATATGATTTATTTCATTGCTTTACACCTGCACATGTGCAAAAAATGGTGTCGCTTCCATCTTCTCATTCTTCTGTTAAAAAGATGGAAGCAATGTTATCACACGATTTTAACACAATATATA
>JBAMHX010000023.1:20753939-20770881 GCA_037177515.1 Pseudomugil tenellus
CGATCTCAAATTGACTTTGACAGGGACATTGTGTTGGTGGTTGAATTGGTGTTGAATTGGTGTTGTTGAATTAGAACCCCAATTTGAGGGACACTCATGAGATGATTATTTATGTTTTTAGAATCCAGAAATGTTGTCATGTTTTCTCAGTCTTCCAACCACAGGTGACTTTAGACCTTAAACTGAAACATCTATTTGGGTTATTACTGATAGTTTTGTACGAAGTGCACAGTGTTTAATGACACATGAAAATAGTCTTTTTTCTCATTTGAAACATCTTCACCACATGTTCAGATAAAGCATCTGGAAATACAATTTCTTTTTCTGTGATGACATTTACCTTAGCTAGTTCAAAACTCCAGTATGAAGCTGTACAAACCTACTGTAGAATCTCTCTCGAGTCAGTAAAGCCTGCACTGCTGATACATGAACACTGACGAAGAGGGACCTATCAGTCTACTGCATGGTCTGTTTGGACGGGATTTGATGCATTACTACATGTAGATTAAATCCTGGCCATATTGGGTAAAGAATAAAAACCAGCTGCATTGTCTCATCTGTCATCTAATGGCAGAAAAAATAGACGTATCAGGGTGTTATGACAGGTTTTATGTTGCACTGTGACACGCAAGTGATGGACACATCTGTAGATACAAGCAAATCTGTATGTAAGGGTCAAATCCCCTCTGGGATATCAAACATGAATTAAAGCATATATCCGTCCCTCAAAGTGACAAACTTTCTCTGTTTATTTATTACAAGAAGCACAGAGATGATGTTTGACTCTGCCAACAGATGACACAGGTTACATGTTTGTCATGCCAAAAAGAAGCAATCATGTCAACATGGTTCAGAAATGCTGCCGTCTTTGCAGGCTAATCTCATGTAAAATGGCCTGAGGACAGTAAAAAGATGCTGTTGACAGATAAATAAAAGTTTTATTTCTTTACGTTAATTATGGGCTCCACAAAAAAAAAAAAAGAAAAAAGAGGAAAGAGTCATTCCAATGAAAAGCTTGCATCTGGAATTGTATGAGAATGTATTTGTATCCCAAAACGAGCAACTTCCACATATGGAGAGTCTCCGTCAATACTCACTTTTACACTAAGTCACATTCACCAACACACTCATGCAGCCCTTCTGTTTATCATATTCGTTCTTACCCTGATAGACACATTGGGAGGTATTGTCGGGCTCCATGTTTGTAGTAAGGGGAAAATTATACACCAGTTTTCTGGTTGGCAGACGACTGCTTTTCCTCCTGACCTACAGTTTCCCCAGTTTCTAATTATTACTTTTACAACCTGCCTCCTTGTCTGCAGCATGAAAAAGACATTAGCACTGCATTTGCACATATTCCTCTGTATGTGACCTATATCTGTCTCTTTTATGGTAGCCTGAATGTCAAATCAAGCGCACGCTTCTTTTATATATATTTTAAACCAAATCCACACGCCATGTTTTTCAAACCAACCTTAGTCTCAACATTTATGTCACATTTCCTCCAACTTTTACATCACTGAAGTGAACTAGTCTGACACACACGCTACACTACAAAACTGGCTTTAAAAAACAAGAAAGAACCTATAAAAATGACGTTAATTTTCTTGTTTTTCTTGTTCTGTTGGCAGATAATTTATCTTATTTCAAGGAACACAAACGTTGTCAGGAATTCCTAAAACAAGTAAAAAAAAACATCCTGAAAAAACCTATTAAGTAAAATAATTATCTTACTTTAAAAAAAAATAGGCATAGGCCTATGTGTCCTTGATTTAAGATGTTTAATCTTACGTAGATTTTAGTTTTTGCAGTGTAACATGTGATGTCACTTTTTCCCCATACATGTAGGTCACTTTAGGGCTTTAGACTGGTCACATTGGAGTCTGAATGTGGCCACGTTGAAATTATAATGACCATGCACACACTCAGAAAAGAGATTTCAGTTTCAACCACAGCATCACTGCTCTCACCACTTAAGTCCAATAAAACACTAAAGCTCACGCACCACCCACATCTACTTGCTACCACTTCAAGACCTGTGGGGATGTAGAGAGGCCTCATGCTGCTCTTTCAACTCATTTGCACCAGACAACACAGACAAGAAACAACATTTTCTTTTATGCATTTGTGGTACCCTCTTAGCAGCTGGTTACAGATCTAAAAAGGTACGCTCCATTAACTCACTTTTGTGCACAGTGACAGTCAGCTTCTGTGTAGCACAGGCTGTTCATAAGATTCCCCCACAGTAGGAGGTCAAGGCAATATTGTTTGCAGGTTTATTAGATTGTCAAATTCAGGTACATGCAGCGAAGTTGGCATTTGTCTGCCAAGCGCATTAAACAGTGTGAAACAAATGGGTTTTTCAATAGAGTTTGACTTGAGCTGATCTCTTGCAAACTGATGTAAAAGCAACAGCCCTCAGGCGGGATTCAGCTTCCAAAACACTTCTAAACTAAAACGCTCTATTGCAAACCTCAAAATATACTCATGTACCTGGGAAAGAGCTGCCAGCCACTCACACTGGAGGACATACACAGAGTCGAACTGATCTACAGAGGTTGCATGCTTGTAAATGCTTGTTGAGTTGTTGCTCAGGTCAAAACAGAGATTGGATTAATAAAGAAGTAAGCAGAGAGGAAGGGAGGAGAGAGAGCAATGTGTGAATGGGGGAGTAAGGATGAATAAGATAAAGGAGGAAAAAATATGACATGAATACTTAAAACATGTATTTGTTCTTTATCTGAACTGCTAAACAGAGAAGGGATCGTTTGATCACCTAATTAATAGAAATATAGGAAGAAACAGGAAGAAAAAAGAATTTTAATGGTGATATGTCTGAGTTTAGGTATTTGGTAGGAATTTTAGTTCTCCAAAGACCTCATTAAAGGCTTCATGTCCCCCTGCACTTGGCCTGCAGGAAAAGGCCAGAGGGGCAAAGATAGTCAGAGCTAAAGTGTGTGTGTGTGAGAGGAGTTACTCTTTTTTCTGCATAGATAAATGACAGTGCTATTCCAGAAAGATGGAGGGAGAGTGAAGGAGGATGAAGAATAAGACAGAGATAGGTAGGGGAAGATAAAGAGCAGCATGGACAGAGTGAGTGGGTGTATGTGAGTGGGAAAGTGTGATCACAGCTTTAAGAGACAAGACAGAATATTTCATCTGAGTAATAAAAGGGAAAAAAAAAGGTTTTAATGGTGCGACTAATGTAAAACTAAACATCATATGTAAGTCATTCTGAGCTACTAAATTTATAGTTTTTATTTGCATTTTCATCTTTTCCTTAAACTTTGTTATTTATATCCAAATAATAAGATTCAAACAAGCCAGCTGAAACAAATAGAAAAATAAAGATCTTATGATTACAAATGACATCTTCGCTTTCAGTGATGACCAGACCAGTCTGACAGTCTGGCAGCATCAGAGACTAAAAACTCTGCTAACCATGAGAAATCTATTTACCCATACTGCACCTTACCCTGGTCAGTGATCATATCTGTGCATGTGTGCTCGCTCTACACATCTATGCAAACAAACTGGATTATGAGCAGAGGACAGCAGGGCTTCTTCAAACAAGGTGATATCTGAGGAACACTGTGTGCATTCACTAAAATCAGTCACACACACACACACACACACACACACACACACACACACACACACACACACACACACACACACACAAGGTGACACATCTTGTCTTTGTAGGACTTTGCATTGTCATTGTCACCGAGACACAAAAATCATTAAATCCAAAACATCAACTCTGGTATGAACAATGAAACAGTTTCCGGACCTGACTGATGCACATCGACAACCACAACAGACATCTATGATACATGTGGTCATAGTAACGGGAAGTTTGTTAAGATTTGCTAAGATGTAGAACTATCAGTATATGTATGACTAAAAAAAAAAAAAGTACTTTCAGGATGAATATGAAAATCCCTTTGGTATGATGCAGCTGTAGCTCTGAACCTCTATCAGATCATAGTATAGTATGTGAACATTATCTCTGCTAAATCTGGCCAAATCTGATCATGTGAAGCAAAACTGAGATGTTTTAGTACAGACAGTTCAGATGAGGTCTCCAAAATGCCCATTTCTGCACTGTTTGTCCATCTGTTCTCCAAATCCTGCAATTCAAATTATGATGATAAATGTGTATATTTGTACTGATAAAAAATAAATCTTTCATCATTTTTTATTTTTCAACCTCCTCCAAAAGAAGTGTGTCCATGGGTCTGCTTTCTACCAAATATGGTTTTTGTGTGTTGTCATCAACCCAGAATGGCTCCCTGCAGCTTTGTTGCACATGTTTTTACTTTACTTCTAACATAAGAAGAGGAACAGTATTGCAGAGACAATGTGCACAGATATTGTTTTCCACCCAGTAGAGGGTGCTCCAAACACTCAGCTGCATAATTGGTGGGATTATGCTGCAAGGCTGTCTATGTCTATTCTTCACTTCAGAAATGTCTGCAATGTGAAGAGAATCAGTGTGAAAAAAATGTCCCATTTGTCATTTGGAAGGTTTGATGATGATGTTAACTACGACTTCGGCAAAACATCTAAGACTCTTAAACATCCAGGGCCAGAGACATAATACATCTTTTTTCCACTCTCTGGGGCCTAAATCATGATATTTTCATGGTTTACTATGGGGATCATTATCTGTATGACAGCTGAATCCTTTACTTTTACTCTCTCCTGCTGAGACTGTGATTCATTTTCGAGTGCTTCCTTTGATGATACTGTAAGTGCAGTCTGTAAGTATATGTGTGCATCCGTCTGTGTATGTGTGTTTGTAAGATTTCTAATCTAATACAAACAGGCACACCTCTTATCCTCTTGTGCTCTCCAGTAGACAAAATTTCAAAGATTGCCCTCCCTTTTACTCTGCTCTATTCTGCTACGCTACTGTACCGCACACACACATAAACACACATCAAGACTCACACAGACGCACATGCTCACACACAAGCACAAGCAGAAGCACACATTCTCCCAGTACCACATCTCCAAGGGAACACAGGGATGTCTCTATGGCAACAAGCAGCTTGCTCCACTAATGAACTGGTTTCCATGGTGACCGTGTTGGCTGTGGACAAACGGAGTCACTGAACAATATATGTGTATATACAGAAAATTTGCTGTTACTTCCCTGCGCAGAAAATAAGTGCAGATCTAATTATTTGTGGGACACACACAAGCACACACAGAAATGTGTGTCAGAGTGTGTGAGTGAAGAGATTAAGATGACAATAAATGAATGAATGCTGTGTGAGAAAAGGGCTGGCAGGAGAAGAGAGCTCATGCAGTAATGCAGTGAGAAGCAATGCTCCTTGCAGTTGGCTGTTCTCTGCATGGGACCATCATCCTGCTGCTGCCTCAAGGTCACACAGCAGCACAACTCCACGCTGAGCAAGTAGACTGAACGAGTCAAAGGGAAGAGGAGATGGATTGGAGTACAGCGCTGCCAAAAACCGTCTATCAGCCATCTGTGTAGTGAGTTACCTTCCACTTTGCTGACTTGGCCTCTGGGCTGCAATGCATTTTGGCCATTCATGACCCTGTTGGAGACACTGAAAGCTGCACAAATCTGCCGTTCAAGTACTCGCTGCTGACTGAGGCCACCGGGGTAATTCATCCTCTTTTCTCTGGCACTGACTCCCCCCTCTGACTTAAGCAGGGAACAGCTTCAGAATACTGCAGTCACACGGCCCCCTCTCTCCACAAGCTGAACTGTTAAAAGTACTGGTAGGAAAAATAAAAAGAGGTACTCATATGATGTTCCCTTTTGCAAAAAAGAAACTTTTAGAAGCAGCCCATAGCATGATGTTACCAACACAGTGCTTTGCTGTACAGATAGCAAAAGGCAAATGATGAATGCTTGGTGTTCAATGGACAATTTAGTATTAATAAAGTTGAAAACTAAAAGCAGGAAGCAAACAAAGTCTCTTCGCTTCTCAGTCTAGTTTTTATTGCCATATGGACCTGAGGATGGAGTGCTGTTCAGATGGTTATTCTAAAAGCAGGTCCTCTCATCTCTGTACCAGATGTCTGAAGCTCCTCTTCAGAGATGAGTTTTGATCCTTGACCAAACATCCACTTGTGCAGTGATTGAATTTAGTTGGACAAGCAACTGTTAACCCAAATTCAAGATAACTGAGCCCACATTCAAAGGACAGTTTAGATCAGAGCATCATAGCTTTCAATGCAGTCTCTCCTCAAAACCGTCGTTCATGGTCGTCTTCTGCTACTGTTGTGTCTGCGCTGGTCTTGTTTTTTTTCACATCAGATCCAGGTGCACACACTGCTCCCTGAGCTTTAGACTTATGTTTTATGGACAGAGATGCATGGTCCGATGGCAACATTTAGGACACGTGTCTTGTTCATCTGAGGATGGGGTAAGCATCTGCTCAGCTTTAGGAGACACCTTCCATAATTCTATTCTCCTTTTCTGTTATCTAGGCCACATTGCATCTTAAATTACTGGAACTACGTGAAAGATTTTTAATTGTTTTATCTCCTTCAGCCCTCTATTTGGTCTATTTGGATGCCTAAACCTGCATAGAAACTAATACAGAAGTTTGTAAAGAAAAGCTGCTGTTAGTTGAAGTGATGATAAATTTCACATGACAGAAATATGCCACACTAATGTTCAGACTTTATGAGTTGTCACAAACTAAATTGTGTTTTTTAAAAAATAATCATGACACCAAATGTACCTCCAAACCATGAAAGGATCAAGTAACTAAATTTCATTTGAAGACTGAATGAGTTAATGATAACTCAATGAATTTAGTGTGTGTGGGGGGGGGGCGTCTTTCCTGTATATGCCAGTACTCACAGTTGGATTTGGGATTATGAAGACAAAAAGGCAGAAACTCTTTGGTTACTGGTCAGAGGATTGTTTTCTTCTTTCGCCTTCATCCACGGAGCTTGTTGTTGTTCAGGGCAGTTCAAACAGTCCAAGTTTGAGCTTCACTGCATGAGTTACTGCTCATTTCAAAGCACAGATGGTCCCGGAAAATATTACAGATCATTTCACCCCATATGAGACAGGCTGCAGCTTGAGGTCCTCAGGCAAGATTCTCGTTTGGGAATATGTGTTGCATATTCACAGTTTTTGTATTTATAAAATAGGAATTACTCCTTTTGGAATTATTTTTAGTTCAGGATAGTTAGAAAGGACATTTTTTCTTCCATGCATGTCGGTGCCTGTAATAATAACAGATAAAGTTGCATTTTTAGCATTCTGAAATCTTCCATCTTACTGCTGTTTCCATGCATGTAACACCACAATTATTATTTTTTCTTTCATACTCTGTATCTGTGTATTTGTGAGTCTCATTTCTATCTGTATATCCTGCAGAAATGTTTGCGGTTTAACCCAGATGCCACCGTGTGGAAGGCCAAACAGCAGGTGCTGTGCTCCCTGACTGAATCTCTGCGAGATGTCCTGAACTATGGTCTGTTCCAACCTGCCACAGACGGCCATGATGCCAAGTTCCTGGAGGAGGAGAGGCTGCTCAAAGAGTACCCACAGTCCTTTGAAAAAGGGGTACCATACCTAGAGGTACTGCTCTAGTCTCACGTTCACACAGTTGCAAAACATTCCTGCACACAATGTGAGGTTGCGAGTTTGTCCTCTAGATGTCGCTGTTATTCTTTTGTGTAATAAATAAAGAAAGAAAGAAAGAAAAAATCCTCTGAGTCTCCAACAGATTTCTAAAAGAAATTTTCTTTTACTCCAGTTTATGAATGAGATGTATTTTCACGCACACTTCTTAGAGAAGTAGCCATGAACTATTATGTTTTCCCAGATCTTTTAAATGCCACATCAGCGGATTTCTTATCAGTCTTTACAGTCACTGTTTCTTCACACTACATTGTACCCAGCAGGGGCTTTAAACTGGTTTTAAACCGCTAATACGCCAGACCATTCCTCACACATGTCTTGCTCTCTGTGAAGTAGGGAACGGAGCTTGTGTAGCAAACCAGATAAAGCTTGTCTCCAATAAATCTGCAGGCTCTATTTCATGGATCTAGGCCAAAAGCAGTGAGAATTGAGGACAAAAGCCCTCTCTGTTAAGATTAACTCCTTGTTTCCTTTCTCTTTTTCTGTCCCGGGTTTAGTTCCGATATAAGACCAGGGTTTACAAACAGACCAATCTGGATGAGAAGCAACTGGCCAAGCTGCACACGAAGGTATAGAACCCATGCTCATGACCTGGAAGGTGTGTAGCGCATTCATGCAAATGTGACGCGGTCTGAGGGGATTGAACAAGTACTGCAGGCTTTTAGCCCTGTGAAACATGTATTTATACGCCACCCCTTTGTCTTCTGTAATACTTTCTCTCCATGTGCAGGCCAGCCTGAAGAAATTCATGGATTACATCCAAACCAGCTCTGTAGACAAGATGGCCAAGTTCTTAGACAAAGGCTTGGATCCAAACTACCAGGATGCTGATACTGGTGGTAAGGAGAGAAAAACAGACATCACTAATAGTTTTTATAGTTTAGTTTCTTTATTTATTTAGTGATCAATAACTAGAGAAACAGATGAAGAGGAAATCATCAAGGTCACTACAAAGCAGCTGTTTAATTTTCAATTAAACAGCCTCATGTGACATTATTAGCAGTGGTTCCCAGCAGTAAAGTAGCCAGTCGCGCTGCTGTTTAAACTGAACATTTGCAGTATCTCCCACCCCTTCTCCTCTGTTTGCTGCCCTCAGCTCTGCAACATGTTGGCCTCACGCTTTGAGGAGATTCTGCGCCAGTGTTGTTCACGAGTTGGTGGCTGTTGTCAGATCGTGTTCGAGATTAGCATGTGCAACAGACGGTTCATTTACAGTTTGGGGTGTTGCTCTGTGTCACTCCAGCCGTTCTGGGAGCAAGTGTCAAAACACAAAACACAGCATGCAATCAGAGGTGTTAAACACTCTCCCTCTGCAGAACACAGGGGGGCAACAGAGAGCTCTGATAGCTGAAGTACTTACATGCGGTATGACAGCAAATGACAGTAAAAGTTTTATCTACACTTTTTGTGTTTTTGTTTTTTTTGGAAAGAGATGCAAACAGATAATTTCATTTTTATCCAACATGCACTTCTTCTTTATTCAAAGAATTAAACATGTCTATTTAAAATGTTTTGATGAGGTATTCATAAACAGTCAGTGTAGCATGGGTCTATGCAGAAGTATGTGTTGTGCAGAATTGGGAGAAATATCTCAGCTATTGTTTAAATATTTTAAATTTCACCCTTGTACTGTCAAACTTTCTAAGTTCTAGAAAAAATGTCTAATTAAGCTCAGACCTTCTTAGATAAAAATTACATTGTTTGAGACCTACTGTCTTTAAACTTAATCAAAGCACCAGAAAAAGCATATTTAATGGTATTAAAAGGCTTGTTGTGTTACAGAATACTTCCTCTGGCGCTATAAACCACAATATTTTATTTCCACGTCTCAGAAAAATAGTGGGTGTTAGAGGAACTGTACTGTTTAAGTCTTATTTGACTAAAAGTATTTCCATCAGCATCACTCATGTGTCATGTGTCCATTGTTGTTCCTTTACTGTTTTAGTTATATATTCTACAAATAGAAGCTGTTTTGTTGGACAAATATAACATATCATGACATTTTTATGCCAGTGATACTCTGTTCTACCTTATGTTAACAAAACAATCAAACATTTAATTGAAAAACCTGCTGGAAAAGTTAGATGATGTTAAAGTCTGTATATCACGTTAGTTTTTAAAAATCAATCCTGACAAGATTGAGGTTCTTTGACATTTTGACCCTTTCCTTGAAATCCTGCTGATTTTTTTCTCATGGACATAATGTGTAAGAATGTCAGGTATCTGGATGTGATCCAAGCTTTGAAACCCTGATTATCATTGTCAAAGCTAGTTCTTTTTTTTTTTTTTTTTTTTACCCTTTTCAGAACTTTGGCAGGATGTTTTTTTTTTTGTGATGATTTCTGGTGGGTCACTCATGTGCTTATTTTTCACACCATGATTAGCTAAAATAGTTAAAAAAGCTAAATAGCTAAAAAAAAAAAAAAAAAAAAAGTCCAGCCTTGATCTTCACCAGTTGGTCCAGTTGCTGGTCCTGCTGCTCCAGAATGCAGTCGCTGGGCTATTAACTGCTGGACGCCCATTTGACCACAATTCTCCAGTCCTCATCTCCCAGCATTGGCTCTCTATCAGACTAAGGAGTGATTCTGGGATTTTATTGTTATTTTTTAAATCACTACATATTTTGACTCCTTCAGATTTGACTTTATGTGACAAAAATCACTGAGGTTTTCCAACCAGTGATCTTAGTGGTACCAAGACTTCAGGTAGAATGCATTGTGTATATTTTTTGTGCTGTTATATTAACTTGTCTGTAGTTAAGATTTGTTAAGTTTTATATAGTAAAACTCTTTGACAAATGTCAGGTTTTTAGATGCACTTGATTTGACTTGTCTATCTTCTTATTTTTCCCACTGATTTAAATATTAATCAGTTAGAGGTTTGGTTTTACATCTATGCTTTGAGAGCACCTTGACATGGTAACTTCAGATGAGAAGCAGTTAAAACATGCATGTTCAAGATTTACAGAAGAGGATCAAAAATAAGTGCTCCCAGTTACTTCATTCTAGGCAAAAATGTTGTTGCTATGACAACCTGTGATCATCACAGTTTTTTTTTTCTGGAAACATTTTAATAGATGTAATTCATCAAGGTACCATTTGTTGCTAAAATTGGATAAATCTATTAAAGTGTTGTGCTGAGTTGCTTTGTTGCTGTATTTGACGTCAGCATAATGGCAAAGTACAAGCGCGTTGGCAGGAAAGTAATATCTGCTGGGAGGAGCAACATAGAATAGTCTCCAAGGAAACTTTTTCTTCTCAAACATTTGGAAAAAGTAAATATTAAAATAAGTCACACGACCCGCTTCACAAAGAGGTCACACTGTGAATTTGTAGTGTGCCTTTCCCGTGGCAGCGATGCTGCTGAAGCAATGAGCAGGCAGCGGTTTGTGTACATCTGTACCTAGCACAGTTTGGCTATATATTTCACAGGATAAATCAGGTTTATTCTGACTCAAACAAACTTCAAACAGGGCCAATAAGTTGAGCAGTGGAGAATCATTTTCACCATTTCTGCACCTTGTCTCAAATTCTCTGCTGAAAAGTATCAAACTAGGGGTCCATGGGCCAAATGCAGAGCTTTACTGGTTGAGACTTAAATTACATGAAACTGCTGTGATATATGTCTACATTAGACAAAAATATTTACCATTATTTTTCTTTATATGATCTTTACATATTTATTTGTTTTATATTTTCTATCATGATAATAATTAATATTCAAAAAAATAAGTTGACCTAAAAGAGAAAAAAGAGGTAATTAAATTTACATTTACATGAATAATTCCTTGCTTTGACATGGCCCATCTGATCATCCAAATGTGTTTGTCTGTGTGTTTGCTGTCTTCAGAGAATCCCTTGTCCCTGGCCGTGCAGTGTGAGCCAGGTGGAGGTGAGGCCATCCGGGTCCTGGTGAATGGAGGAGCACATATCGACTTCCGTGCCAAAGATGGACTCACACCGCTACACAAGGCTGTTCGAGGCCACCACCACACAGCCCTGCTGGTGAACACTCAGACATGTTTCTGTCCTTTTTATAGAAATGTTGTTATCTAACTCTGAAAAATAATGAGTTTTCCTTTCTCATGCTGCAAAAACGGAGAAAACTCCCACCTACACTGCTGTGTATGTGTGCAAGATGGCTGTTTCCCCTGTGATTGACACAGTGTTATCCCGATTTGTGTTACCACACTAAGTAAACTGGCTGAAGACAGAATAAACAGTCCCTCCAGTTTAGCAATCCAAACACACACCCACACAAAAAATGCACACAAAGAACAAATTGCCTCCTTTTAAAGACCTGTCGCACATTTGCATTTAGGCTTTTGTCCAGCATTTTGGCTCCTATGTTCCTGAGAATACAGGTGACTTGTGGAGGGAAACTAATTCCGCAGAAGATAATTATGTACGCTACATATTGTTAGAGTCAAGCTAATCCACAGAGGAAAGAAACTCAGCTGAACTGGAAAACTGATTACATCACATTCTGGATGAATACAAACATTTTTCACGCCTGATGGGTTGACATGTCATGTTTTCTCATTCTTTCAGCTCATTTAAATCACCATCATGTTAAATTCCCCAAATATTCCTCTTTAGTTTGAGTTAATATTTAATGCTCGCTTTGTGCTGCAGGTCCTGCTATCTTTGGGTGCATCTCCAGACTACAAGGATCGACGAGGGCTGACGCCACTCTACCACACTGTGCTGACAGGGGGGGACACCTCCTGCTGTGAAACTCTGCTGTACCACCGTGCCAAACTGGGCATCAGAGACGAGAACGGCTGGGACGAGACTCACCAGGTATGTGTGTGTGTCTGAGATTAATGCTGTGAGACACTGTCAGGGGATTGTTGGAGCTTTTGTGCCCAAACTAGGAGAAAATGAAAGGAAACCATAAAGAAAGTTGCATGAATTACTTCTTCTAGGTGTACTCTGTGTTCCAGTGTGTGTCTACGTCAAAACCCATTCATGTTACGAAACACTACATTCTTCATCCACCATCTTACACATCTCGCTTCTGTGGCCTCGTTTAGCAGCTGTGAAGGGGACAGGCCATGGCCAAGAGGAAAAATAAAGGTACAGCTCAGTGCGATTGCAAAGCATCATCAGTTTTTGCTTCTTCAACTCTATATGCCAGTCACAGTCCATCCCGCGGTTTGTGTGTTTATGTATTTGTCTGTGTTGAACTGTTGCTGACTTAACAAGGAGCACGTATTGCATATAAGGGCACTTTGAGTTGAATAACAGGCTTATAGTGATTTATTATTACTTTTGATGAGTAATTTTTGAGCAGGAATTTAACTGTGGATTTAACTTCAGGATAATGAGGAAAATCACGCGACTGACAGAAAGTAAAACACACTTTGTGTTTACTTTTATATGTAATCAAAATAAGGCTGTATGTGTGTCCATATAATTAAGGTTCTAGTTCTAACTCATTATTGGATTCACTTGTGCTATCTCCCTATTTTCTCGCCCTTTGAGTTTAGAGGTGGTGTTAATTAAAGCTGGTGTCATTTTAAAACTCTCACCTTTTGTCACTGTCTCTTCTTTACCCTTGTTTGCGTGTCTCTTCTCTGTATTAAACATCTACATATATCTTTACTCTTTCACATTTTGGTACATCTTATCTTTTTCACTCATGTCTCTTTTTTTCTTGTGTTGCTTCTTCTCTTTTTTTGCCTCTGCTTCCAATCTCCTCCATGTGGATGCACAGGCCTGCCAAAATGGGAACTCGCAGCATCTGGAGCACCTCCTTTTCTACGGTGCTGATTCCTCCTCCCAGAATGCATCCGGAAACACTGCCTTGCATATCTGTGCTTTATACAACAAGGTATTTCATGGTGTGGATGCTAAATCATATCTCCTAAGCAGTCTTCATGCTGTAAAACATTAAGGTTATTTTTCAAGCCAAAAAGTGTCCTTCAAAATATGCAGTATGAATGCATGAATGTTTAATGAGCAAAAGAAAAAAAACACCAATGATCAATTTTAACAAGTGAGATATTTCTTGCATATTAACATTGTTTCTGCATGAACAAATAAATGGAGTTGAATGTGATTTGCTAATATGGTGTTAAATGCAAATGCAAATTTCAACAGTAAACTAATCAATATTGCCTGCTGCAGGAAAGCTGTGCAAGAATTCTGCTCTACCGTGGAGCAAATAAAGACACAAAGAATAACAGTGGACAGACCCCATTTCAGGTAATTCCTAAGTACCTGGCAAGTTCATTAAACACACTGGTACGTTTTTCTATTAAGTTAACATAGCAGAAAGAACTGAAATGCACACAGAGGTCCCAGGTGGCCTGCAACCTCCAAATCTAGATGCATTAAGTCTGTCTGTTAACCATCTGAGACAATATGGTGTTTTTTTTTTTCACATAAATGTAGATAAACAACACAGCAATAGGAAAGACAACTCTGCTCAACACATCGTGTGTTGACCTGTATAACTTGCTACAAAGAAACAAAGTATCTTGACAGTGGTGAACATATGGTAGAAATGTGTATTCACATGAGAATACTCTGATGTTTGCTTCTTTATTGTTTGTAAGACATCAAAAATTGTCCTTTAGGTTTTTCCTTTGTAGTTAAAGGCATCATGTAAGTTAAGCAACATTGATGAAGAAAAAAGAAAAAATAGTAACTAGTGTCCTTGTCATCATGACAGCATTAGCTAAATGACTAATTATGTGTCCCTTGGCCAGCTGCCCACAATCCAATACCTAATAAAAAAAACAAACAACAGCAACAAAAAAAAAAAATAAAAAAATACGCTGCACAGGAGACATGTGACAGAAGCTTTGAAGGCTGAACAGACAGAGAAGGCATTTACATAAAATGTCACATAAATGATTATGATGACAAAGGAAACACCAGATGGGACAAAATCTGAGAAATGAAGACAAAAGAAAATTAGAGCTGACAGGGTAAGTGTGTAGCAGCAGACTGTGATGTCTGGTCTGGATCATTTTTAACCAGCGTTTTCAGGATCTATGTGAAAGGTTGGTGAAAGTCATTGGATTGTAGTTTTCTACCCTTCACAGGGTGATGATTTCCTCCTCAGGAAAACTGTTTCCCTCTCATGTGTATCTTTTAAACACCAATGTGTGAAATCAGACACATACAAGCTAATTTAAAATGTCCTTTTTAAAATAATATCTTAAATCCCTTTTATGCCAAATACCCTTAAAATCTTCAGACTGGCTCTACAAATCCAACTTCATTTGAACATGGAGAACAATTTCTGTTGTTTTGTCAGGTGGCTGTAATGTCTGGCCATTTTGAACTGGGAGAAATCATTAAAAACCACCGTGATACAGATGTGGGTAAGTGCTGTACCTTATTTTTACCCAGAAATATGTAAAACTCCTTAAACTCTGCTCATAATTAAGACCAGTATGTATACAAGGTATTTAAAACTGAGGTAAGGGTTTCCAGAGTTGGTGTATGATTTGAGGAAATGAAAAATAAATTCTTATAAGGAGATCTCATAGTTCTTTCTGTTTGTACTCATTCCCCAGTTCCCTTTGTGGAGTCTCCGAAGTACGCCCCGCAGAGGCGGGAAAGCACGCGGACACTAACGGTGCCCCATCCTCACCCTTTCCTTCGGGCCAACAGTGACAGCAGCATGAACCTGCCGGACTGGATGGCCGTGCCCAATGCGCCAACCACCAACATCGTCTCTGTGCAGGTGATTTGCTAAAATTCTGACACTAGAGACAAAGCCATTCAGGATGGAAGCAGCTGATGCTTTAAAGAAATCCCATATCGACAAGTCCGAGGTCAAAATCAATGGACACTGCAAATTTACATTTACTCTCTCAACTAGATGTTGTTCAACAGTTTTTTCACAAACAGTCTGGTCATGGTTTCTCTCCAGCTTGCAGAGCTTTACTGAGAGTGCTCTGCGTTTGTCCCATAGTTCAATGCTCTGCACTTTAGGCTAATTGGCAATCCTAAAGTAAAGACAGTAAGGAATATGAGTGTGTTGGTTGTGTGTCTCTCTGTGTGATCCTTGTGATGGACTGAAATCCCGCTCAGGGTGTGCTGGCATCTTTCATCCAATGTCAGCTGGAATAGGCTCAAAGCTCCCATTATCTTAAACAGGATAAAGTGGCTGTAGAAAAATATGGGTGGACAGGTGGACGGATGGATTGATAGGTGACTTTTCAAAATGCAGCATCACTATCTTTATTTGGATATTTTGCATATTTTATTGATTACTTGGAATGTAATAGGAGATAATTAAGCAACAAGAATTTGATCTTTATTTTTCCTTTATAGAATAAATCATTTTATGTTTGTATTTTAGAAAAGCTGTGTAAAGATTCCTAATAGCATTGACGTTACTATACCTTATGAGGTATAGTAATCAGAATGTAATAAAAATACTAGTATTGTTGACATGAGTACTTGTATACTCCACATTAAGTATGTTTTCTCTCCTTTATTTTTCTGTTATTGACTGTCCCAGGGTTATAAACACACAGGAGCCCTGAGGAGCTCTAGTAGTCCCAGAGGCGCAAGAACACGTTCCCCATCCCGAGGGAGGATAGGAGACAAGGAGGACCGAAGCAGACAGAGTCGGAGACAAGGGTAAGACGAGGCATGAAAACGCTCTTCCTCGTTGAAGAATACAGTTGGTTTATTTCGGCAAGTCATAGTTCTTATAAGACTTTCAGACTGGTATCTGCTCATCTTTAAGCAGTGCTAAAAATGTTTTACATTGGATTATTGGAGTCAAATTCCTGAAGCTTTTAGCAGTTAGCAGGAACCTGAAGTCACATTATAAAGACTCCCAGCAGAAGTCTTCACAAACCAAATATTAAATCTATTTATCCACATAATTAGCAAAATTCACAATCTTTTTAATTATTCATAAACCACCACCATCAGAAATTCTCTTTATAAATACAATTCTGCTAACACTCTGTCAAAATCAGGATTAAAGCAGAAGGGCTGTGAAGCAGCAGAATCATTAAAAAAACAAGAACTTCTGTGTATTCGACTAATATTTACACGGTAACCAAATTATTACAATAACCAATGAGAGGTACTTTCTCCATTTTGAATGCTCTGGAAATGTCTCACACCAGTTTAATATTGAAACAGAACATTTGAAATAAACGATAATTACACGTGTTGTGGAATTTTCTGGTTCCATATTGTTATGGCGTACAATGTACGTCATACATCCTTGTGTCTGGTACAGATCTATCTGGGAGCACTATGATCATATAAACAAGAATATCATTTCATAGATGTTATGTCTCTAGCAATGTGCCAGCTG
>JBAMHX010000023.1:20778657-20802735 GCA_037177515.1 Pseudomugil tenellus
ATCCATCCATTCATCCATCCATCCATCCATCCATCCATCCATCCATCCATCCATCCATCCATCCATCCATCCATCCAACCGTCTGCTTCATCCAATTCAGGGTCACAGTAGCTGGAGCTGGACAGTATAACTCTCAATCACAAGGGAGACAGAGTGACAAACAAGCAGACAAACAACCAGGCTTCAGCTAGTTGGTGGAAGAACTGATCATATTGATAATAAAATTGATAAACAAAAATTTGTGTAATAGTTTTTGTTTAATAATATTTCCTTCTGATGATTTTGTTTTGATGGTTTTTAAAGCTCCTCTACATAGCATGTGTTTTTACTTTGGGGTCACCTAATGAAGCCAACATATTGCATCCTATTTTTCTCTGGACTCTCTCCAGCCAGTAAAAGTCATTTGGATATTGACTTTTGTCTTATCTTCTGCTCTGTCTCCTATTTTTTTTTATCAGTTTCTTGTCCTTGCTTGATTGGAATCTGTGCATTCAAAACAGTCGTGATGACATCCTATTACTGGAAAGCGATGTGGTGCCATGAAATGCAGCTGTAATGCTATGGGCAGAAAAAAAAGTGCACAGTATGCAGAAGGGCAGTAATGGTTTCTGGGGTGAACATGAGGAATATAAATGTGTCATCAAAATGAGTCCTAAACATTTCATTTAAAAGTCAGAAACTCGTATAATGATATTTAACATAAATGCAGTAACCAGGATCAGCACCCAGGAGATTCTTACGTCATCCCTTTTAAATGACTCATCTTACCAGACCATAAAATTGTCAACAATATCCACATCTCTTCATATATTTCATTAAAACATAGATATTGTTGGATAAGGTTTGAAGAATTTATCTAGAAGACTAAACTAAGTAATTATTTTAAAAAAATCCATTGTGCTGCTTTGAATTTGGCTTCATCTCACTGGCTGGACTTTTGAAGCTAATAACACTTACTTGAAAAACTTACTTAAATTCTGAACATATTGGCTCATTTCTAATGAACAGCATCACTATTTCTGTTACTTATTGATCCCCACTACCTGTTCTGCATACAAACATGTTTTGTTGTCTATTTTGGTTGTGTAATCTAACATATCCAAGTTATCAAAATGAGGTGATTTGAACTCGTGTGGTGTGAGATTACTTTAACATGAGCAAAGAGACAGTAGGATATGATATTGTTCCAATTCTTTTCTTTTTTCTTTTTCTTTTTCTTTTTCTTTTTCATGTGTCCTACCATGACTCTCGGTGCAAACGGAGCTGATATTTAATATTTTCTCTCATGTTGTGATAAAGTAGCCAAATTCAGGTCAGTCAGATTAATCACCGTGAAGCATGTGGATATTTGGGTGCTACTGAATCTGAACAATTTTTTTTTATTAAAACATTAGAGGAAATTATTAACTCTTTGAGTCATCTGTGCTCGTTCTAGGCATCTGCTCAGACATTGCGAACTGTTATTGAAATGAGTATGTATAAAGAGGGCATTTGTAAGATCTGTTAACATGTGTGAATATTACTAAATGCATTACTGGTGAGGAATAAGTTAAGAAGGCAAATAGCACAAAGGAAGATAAGTTTTAGGCTAGCTTAAATCCAATAAAAAGTTTCAGGATAAATAAAATTACTTTAGAACTATGCTGCTATAGCTCCATAACCTGTATCATTACCAGAATCCAGTATGTTGATGTTGTCTCATCAAAGACAAACTCTGCTATAATAAAGCTAAAAAAAATTCAATCCTTCAGTATAGACGGTTGATACAATGTCTCCAAGCTGGCCATTGTGTTATAGTTTGGCCCCATCTATCCTAAATGTCCCCCATGTTTTGGAACCACGGGGTTTTAAAAGGTTGAACAAGTAACATCAACCTTTTCTTATATACTCATATGTTTAGTGAGAGTTTTGTTTGTTCAGTACTCATTATATTCACTTGAGATTGCTGATTTGCAGCTTGTTGTGATATATGCATTTATCCAAGTGCATGTGTTAGAGTTTTGACAGATCTATAAATGTGTTTGCAACAATTTTTATGTGATGTGAAAGCGACAAAGATGTTTGTCCCAAAACGTCCATCCTGGATCTGTTTTAAATAAATTCCCTGGAGTAAGAAGTTACATCTATTAGCTAATAACATGTAGCCAAATACAGGTTAGTATTGTTTATTATATGTAACTGTGTTTGATAGATGCTAGTTTAAAATAACTAAATAAAAGAAATGAAAATCATAAACTAGCACGGCACATAGCCACAGATGCTCCAATAAATTCTACTGTGATACTGTGCTGCGCTTCTGCCATCCCCCATGAGACATTTGTTCCAAGTGTGGGTCAAAAGCCAGAAGAGTGAGCACAAAGTTAGAAAGAATGCAAAGAGATTCATCTTTTTTTTAAATAATTTTTCCAAAATTATAATTATTTTCATGTTTCCCCTATGTGTTTTCCTTATTGTTTAAATTTCCAACGAGAAAAACAAGTCAGAGAGTGCACGTCTCAATGAGTCTGCAGTGATGTATATAGACAAGGACATTTGGTGAACATGCAGATAAACATAAACACATGATCATGTTGGACCTTCTGTCAACATTTGCTCCACCCAGCCCAGCTCTCTCTCAGTCACAGCACAAGTCTGAACACATACGCTACACATACACACACACACACACATTCACAATCGGGGTGGTGTAGCCTGACATACAGGGCGGAAAACAAAAAGGCAAAGAAATGAGAAGAGAGAGGACAAGAGCTGTGATCGTTCTCAAAGGCAGGAGGAATTTAAGAGGATGACAGAAAGAGAGAGGGAGGGAGGGCAAGTCGACAGAGGACAATTTCAACATACATGGAAAGAGGCTCTGACTGTGAGATGATGTGAGTGCGTTTTTGAGAGACTCCGTTCCTCTCAGTCTCTCTCTCTCTCTTCCTCTCTCTTTCTGTGTCCACCTCCTCATTCTCTCTCCCCCACTCATCTGCCAGCTGTTCCTCAGTCGTCTCTTCTCTTCCTGTCTGAATCCTCGTTTCCATTGCTCTAGTATCTCATTCATGCTTTGTTTATAGCAAATGGGAGAATGAAGAATGTGCCTGTATGTCTGCGTCTTTGTGTCATGTTAAAGCAGAAGGAAAATTCGGGTGGATGAGATGAGTTAAGTGTGATTTGAAGGCATATGGGGTCAGTAACAGCAGACTCTCCACAGGGATCATCACTCCAATATTACAACCTGTTCTCGTTTTCAGTCAAGTAGCTGTTTTGTTAAAGCTGTTAACACCACTCTGAAATTCATTTTTTACATTTATTTTGCCCTGCCTGCTTCTAGTTGTTGGGGTAGATGAGGAGGCTAAAGAGAGGCATATGGACATCATGGATTGCAGGATGGACTGATTAGATGGAACTAGGTCTCTTTAAGGCCCAGTGAGCTCTTACTGGTAAGCTGATTGGTCAAAAATGGCAGGGCAAGAGGAAGCTGCTAATTCCTGTTTTGAACCATGCCAGTGTAGCCACTCGGCAAGCATTATGCAAATGTTACATGATGTTACCATTATGTGAAGGATAAAAAGACTCCAGTGCCCGTGAGGTGTTTTAAGCATTGTCATGTGTAAGAGAGAATAACTCTTTTTGAAGCGGACCTTCAGTTAAGCTACTTTATAAATATTGACTATGCACACACTTGGTGGTTAAAGCCGTAGCCTCACAGTGAGGAGGTTGCTGGTTTGAACCTCGGCTCGGGCAGTAGCTTAGAGCTTTCACATTCTCCCCGTGTTCTCTCTGGGTACTCCGGCTTCCTGCTGCCATGCAAAAACATGCATCTTTGGTTTATTGGTCATTCTGAATTGTCCTTAGGAGTGAATGCGAGTGTACCTGGTGACTTGTTTGCTTGTTCATCTCTCTGTGTTGCCCTGTGATGGATTGATGAACTGTCCAGAGTGTACCCTGCCTGTCGCCCAATGACTGCTGGGATAAGCTCCAGCTGCTCAACTCTGAATTGGATGAAGTGGTGAAGATTGGATGATGAAGAAAATGGATATATGGATGAATAGACAAAAAGCATATGCCTAATTTAATACCTCTTTTTGCAACGCAATTAGTGTATATTTAAGTTTCTTTTTGTACATTCAACAACAAAAGAAGACTAACTCAGTAAACTACATCGTAATTTTAAGCACAAAAGTACTCCAATCTAATCAACCAATTTACTTACTTTGCCCTTAATATCCTGAAACATTTTTCCAGAAATGTTATTTTTATCAATAAAATACCTGTTGTGGACCTATAATTTTACTGGAGTACTTTTACCTGGATCCTTGTGACTGACTAAGACAGGAATGTCCAAAGTCAGTCCTTGAGGGTTGCTGCCCTGCAGATTTTTTTCTATCTCTACTACAACAGACCTAACTTGCATTAAATGGATGCAAAAGTCCAAAAGTTCAGCATAATGACTGATTCATTTGAGTTAGCTGTGTTGGAGCAAGGATACATGAAAATCGCAGGTTTGTGAACCGGATCTGGGCATCCCTAAACCAAGCAGTATAAAAATCAAACGTCTTTTGATACGACGAAATCAGCATTTTGTTGACTTCTTCAATTATAGCTGCTGCAGTGATTGCAGCAGCAAAGATGGACATGCACCATCATGTCCTGCTGCAGTTTTACCTTCTTAATATTTCCTCTTCACTTTCTGAAACTTACTGATTGTTCAATCTGGCTTTTTTTTTTTTTTTATTTAACTTTGATTAATATAAAAAACCAGCGTTGTAAAATGACTGAGGTGATCGTGTTATCTGGTTGTAAATAAAAATAGATGCATCTAATTTGTTAACATGAAATGGAAAAAGCTGGCATTAGTAGCATGATTCACTTTGGAACCTTTTCGAAGAACAATGGTGTTGGACTCCCGAAACACAACATCTGTGTACATTAGATGCTGAAATGATAAATTAAGCAGAATCCTAAAGCCATGTTGAAAGGGCGTCACTTGTATTTCTTAAAACCTTGCATTGGATAGAATTACACAAAAGCAAGTGGTGTAGTTTGATTTTAATGGAGTGATTTTTAATGGTCTGGTTTTAAATCTTTTCGGGGTCATGTTTACATCTTGAAATGATTAATTGTAGCAATCTTGATCTGCAGTAAAAGCACTTAAATGCTTTTCCAGATCCACAACACTACTGAAAAAAATTCCATCCAGCAGACCCATCTTCGTCACATGGTGACATTTGTCATGTTTTATGGAAAATCATGACAGAATTGAAAAGGCCGTTTGAAAACATACCAATCAGTAATAGCAGCATAACCAACAGACATTTAGTAGATCTCCACTCATGGTGACCAGTCAGCTCAGAAAAACAAACATCCACAGGGGTCTTGAAGTGTCTGCGATTGGGTTGTTAGCAATACATTTTGGTCCTGTGGATTTGTGAGTTGGGCATTCTTCCCACTGAGACTATCGTGTTACAGGCTGGGAAGGTGTGGATCCAAAATGCAGGCAAAAAAGCAGCAGGGATGCAGACAAACTCAATTTATTTGTGAAGACCGCAACAAAGTATGACTTACCCTCACAACAGCTAACGCAGACAGACCAAGGAACTTAAATACACAGAGAACATAACCAGACACAGGTGAAAACAATGACTAACTCAACTCAGGTGAACTAATAAACAGAACATGAAGTCGAACAGAAACTCAGAGGGCGAAACAGGAACTCTACAAAAATAAAACAGGAAACCAAAACCCAACTAAAACCAAACTAAAAACCCACTAACCCTAACAATCACATCCCATCACATTGGTCTCTGGGGAGTTTTGAGGCTAGATGAACATCTCAGATTTTGCTTTGCTGTTTTAGCCCTTCTCAGGCAGTTTTCTGGAGAAGGCAGCAACAGTTGGAGAGTGACTGCTTTGCAAAGAGAAGTCGTTGGCAAGTGTCAAAGTATCATCCATGTAAAAGCCAGCAAGCAAGTTTTTACCGGTATTATACCTAGCGGAGTTACTCACTAACCTGTCGGTGGTTTTAATGTTATGGTTTATTGGTGTACATATAAGCTATGGGAAGTGAAGTGTCACGAAATGTATGAGGTAGAGGAGAATAAAGAAAGATAAAGTGCAGATGCATTGATTGCACGATTGCTGCATGTCTGGGCTGTATGTCTGCGTTTGTGCGTAAAACAAACTCAATCACCTCTCACTCTCTTCTTTCTTTAAGTCACCCTTTCCCCCATCTTCTCTCTATCTTCCTCCTCCTCTTTTCTCCCTCTCTCCCTCTCTCTCCCTCTCTCTCTCTCTCTCTCTCTTTCTCTCTGTGTCGCAGTCACAGCTAACCATCTCAATCCCTCACTCTCTCCCATTCCTCCTCCTCTCCGTCTTAAGTATGAAGGGGCTGGGAGAGCTCGGCCCTCTCCCTTTCCCTTCTTCCATCTCTCTCTCCTCATCTTCCTCCTCTCCTCCTCCTCCTCTCTCGCGGCTCACGCTCACTACTATCTCGCTCGAAGACGAGAAGGAGAAGGAGCAGGAGAAGGAGGAGGAGGAGAGGGAGGGGAGGAAATGGCGATGGGGGCATGCGGCGAGGAGGATCTCTCCCTCTCCCTCTCCCTCTCTTCTTCCTGGCCGTCGCTGGGCCCTGTGAATAGGAGCGTCTGGTTCATTTACAGGTACCTGCCATGGCTTTTTATACCCCACGCCACCATCCTCTTCCTCCCTCTGTTACTCTCTCTTCCTCCAGTTGACAGGGGAGAAACGGGGGTATATGGAGGGATGCATGCATGTGGACATCATGGATTGCAGGGCAGGATTGATTTGATAGACTGACAGATGTTGCAAAGCATGCTTGCAGACAGATGTGTATGGTCCAGTGTGTGTGCGTGTGTGTGTGATGCATGTGAAGACTATCGAGAGCAGCTGCTGCACAGCCCCGGTGTATGAGCAGTGCAGTCGTTCTGTGTTTCGCTGTATGAACATGTGTGCCGTTTTCTGCCCCCGTGCTTTGAGTCGCTCGCTGAACAAATGTCCTCTAGCAATGCTGCACTGGCAGAAATTATGTTTGCTGGTTTTACTGATGTGCAGTCTGATTGCGTGTTTGTTTGTCTGCATAAATATACCAAAGTGTGTACGTGTGTGTCTTTGCTGTTGATTGATGGCGTGTTTGCTGTTGTCCATCAAACGCATAGTAAGCACATTTCTGCACCTCTGTTGGCCGGATGATATATTTGTCTCCAGTTTGACGTGTAGCATGTTTCAGTGTGTTTACCAGCGTGTGTGAGAGTAATAGAGAGAGAGAGAGAGAGAGAGAGAGAGAGAAGGAGGCTACAGACACGGAAAGGAAACAGCGCATGGTGAGGGAGTTTTAACGATGCAGCGTGCATGACAAGTTCCAGCTTCTTGTTTGACACCTCTATAGAAGTCTGCTCCCCCAAACTGGTTAAATGATTTGGCATTGTTTTTAGATATGCAGCATGAGGTGCACCACCTCATGCTGTCCAGTGCAATTGCTTTTTGGTCATGCTGTCTGAGGTTAGTGAATATGTAGCACCTGAACCCGTTTGCCTTCTCTAAATGAAAGCTGTACAGCTGTTAACTTAAGATGAAAACATTTGCTGAAAGGTTACTTAGCAGTGTTAACATGTGAGCTGAGGTTAGTTGTGTAATTAGCACCAAATTCAGGCTGCTCACAACACCACTGATTACATGATCGTCAGCTTTGTTTCTCATATAATATATGATGACTTTGAAGACAAGCACAGCTAAAGCAAGCACATAACAGCATTTCCCGATTACACATTTCTAAGAAATCACCTGTGAGACAGCTGGCCACCTTTGCAGATTTAAAGACACTGAGGGTTTCAAAAGATTGCGACTAAAAGCCAGCCGTATCTCTTCCCATTTGCATGTGCAGAACCTTTTCAAACAGGACAAGCACCGTGATACATTGATGATGTGTTTGGTTCAGGAATTTGGACTTCAGAGGAGACAACCAGCAAACTGAGACACGGTTAAGGCTGACGACATCCTGCAAGGCTGCAGAGCCTGAGTCAGAGTTATGCTGTTTGGATGCATTGCAACAACACAGACGCACACAAACACTCTGAGTGAGTTTAGGATGCATATGACAACTACGGTCTGACACAGCTTCCTAACTCCGCTTTCAGAGCTGGTCTCTTGATGATTCCTTGTTCACTTGGTGTCACTTTGTTGTCACTGGTAGTTGTCAATGCAAACAGCTACGATTATATTTATGCAATGGTCCTCAAACGCTGCATTATCAGCTGTTTTCCATTTTGCAAAATGCTACATAATGCTGATGCATTAATGGAGATTAGGGGGTTATAAAACATCATTCGTTTTAAATAACAAAAAAGTCAGCACCATTACTTTAAAGCTTATTGGTTATGCTAATAATGAATGTAACAAGTTCACAAGAATGGCTTTTAGATTAACTTTAAATGCAATCTCTCAACAAACATGATCAAAAGTAAGAAACATTCTCTCCGGTAATTAGCTGTTTTTTTAAGATAATAAAAGTGCTAAATGTTAACAGTTTGCTTTATTATATTGATAAGGTTTCTCAAACCTTGTCAACTGCAGACAAGCTGCAATTCCAACTCAGTTGTTCAGCTCAGTCCAGCGACTTGTTGCATGTTTTGCCTCCATAGATACAGCAGGCTAACACCTACAGGAAGACATCATGAGTGTCTCCAGTTATCAGTTTTTAGACTAAACATCCTCTTAATTCAATTTCAGGGCAAACAGTAAAGTAACTGTGTTACCAAACACATGCAGTGTACCGTGTGCTAATTTGTTCAATGTGGCTCTTGGTGTTTGAGATCTGAGCTGTGCGGCATAAATGGACAAAGGGACGACCAGATTAACAAAGCGACAGTCTTGGCTGAGACAGAATCCCACAGTTATTAGACTTAATGAAAAAGATCACAAGGGGAAAATGTGATTAGGAAAAAAACTTACTGGATGATCAGAAAAAAAAATCAGAGCTGGAAGAAAGTCGGGAAAATCATCAGGATGACAAAATAAAATTTAAAAAAGAGAAGAAACCATTGAAGAGCAAAAAGAGGGGATGAACAGATGGAGTGGGTTGGGACTATTTTGGAGCACGATGGGATTATCAGCATGTGGTTACAGTATGTTACAGCTGATACCATATATATACCTCTCTGACTCACTGCCTGACTGAATGGCTATTTGTCATGGCATTTCCATTCACAACAAGACAAGCATAGTTGATGTGTTATAGAGATGGTCCCATTCCTCATGGTCCACAGTGGTTCAACACAACAAGTAATGTGCACAATAAGTCTGAGCTCTAACAAAAGCATTTCATTGTGGACTGATGTTGCACAAACATGTGTTTAAATGAATTCCTTGTTAAATCCACTTTATGGACTGGGATGAAATGCACTTTGATATTAATTGCATATTGTAATGTGCCAGAAATATTATTCATATTGTCTGCATTAAAAACCAACAAAGTCCTGGAAACAAACAAAAAAAAATCTCAGATATGTGATTATTCTGGGAATTTTCAGATTACAATGTGTGAAGATAAAAGAAAAGAAATTATCTCAGATTATTTAAGTATTTACTTGTGTTTGAATTGTTTTATAATATAACTTCTTTGGGTTTGAACAGTTACTTAAATAAATGAATTTGGGGAGTTTAGAGGGGAAATGTCCTTGAGAAACTATTACAACTCTTTTGCAATAATTTAAGACAGAAGAACTATGATGAGAAGTTGAGCTTCCTCTCTCACAGCAGAATAACTTGAATAATGCACCTCTTAATTACTTTAGCATAGCACAGGTGTAAATTTACCAGCAAGCTCGTATTTCCCACCTGTTTGCCTCACAGCACAGAAAAAGAAAATGTACTGTGAGCTCCGCCTGTGAGCATGCAGCGCCTGTTCTCTGCTGTCAGTGACTAATAGTTTACCATTACATAGCTTGGCTCTGCTTGTGGACTTACCCAAGTTTGTTTGTGTCCAGTTCTAGCTGTTGCTGAGGCAACAAGCAGCGCCATCGTACTGTATATAGCATCTCTAACCAAGGTTCTGGTAAAAACTGGCTCTGGGCTCGCTGTCAAGCACATAAAGGAATTTGAGGCACAGTAATATCAAGTTTTTATTCACTGTTAGTTATGCTGAACGAAAATGTCAACAGTTAGCAGTGGTTTTGAAATGAATCATCAGTTTGAAGCATATGACGGTGAGATCAGGCATTTATTGTAAAAATAAATGTTTTTAAATCAAACGACTTTGAAACTACATTATCTCATAATGGTGCATCAAATAATTTTTTACTGTAGCTTTCTTGATCAGATTAGTAAAACGAAGTGACAAAATGAATGATAGAAACAATGGATTATGTTGTTATTCATCTTTCTTTGAGTATGTTTTCCACTGAAGTCAAGGAAAATTGATAGAAAAAGATGTAGGAGGTCATTTTTCTATTACTATTTTTTTAGCCCTACCCTCATTCCAAAGCACAACAGAAAGAGTTTCCGCTTGCTATTGGTGTCTTATTGGTGATGTAATCAGATGAGGACACAGAAAGCTGAAGGCAGACAGCAGGGGAGTTGTGTTGTAAATGGGTACGAGTTTTTGTGATTTATTGACTTTCCCACTGTCATCTCGATTGATTATTGCAGGGGGTGATTGTGCGGGGCTATAAACACATGCCCTCCCCGTCTTCTTTTAAAAAAGATTTCTTAGATTTGATTAGCCTCCAGTAGTCTCTACTTATCAATGGAGACAAAAACAATCAAAATACTGAAGAGGAGGAAGAGTGTCTTGCAGTAAAAAGCCACAGCTCAGGATTTTCAGCCTCTCTTCATTTGTGTTTGTGTCCTTTATAACTCTGTCTCACCTCCATCTATTTTCTGCCAGTGACTATATAATCAAGGAGAAGACGGTGCTTCTGCAAAAAAAAGACAGTGAGGGATTTGGCTTTGTGCTAAGAGGGGCCAAAGGTAAGCACAAAAATATCACTTAAACTTATAAATTCACATATGATCATCAGATGGTTTCAGCATATACTTTTTCACATAAAATTTCACAATTCATGGTTTGTCCAGCTCAGACACCCATAGAAGAGTTCACTCCTACTCCAGCCTTCCCAGCCCTGCAGTATTTGGAATCAGTGGATGAGGGAGGCGTAGCCTGGAGAGCCGGTCTCAGGATGGGGGATTTTCTCATAGAGGTATTTGTATTTGTTATGGATTTTAACATTTTGAGAGGCTCAAAATGAAATGGACACTATATGTGAGGTTGGGGTGGTTCTGGCATCTGGTTCAGATATACATCTAGGGTTCACTAGAAGGAGGCTTAAAGGGACGGATCTGGGCTCGCTGCTTGGGTGCTCTTTGGTGTCCACCTGGAAGAACTGGAGGAAGTCGCTGGGGTGAAAACGACTTGAGGGTTTCTGTACAGAATGTTCCTCCTGCAAGCAGGCCAAAAAAATCGGCAGAATTTCTCACTGAGAATCTAAATACAGTTTAGAAAAGCTTGCAAAGTCTTCTTATTAAATTCATTAATTACTTCTTTGTGCCTCTGTCCAAGGTCAACGGTCAGAATGTTGTGAAGGTTGGTCACCGACAAGTCGTCAACATGATCCGGCAGGGTGGCAACAGCCTTATGGTCAAGGTTGTAATGGTAACCCGCAACCCTGACATGGAAGATGGTGCAAGGAAGAAAAGTAAGCATTTGATTAATGGTGGTTGATGAATCTTGCTCTTGAACACTTTTACCAACAACAACTGCTTTACTTCTTTCCCTCATACTTCAGTCCCACAGCAAAGTAAGAGGCTGAGTACTCCAGCCATCGCCCTTCGGTCCAAATCAATGACTTCGGAGCTGGAGGAGATGGGTAAGAAACAGGCTTGTATGAACTTTTTGGAGGAAGAAACAAGAAGCATTACAAAGAACGAAGAAACATACTTTAGTGAGATGCAGCCACAGACAGAGGGTGCTTTACTGGGTAGAAACTGACAGATTTGATGAGGAATGATAGAGGCAGTGTGAAACCAGTGTTGGGTTGAGTTGTTAAAGATTCTCAGAGTGTGAAGAGAACTTCAGTTAGAGCTAAATTTAGACAGCAAGGAAGCAGAGAAGCGATATTGTAGTTATTTAGTGACAGAAACAAGAAAAAAAAGAAAAGGAATTGGCTGCCGCTATGGATGACAGTCTCAATGCATTTCACTGTTTTTTCAGAGGTTCCACACTGTCACTTCCAGCACCCCCACTACAGGTAACCCCACCCAGAACAAGTGTCTCCTTCCTCCTGTGATTCCTCGCTCACTGCCCACTTCTTTTACCTTATACCCCTTGCACCTCCTACTCCTCCCTGGCCCACCCACAGCTTTACAGTACAACCTACCAACCCCCTCTTCTCAACACACTCAAATACTGGCACTTAGCACATGTATGTTCCTAAGAAAACACTTCAGGGGACTTGGGTGTCACCTTCAGAAGAACATCCACATGGTAGAAACATCATAAAGTGTGTGGATATGCACTCAGATTGACGAATGTTTGATTCCTTTGGAACGAATAATACCAAGGATAAAATTGTTGAGATGAGTAATTTTTAAGAAAAAAAAAACCCCACACACACAAAAACAACTTTATTCCAGGTCTGTTGCTACAGTAACAGCATTATGTGTGGTTGCGTGTATGCCATCTATTTAAGGGAAAATAGTGGGAGGCTACCAATGGCATGGCAAGGGTCAACGCCCCCATTTGCAGATCAGAAAGTTGGACAGCATTTCGTTGGTGATTGGCTAATACTTTCTGAACATTTCTGGTGCTTGTTGCTACTGCTGTCTGGTTCTGAACAAACCCAGCTTGACGATATATGAAAGCTGATGACACATAGAGTTGCTGCTGGTTAGCCCATCCCTGTAAGGAAATAGGTAAAAACATCTCCAGTGAGTCATGTCCTGCTGCCACAAATCAGGATATCTTTAACATTTATCCTAAGTGCTGATTTCAGCCTTTTGCTTTATGTCCCATCCCTCTCTTTACCTGCCATATCTTTGTGGTCTGACATCACCTGATCACATAAAGCATGAGCGCTTAGGTTCTGGTACTCTAAACCCCTAAACCTGCCCTCCAACGACCACAGTCCTTACAATTTACTTTACTTACCAGCAGCACATAAAAATTGACCATAAAAATTGCCTGATACGTACAGTTTCTATCCAAACCAAAAAAGGTGCCACAGGGTGCATACATTAATCAATAACCACGTAAATTTAAACAGACATTGTATTTGCAAGAGCATTGACTTTTGGAGAAAAAGTGGTAATTACTTTGAGTTGGAAACAGCAGTAACCATGTTGATTTTATGAAATTGTGAAGATTACTTACCTCATAATCTATATGCCAAGAAATCAAAACTAATTGAATTGTGATATATAAGCTTGAAAGTGCCACAGTCCTGCTGCTAAATCTTGTAATAGCTTCTTGTAGATTTATTTACATGAATCTAAGAAGTCAGAAATTTCTGTATTGAAATGTCACAATAGAGCTAGAAATGTAAGTGCATCTATTAGTAAATATCCTTAATTATTTTAGCTTTATTTGCACTGATGAACTCTTTAACCAAAGTTTATTTTTATTTGCATCTCTCTGATCAAGGTGAAATGAGTTTAATGTATGACAAAGACACATCAGTTGCAGCCATATGCTTATTCTAAAGCATTTGAATTTACTTAGCTGTGACGGCTGTTCAACTATCTCGCCTCTGTGATTGGTGCAATATCTCAGTTCACCTAGAAGTCATGCTGCAAGTAACAAGGACATACACATGGAAGTGCTCCTGCAGGGCATTTAAGTCCACAAACTGGTATTTTCTACATATGCAGAAGGAAAGATTCAAGGACCACAATACATTCAAATATATTAATCAAGCTTTAGTATTCACACATAAAATAATAGTTTAAGTGTAAGCAATGAAGATAAACCCCTTCCTACTCTGATCCCACACAAACTCATATACACCAGTGGATGCAAAGGGTCACCTTTTTCCTCTTCTTCACTCCTTTATGAACTTGTCCGTTCAGTAGGTTAACCACTAACTCTGCCTTTCCTTTGTCTTCTTTGTTTTCACTACAACGCTGACGGGATATTAACCATTTTACAGTGGAGAGAGGTGGGAGTCTGCTCCAGACTAATTCCACATTTGTGTGTGTTTGGATGAGAGTAACAATAGTGTGTGTGTGTGTGTGTGTGTGTGTGTGTGTGTGTGTGTGTGTGTGTGTGTGTGTGTGTGTGTGTGTGTGTGTGCGCGCAGGGTATTTACTGTAACATGAGTGTGCATGTCTCAGCTGTGTGATACGTGGGTGTGGAAGTGCGTTCTTTTATATCGAAGATCGAAAAGCCTGACGAGGTGACTCAGTTTGTCAGGCTCTGGGGAATATGATTAGTATTCACTGTAACAACGCTATCGCACTTTCACTCCTGCCAAAACTTAAGTCTCCTTTTGTCCTCCTTCCAGCTGCTACCCCTTGGAAAAAAAAATCAGGTATGCTCTGGTGCACTCCTGCTTAAGGCTTTGTATTTATGTCTGTCCAAAATGACTTGACACTCACCCCTCACTCTTTTACTGGCCTTATTTCTTCTCTTTTAGAATTCGAATCCTCACAAGTTGCAGAGAAGAAGAGGACAGTCTATCAGATGGCTTTGAGTAAGAAAGCTAAAGTTTGTCAGCAGATTTTTTTTTCTGAATCTCTTCCCCTCTTTCCCTCCTGCCATCCGGCCTCATCTAGTGTGTCCCTTTCCACATAGCTTTCCTTGTTTTATTACTGTCCATTTCTCTGTTTCATTATCATATGTCTCCTTCTTTCTCCCTCTCCCTCTCTTCCTCCCTGTCGGTTTCTTTATTCCCTTTTCCTCTCAGATAAACTAGATGAAATTCTTGCAGCAGCTCAGCAGACAATCAGCACCAATGAGGCACCAGGGACACGGGGACAGGGGCCAAAGAGAGACAGGGGTAGAAGTTTCTATGGCAATGAGGTTTGTATCTTGAAGCAAATTTATGTGTCTCCTGAGATATTTGTGTGCTAGATATGACTACTTTTATGGTCAGACTGTGTCTGTCTGCCATAACAATAGTAGCAGAGAAGCAGCAGAAATACATTTGAAGGATATGAAAACAAAACATAATGTGACTGGTTTTTAAAACCCAAATATTTTCATATGCATATTTTTGTCAGTACAAGAAACTTCACATTTCATTTCAGCCGAACTACGGGGATCAATCTGGGATTGGGATGATGTCATCAGGGTTAGGCCTCGGCTATGACCGTGGGCAATACACCTCAGGTCACGCCCCACAGCACGGTATGCTGCGACAAAAATCCATCGGTGAGGCTGTCTGTTTTTTCTGTCTGCCCCCTCGTCCGCCTGTCTGTCTGTCCTCTGGACCATAAAGGTCTATTCTGTGCTGACCTGTTTGTCTGTAGCCAAAAATGTGTTGTCTGTGGCCAAACATGTTCTTTATCTGTATTTGATTGTATACTGTATTAAACCCCTCCCAGTCTCAGGATTAGCTTGTCTTGTATTTCCCACTAATCTTCTTCTTGGTTTTGTCTGCTTTCTCGGTTACAAAGGCTTTGCAAATTTTCCCTGGAAATAGTTGTAGAGTCTCTTGTGAGCAATAACACAAATGCTGCAGTGTGATCATGTGTAGTTGCTTCCTGTTTGTAAAATACAAAGCACTAACTGACTCACATGCTAACAAACATAGAACTGAGGACAGACTTGCCGGCAGGTTCTTGGGCAGGCTGATTTCAACAGACATCCTCTTAAATCACTTTCTTTGCTCCAAAGTGTGTTTTTTTCTTGTTCTTGGTTTTCAATGGCTGTATATTTTTTTCCTTGTGAATGCTGTGCTGCAGGAACACCTGAGGAAGAGAAGCAGTTTCTTCATCCTCCCACAATGAAGTTTGCCCGAAGTCTGTCAGTGCCTGGCCCTGATGACATCCCTCCCCCTCCCACAACAGCTCCACCAGATCCTCCATTTTCATCTGCTCCACCACTTGGTTGGCGAGCAAAGTCATCCCAGCAGCCCTCTGTTTCTGTGTCCCAGTCCACAACCACCTCTGCGCACTATCAGCCCTACTCTCAGTCAGTGCACTTTGCCCATGGTGGCAGGGAGAGGGCAGGTGGTCCAAGCGGTGTTCCCAGTGGTGGAGCAGCAGACCACACATCCTATGTTCATGCAGCTGCCCACACTGCTCAAAGCAGGACTGCTTCGCGAAAGGTTGCCCATACTGGGGAGCCTGTTGGAGCTGGGATGGGGGCAGCTACGGCAGTTAAGGCAGCGGGTCTCAGGAGAGGCTACAGCACAGCTGTACCCCCGTCCAGCATTGCCACTGTAATGCCCCAGCAACAACAGTCTGCCCAGAGTCAACCGCAGCGTTCAGACCGTAGTGCAGCTGCAGCAGCTGGTCCTAAAGGAGGGGCCCGGAGAGGTAAAGGACCTCTGGTAAAGCAATCTAAGGTAGAAGACCTGCGCTTAAGCCAGGGCACATTGGGGAGCAAAGACTCTGTGGAGAAAAGCTCGATCCCCATCCCTACCATCATCGTCAAAGCCCCTTCAACCAGCAGCAGTGGACGAAGCAGCCAGGGTAGCAGCGTGGAGGCTGATGTTCCTGCATCAGGGGAGGCAGATGAAACAAAAACACCCCATGGTCCTCCACCATCCACTCCTGCTCCTCAGCCACCTGCTCCACCATCTATCCCAGCACCACCGCCTCCTTCCTTGCCTTCTATTCGAGCCCAGGATAATCTGGACTTTACCAGCCAGTTTGGTGCTGCAATCGTTGGTGCAGCTCGCAGAGACAGGGAGAGATTTCACGAAGCCCGCCGAAAGAGTGCCTCCTTGTTCATGTCTGCTGAGGAAGATGTGAGTCTTGGGGGAGTAGGCGATGGACTGGGAGGAGTAACAAGGACTCAGGTGTCACAGCAACAGCTTAACACACATGGTGAAAGTTCATCAACACGATTACGCCCCTCCAAGTCCATTGATGAGGGCATGTTCTCTGGGGACACCTTCATCCATCATACCCGGAGTATGCCTCCTGCCTTTGGACTACCTGAGTACTCCTCATCTGCACTGGACTATCAGCCCAAGTCCGTTCCTGCTGATTTGTACACAGCTGCAGGCAGACAGCCAGCACCATCCTCAAACACCACCTTCATTCACCCTCTAACAGGGAAGGCACTTGATCCCACGTCACCGTTAGGCCTCGCCCTGGCTGCCAGAGAACGTGCTCTGCGGGATGACACTAGGTTGAGGAGGGGAACAGAGCACCACTTTGCCCGCCAGATGTCAAGCGTGGTGTTTCCGTCATCTACTGTCACTTCTCAGCCAGTGTCATCCACTGTGCAGTCCTCAAGCTCTTATCTGGTCACGTCTTCTTCTTTGGCAGCAACCACGCCTACTATTGGTCGCCCACCCTCACCCAGAATCCTAAGAGGAGTTGGGAGTGTGTGGGGGGAGGAAGGTGGTGGAGGAGAGAGAGAGCGGGAAGGAGGAGGGGCTCGTGAAGGGCTTAGAGTTAGATTCTCTGAGGACAAAACTGTTCACACGCATCACTATCAGTCTCAGCCATATCAGCCGTCTTACAGGGAGAGGGAGCGGGAGAGGGAACGGGAGAGGTCAAGGGAACGGGAAAGAGAGCTGTCAAGAGAAAGAGAGAGGGACAAAGAGAGAGAAGGTTACATTAGGAGGGCAGAGCAGGCTGCCCATGCAGCAGTTGCTGATAGCGCTGCTCAACAGGTGTCTCAACAACCTCGGAGGCCCTCTTTTCTCAGGATGGAAAGTCAAGCTGATTCCTATATGTTGTCCCTCACGCCTCCCTCTCCGCCTCCAACTAATACGCAGCACCCAGGAAGCACTACTGGAACCACTGGAACAGGCTTGATGGTTCTTCCTCCCCCCGCCCCTTCAGTTGACGCAGATGATGAGTTTGTCTACGCAGATCCCCTCCCACCACCATTAGAGTTTGCTAACAGCTTCGATCGGGGAATATCGGGATACTCACAGCACCGGATGCTCTCCAACAGTCTGGCCGCTCGTCAACAGCAGGTACCACCCCCTCCACCACCTCCTCCCCCCCCTCCTCCACCACCACCCCCCCCACCCCCACAAAAAGAACAATTTGTAAGTGGGTTTCCTGCTCATACACCCCTGCCCTCACCTCAGGCAGGAGACTCCACCGCCTCCAGCCTCACATCTTACGACAGTGAGGTGGCAAACCTGACTCAGTCTGCTGCTTCTCCTTCACAGACATCACCTAATCCCCAACCCCCACCCTCACCATCAACCTTACAGCCAACCATAGGCCCTCCACCTCACCCTGCTGTCTCACCGCCACCTCCTCCTGGATCCTATCACAGACCTTTCTCTATGTCGCACCAACTTTACAACAGCACTCACATTCCTGGGCGCTCTTCCCCCACGCCTCCTCCACACACAATTGCGCCTCCCCCAGCCTACCGTGGTCCTTCAGCTCCTTCCTCCACCTCTGCCACCTCTGCCCCTCACAGGGGCACTGCCTCCCATGCCCCGACCGCTAGCTGTGCTGCTACAACCACCGCTGTTGCCATCTCAACCAGCACCTCCACTCAGCTCTATCAGGAACGAACGCACACTGCACATATTACATCCTCCACTATCATCACAGGCAGTCATAGGACAGCTGAACACCAACGTTCTGCACCCACTACCAAAAAAGGAGAGTCTCTGGAGACAGTGGTGGACTCTGGGATTGAAGAGTTGGATAGCCGAAGCAGCAGTGATCATCATCTGGATAGCATCCTGGCTCTAAGCAGTGCTGGTGTTCGGGGAGACAGCAGCTCTGCTGGAGTTCGGGGATTAGGAGTTGGTGCTGGAGGACGGATGGGAGGAGGGGTAGCAGGGGAAACAGAAAGAGGGGGAGATTTTCTTGAATCTTACATGAGCTACCTTGATGGACAAACTTTTGAGATGCAGAATGCGACAGCTGCAGCCTCCACCTATCCAAAGACCAGCAGGTTCAGAGAAGGTGGTCGCGCTGGAGATCTACACAGACAAACCAGCACAGCTCCTGCATCTTTTCACTCACACAGGCGAAGAGATGAGCAAGACGAGGACGAGATCGAGGAGGGAGTGGCAGAAGATGAAAGTGGCCAAGATGGATATGGTCTAAGAGACATGCAGAATTTGGGACGCCCCACTTCACCATATTTCGACCGGCCTCGCACTCCAGAGATGAAGCCTCTTTGGGGGGAAGGCCAGATGAGCGTTGATGGTGGCAGCCAGTCAGGAGCACTTTTAGAGGGGAAGAAGATTTACCCTCCTGCATCCAGTATGAAGCCAAGCATCATTAACGAACTGAGCAGCAAACTGCAGCAGAGAAGCAAGGACAGCTGGAGCAGCCAGAGACCACTGAGCAGACATAGGTATGCATTAGTGAAAATTTGAGTCTAATAAGTTGCTCTTTCCACAGCATGAACAGTTTTTTTGTTGTTGTTGCTGATGTTGTCATTTTGTCAATGTGAGAACACATCAGTGTGGAAACTTCCTGTACTGATATTCAAGCCTTCTGTGAAAAAGCGTGCATTTCCTTTGTCTTTTGTAAGCGTTGTGTCAGCATTGTGTAAATGTCTGTTTTATTTCTCTGGCTCTTTCCATGTGTTTCTCCCAGAAGCAGAAACAGGTAACAGAGTCACCTCCAAACTATTTTCTTTCTCTGTGGAAGGGCATGACATTTTAACTTTACCTGCTTCAGTTTACAGCCAATTGTGAGACTAAGAAAGAAGAAGAAACCACATAAAATTTAAAATCAGTCATTTTGCTCATCAAAATATTGGAAATGTATAATAAGCTACTAGGTTGATTCCAAGGATAGCTAGATATTATTTTCTCAGCGCCTGCATGGTTTTCATCTATTTACTTCTGAATTGGCTTTCTGTGAATGTCATCTCGCTTATTTTTACAGATTTTCAGAAGACTCAGCCTCAGCTCTGAGCCCTCCTTCTGCTCGATCACAGTCACCATCACCAATCTCATTATCACAACCATCATTATCGCCATCCCCAACACCTGTCTCCCAGTACCCAAACTGGGGACGATCCCCGTCTCCCCAGCCTCCAACAGCCTCTCAGCCTCCACGTTCACATTCTCCATTGTCCCCAACGTCTTATTCCCCTTACCCCACGTCTCCTAAGCACAGACCTGTCTACCGGACCAAAGCCCTGGAATTCCAGTTCATTCCCAGTCGTGAGTCCCGTAAAGCAGAATCACATATACTCCAGCGCAGGAGAGCTCCCAGTCCCCTCATCTCGCCATCAGAGAGGCCCAAGATGGGCCCACCACGTCCATCATCCCTCCCACTTCTGCCTACCACACCTCTATACAGTGCAATCTATGACCTTCGTGGTTCGATCACCCCACCGTCACCTGGGAATCCCCTAGGAGATCCTTACTTCTCACCCTCGCCTCCTTTATTTGCCCCTTCTGGTGCTCCTCCACCTCCAAACTCTACCTTAGTTGTTTCTCGTTCTCTTTCTCCAACTCATTTCCTGTCGGGGACATCTTCTCCACCTCTACACCCTCACCCTCCATCTACTTGCTTGAGCTACCCCCATTTGCCTCCGCCCTCCCCGACAAAGCCCTTTGCTTCCAAACCGCTGCCCTACTGGACCAAGTATGACGTTGCAGACTGGTTGGGTTACCTGAACCTGGGCGAGCACAGAGAACGCTTCCTGGACAATGAGATTGATGGCACCCACTTACCCTCTTTGACCAAGGATGACTATCTGGACTTGGGTGTGACACGAGTAGGCCACCGTATGAATATAGAACGAGCCCTACGGAGTGTAATGGACAGGTAAGAATGCTGTCTGACATGTTTGTACTTGATTGATCAAAGAGTCACAACAGGAAACCCTCTTGTATATTTATTAAGCTTGATGATTTGGGAGCCATTTAATTCCTATTTACAACTGAAATAAGACTACATTTCAGTGTCTTCTTCTTCATTGTTATTCTGTATTTGGGAGCTGGTGGATCCAGTTGCTAAAGTTTTAGTAGCAAAATCATTTCATCTGCCTTAATGTAAAGTTCAAGCTGTTCAATAGTTCAGGCCAACCTTGTTAACCTTGTTAATTAAATCCCCACATAACTCCTTTATTTAACCAGCTACAATCTGAAAAAGATAAAACCCTCAAACTATTTTGAGATTTTCTGTAAAGAAATTGTATTTGTGAAATATTCTGTCCACACAATCACATAGTATTCTGGCTCACTAAGGTTATTTTTTAATGCTCCTGACCTGATAAAAAGATCAAACTGACCATGTTTTCAGGAATTTTAGTTTTATAAAATGCATAAACCCACAATTTCATTTGTTCGAACATAGTTTAGCAGATACAAATAAAAAGCAAAGATTTCCAATATATTTACAGTTTCACATAATTATTTTTAGAAAATATAAAAAAAATATATAATTCAATGCCAATGAATCTAATGCAAAGATTCTTCCGCTTTTTTTTTGTCTGCTTGGCATGCTAATTAATTGAAGTATCCGTTGCTGCTTCATAGTCTTTGGTTGTCATTTGATTCACTTCTTTATGATGCACCAGATTTTTCCAGTGAGAGATAAATCTGCACTGAAGGCAAGGTCAAGTAAACACACACACATACTGTATGTATGAAACCATGCTGTCTAAAGTTACATGAGAATAACAAAAGACAAATTCATTAAACATGTTATTAATGCTATGGATGAATGCACTTTGGTATGATAAAGATGCTGGATACCAGCCTGGAAAGCATTTTTATTTTCAGCATGAAGAATCAACTGAAATGTGTACTCTTTTGACCACTTAATGTGCCTATTGCTTGTGTTCAAATAGCTCTGCACAGTTGATTGTGTAATTCTGTATCAGGTTGCTTTCATGCATGCACCAGTGAGCTGAAAAAGTTTTTTTGCAAGGTACTTTTGCATGTCCCTGTTCTGATTATGGTGATGAAGGTTTTTTTTTTGCAGTGCTGCTTAAGGGCTCAAATTTCACAATAAGCTGAGGTCTCTAGTCTTTACGTGCTGAGATTTCTGCAGATACTTGATGGGTTTTTTTTCAATACTCTCCACTGTTGATTTTTATATCAATATGGAATTTTGCATTGAGAAAGATTTTCTTAATCTGATTAGTTGTTCTCAGACAATGTCTGGTATAAAGTGATAAATTATGACCCAGTCTTACTCGGAAAAATTGAGCCTTTGGTGATGCTCTTTTATACCTAATGGCTGACATCCTCACTTGTCACAAATAAATCTTTAAAAGTTATTTACTCTTCCCCAACATTTACATTTCTTAAGACACTTACATCATTTGCTTTGTTCATGTGTCTGTTCAACTGTTTATCTAACTATTAAAAAAAAGATATTTCAAAATGAGTTTTAAAAGCATTTCAGAAAGAAAAAAGCCACTTCTGATACAAAGTATTCTTCAGATAAGTACAAGTTTAAACTGATTTACAAACATCATAAGTTTAATTAATTAATAAGTATAATTAATCTGTGCATCACAACCTGTTCTAAAGTGCTGTGCTGTGTATGTAGATTCATTTTCACAGGCAAACAGCACCCTCTTCCTGTTTAGTGCTTCAATGTGTTGCAATAGTTCTTATCACATAAATGAACTCTTGCCTAGTATTATGTGTTGTGACCAAGGTTTTCTTGCTTTCTTAGTCGTTTTTTTACATGAATACAAGAATCACTGTAGATTATTAGGACAAATTATCCGTTCTCATTGCAAAAAATAAATAAATAAATAAATAAATAAATAAAAATGAAAAAGTCCTATTTATTAGAGCATCTTACCATTAGGCCACAACGTATCCAACAACCGATCTCCTGTGTTTGTTGTTTTGTCCCCAGGCTGTCCAGCAGCCCATTTCCCATATCAGTGCTCTCACCTCGGGACGGACAGACTGAGAGGAGGAGGGATGATGGGAGTCGAAGCTGAGGTTGCAAATGCGGACAGAAAGTGAGGCACAGAAGAGGAAGAAGGGGTTGAAGTCAATGAGGGAGGAAGGCTGCAACTGCTGCAATCCACGGTGGATTCACACAACAAATGAGAAGCCAACACATTTCACACAGAGTGCAACACAAAGAAGGAATCAAGCCACCCAGAGAAAGAAGGAAACACAGGGATGGAGGAATGGCAGGCGATCCATGAAGGCACTGGCTGACTGCTCCCCCAGCTGTTGCAGGCTGATCTACACAAATACACTCCTCTCGTGCATGCATGCTCACAACATTCAACACACACAACACAATCTCCCTCTTATCCAAAAGAGTTGTATGAAGACTCCATGGCTGCAGCAGAGATTAGGAGTGAAGGAAAATGATGAAGCTGAACAAATACTCAAAGAACATTCACAAGCCAATTAGTTTTAATAAGGAATGTGAGAGTATCAGTTTTTAGGTAATCTTCTCATAAGGTCTCGTTTGGTTCAGGTCTGAGTGGAAAAAGTAATGATTAGAGTGCTATGGCCAACAACTCCTTCTTGTGTGAGGGTGACAGGGGAGGAGAATTGGAGGATGAATGGTGATGAATGTGTCCAGGAGCAAAGCTGTACTCGGTTGCATGGTTGAACGTAGGACAAAGCCGTAAATCTTGACAGCTTCCGCGCTTTTGTAGAAGTGACGAGGAGGCTGAAGGATGACTTGTGTCCTTGGTTCCGGCCAAGGAGGCTTGCAGTGTGTTTGGCTTTGATTGGTCACGTCTTGTTTTTACCTCATCACTGGTAGGGCTCTGTCCTCACTCGCAGATCCTGTGATCGGGGTCACGTGTGTCTCTATAGCTCTTTATCATCTTAACTTTTATAACGATATATATACAGACTGGTCACTGTATCACAAATTTGTAGCAAAAGTAAGTGCCCAGACCAACAACATGAATATATATATATATATATATATATATATATATATGCACACAGGCACCCAAGTTACTATCAGTCATGCCTGCATGCATACACCAACATGTAGACAAATGAACACAAGCTCTTTCTCTATTTATATATA
>JBAMHX010000023.1:20802867-20813184 GCA_037177515.1 Pseudomugil tenellus
TATATGAAAATAGAGGCACACACTCCATATTTGGCTGTAAAAGAAACAGACTGTGCTTTCAACTGTTACATGGGATTACTGAAGACATGAAGAGAAATCTTCCAAGGAATTTGTTTAAAGAGAAAGACTCCTTCAGCAACGAGGAAGATGCTGCACACTCATTCAGACCTTCTGCATATGAAGGAGACTGAAAAGGAGAGGGGAGGGGAAGAGTAAAAACAGAAAAAAAAACAAAAACTGCCATTTTCTTGTTCTTTCCCACCCAATCCCCCCTGCTCCTTCCAGGAGTGGCCTTTCTCCTTTTGAAGAAAATCCCAGAGGAAACAAGCTGAGGGATCCAAGAAGAAATGCTTATATCGAGTTTTAATACTATGATTATTCTTACAGTTTTTAAACTTTAAATGGGAACACTGCAGTACTGAAATTGATATGAAGAGATTTATTGTTACTACTCATCATTACTATCATCGTCCTTATTGTTATTATAGCCTGAGAAAAGTCCCGACCCCAGAGGCTCAGATGATGCTCTTGTGCAGGTGTTTAATGCTCTAACTGCATACAGGAAACAATCTGGTCAGTATCATATATGAACTAAAATTTACATGGAGGTATTTTTGGAAGAAGCATATGTATTATTTGGTGCACTGCAACTAAATACGATGTGCTTTTTAAGATATTTTTTCCTTTTTCTTCATTTTTTTTGTCCGACTGTGAAGCTTTAAGAGTTGTTTTTCACTTTAAAAGCCTCAACGTACTAATGGTCTCTCTTTTAACAAAGTTTGCTGCTAGTTTATGTTATGCAGATGCTGTGAAAATGTAGCAGCTTTTGTTCCAACACTTTCTGGTCTGCACAACATCCGGCCCTCTTCACACATCACACACCGATTCAATTCCTCTGTATTTCTAATGCAGATTTTTTCCCCCCATGAAGCTTATCATAACCCAAGTCCTGACTGTCTTACCTTTGCAGAGATTTAATATAAGGGCTCTTTCATGACTTCTCTACCTTGAACAACGCTTCACCTCTCCTGCTGCTTTTCAAAGTCTTTGAACACATCTTGCATTAAATGTGCATACACACAAGTCGTTACACACACGCTTGTTATTAATGTAAATTTGATGGTATTTGCTGTGTCCTGACGGTTAAGAAGAGATTATATTTGACTGGAAGAATAGCAATAAGGATGATGAAATTAATGGTTATCTAACTACAGTTTAAGATAAAAAAAAAAAAAAAACGTCTCAAAAGTTCTAAAGAATCTCTGTCTTCCAAATAATGTTTAACGTGAAAAGATAAAAATGTATTATATTTAACTGCTCTGCTTTCTATTCAGTTTGACCTGTTCTCTGCATCTGTAGGTGATCCGAGCCCCACCCCGTTCAATCGCTTGTCTTGCCGACACCTGCTCGCAGCTCATCGTTTGTAACCAGCATATTATGCAATGCCCCTGCTTTCATCACCAACTGGGACTTTTTACGTTTCCAAGTGATCCAAGTTTCAAGGCCAGATTCTGTGTTTCTTTCAGGACTGTAAAAGGTTTGTTAGTGTAAATACGGCCAAATAGGAACATGTAGTCATTTTAAACATCTCTTGCTGATCTGATGAGCCTCTTATTCACTGACTGGGGAGATTTTTTTTCCCTTTTGTATACAGTAGTTTAACAGGTTGATAATTCAGATGCTGTCAGGATAAAGTTGCAGAGGAAATCAGTCCAACTCAATAGAAAGCATTTCTTTTCCTTTAAAAAGGTCTTTTTAAAAAAGTGAGAATATGAGATGAAAGGTCACTTACAGAATATATATGTATATGTGAAATGCATATACGCATTCAAATAAATATATGAATTTCAGATGTTTTAAGCGATAAATTGTTAGAATTATAATAAAGATACAGAAACAAAGTTGTAATTCATGGTTAAATGTCTGAATGCTGATTTTTTTTTTTTTTTTAGACATTTCTGCTTCTCCACAGGTCTGATAGACAAGTTTCCAGCTCTGGTCCTCAAGGGCCGTGATCCTACAGATTTAATATATCCCAAAATGTCATATGCCTTTGGTTCTATTGGAGCAGGGATACACTAAAAGCCTGCAGGACAGCATTGCTACTGCAGGTAGCACTAGAAATACCCGTACAAAGCTTAATAAAGCTTGCCTATGAGCATAGATGATCACATTTCAAATGAGATGATGTAAATCCAGACTGGACTTTTCAGTTTTGATAACAGTCTTGCATTTCCAGAATCAGGATGTCAAAGCAAGTCAGTTGAAATGTTCCTCTATGCTGCAACTACATCGGCATACACGGAATGAGTAAAGCTTACTGCCCTGAACCTTTATGTGAATAATAATGAAAACAGGCACTTAAAATTCAATGTTTTATTTGAAAAATAAGCTATATAAAAGGTAGACTTGCAGAAAACTAAAGCAGACTGCTTTAACCCGGAGAGAGAATGGGATGTCTTCAAGGAGATCAGCACCTGGAAGAGGAAGAACACCCATCAGGCAACTAAACAGCATTTTCATTCTCTAAGAAATTAATTTCTTTTTGGCCATTGTCTCCTCAGACTCTGCCATGTCAAGAGCAGAGCTGCACTTCTTTCACCAGTGGTTCTCTGAGCCCAGTGCAACACATCACAAGAGACCAGCATTCCCAGTGATGTTAAAGATGATGCTTTTAAACACACACACACCTGATTTAGGTCCGGTTTGTGTCTTTACTTCATCATCAACCTAAAAAGATAAAAAGCAGATCAGTTTGTTGTTCTGATCATTTTTACTGCAATCTATTGTATCCAAGTTATTTTCTCCTCAGATACTCTGGCTTGTCAAGGCCAAAGATGCACAACTGTCTACATATAGACTCAGAGCCCAGTGCAAGTCATCAGGGGAAAAAAATACATTAAACACTTGCTGACCTGTTCAAATGCTAAGATGACCAAATCAAGATTATTTCAATTAGTGTATTTTCTCAAAAGACTCATCGTCCGCCAAGCTGCCTGACATAGCTCAAATGTGAAGACCTTAAACCTTAAAACAAAAAGCATCACTGACCCAACTTCTGTTGATCCCAGCTTTATTTGAAAGACGTCAACTTCCAGGATTTATTCAAGCACCTAAAAAGACAGAAGAAAGTGTTACTGGATCTTGAGGATCAACGCCTGAAGCCACCATCAGGTTTGGTTTCTCCTCAGACTCTGGCTTGTCAGGGCCAAAGATGCACAACTGTCTCCAAACTGATTCAGAGCCCAGTGCAAGTCATCAGGGGAGAAAAAAAAGCACTTAAGTAATTCAATTATATATGATCAAAACTGTGGATTGTTCACATATTTGTCTGTTGCATCACTCAGTATCTTTTAGCTAACATGCTAGCAGTCTTACCACGTGGGGGTAAAGTGAAGGCCCACTGCTCTTTAATAATAGCATTTAAGTAATAATTAAATCTTAACGTTTTCAAACATATACAGAACCCAGTTAAATTACTTTTATAAAAGGATTAAAACATACTGTTATAAACTGTTCCGTTTCCTGATCATTTTAAGTTATCGACCTTTAACGTAGATTTTATCCTCTGCGACAAAATAGACTATCAATATTAAACAGAAGTGTTCTGCTAAGGTAATTCAGTTATAATTGCTTAGAGTAATTCATATTTGTTATGAATGTCAACCTGTAAATTTGATAATAATCTCTTACCAGCTCCTCCACGACTCCAACCTTGTGTGGCATACAACGTGTTCTCCTCAGAGTCAAACTGCTTCGTGTTTTATTGTTGGCAGCTATGTTGGAACCGTCTCATCGCCATCTAGTGGACCGGAGGGGAACGAAACAGGAAATGACTTTTATAGTAGCATTACCATAGCATCGTTAGCGCTTTCTTACAGCTTTTAACTCTCTTTAGTGATGTAACTGTTTTCTACGTAAAATGATGTAATTCTTATCTTGGTTTATAAATATTTTGTATATTACACTTAAAAATAACTCACGAATTGCTTCCATACTTTAAACGTGTTACTTGGAAAAATCACCGGCAATTAAACTTATATGTACATTAAAACAATCCTGATTTACGTAACAAGTGTCGGTATTGTCATACCTTACCTTGAAATCGATTATAAAAGTGCGGATAAATCATTTCACTATAATGTTAGACTGTGTATGAGCAAAATGGTAATTCAATTTGTACATTTTATTTTGGTTGAAACAGGAAGTTTATACTGTCACATTATGGATAGCTTTACTCATTTGTTTTCGCATGCAGTTTCTACCTATCGCCACTAGACGGCACAAAAGGATACAAAGAGCTTTTTTTTATATGGTAAAGTTAAAAAATGACCTTTGGGTGTATTCATGGCTAAAACCTTGCGGATACTTCCTGAAAACACACTTTAAATAGATCACAAGTTTTGAAAAAGGAAATGTAAAATAGATATACAGTGTATCAAACAGATTTTGTATTAAAAAGTTAACAAAACACCATTAAACTATCCTTAAATAGCTTCCATTTGCCTAAAATAACTGAAAACAGAGCTTTAAAGTTTGTTCTAAAACATTATTAATGTTTAAATAAAGAACAGTGAGTCTAAACTAAATGATCTTGTTTTATAAAGGTACACCGTCCCTAAATTACATAACTCAATTGCAGTATTTTGCATTGAGTTATGCTTCAGATGTTTTCATTGGTGGCCTGTTTGGACTGCAGACAGATCCCTTTACCATCTGCTATCTTTCACCCCGAAGCCATGCTGCTGCTCTATGTGCAGACTGGAGTTTGTCTTGCAGTGACAGGCAAAAGTCTAAAAGAGGTCTTGAATGTGTATTTGTAAATATTTTAACAACTACCATCACTGCCTTTTTCCCTTCTTTAATCCTGAAAGAGACATAATCAATCATCATGCCTTGTCACATCCACTGCATTTTGCAATTGTTTCTATTATTGAAACTTTTTTTAACATCTTGCTGAAAATGATTCTTTCACATTTCATTTTTTTTTTTTTTTTGGTTAATAAATATATCACTCCATTCCTGCTATAAACACTCTCATGACTTATAAACAATAAGCTGTAGTTTAAAGAAAAATGTTTAAATGTGATTAGATTTTTGTGTTTCTAACATAGAAAGGTTGAAGTTATTGCTCAGCTTTTTTGGATCTTATATTAAGTGTGGTTCCATTGTCTGTCTCTGTTATCATTTTAATGACAGGATCTGGCTGTGTAGTTGTATCCGTCTACCATCATTCCAGATTTGATTATAGGATCACTAACTCAGGATTACTGCTCCATAAGAGCAGGTTGCAGATGCACGTGCACATTGCGTACAGAAACAACATGTTCTGGCAAGGCAAGGTTTCACACGTTTAATGTTGCGTTCTGCATTATGTCATGAAGGCTGAGACGTTTGTGTCCATGGGGTCTTTGACTTAAAAGCAGCTCTGCTTTTAACACACACCGGATGTTTCCTCCAGCTGTAGACGCAGAACCTTAAACTATCCCCAGGGAATGCTGAGGGGAGGGAAAAAGGGGGCAAAAAAGAAGCAAATAGGGATGATGTTTGCCTTATCTGGTAATCCTCATTTGTGCTGCTTTATAAAAAAACAAAAAGGATTATTATCAGACTGATTAAGGTATACGTAAATATGTCATATATCATCAGACATCAACACACACTCAGACTTCAAATATTTGTCGTATCAAACTTTGTTAACACCACTTTGAGAGAGATGAAGAAAGAAAAAGCAGAAAATATCCAACAAGTGGAGAGCTGCAAAGAACAAGAGAATAACTTTCCTGCAGCTGTGTTGGTGAGAGAGGAGGAGAAAGACTTTTAGAGGGAGGGAGAAAATAAGGAGGGAGGGAAAGGGGGAGAGGGAAAAAAAGAGAAGCCAACTCATCTGACACAAACAGTGGGCCAAAGAAAGGGGAAGAGCAGGAACAGCACTGTCAGGAACGGATGGAAAATCATAGTGGGAGAAGGCGAGGAAGAGCGTGAAGAAGACGACACAGAGAGGAGACGGCGCTGAGACTAGACGGGGGGGAGTAAAAAGTTTTTAAACAGCAAAAGAGAAGAAAAGAAGGGAATCAGAAGAGTCCCCAACTTTCAAAGAGGTGAGGAACTTGTTGGCTTGCAGTTCATTTCAGAGACGTGATGAGCCAGAGTCCTATTTCTGCTCTCTGTCCATTCGCTTCTATATATTTCCTCCATGCAATGTGTGTGTGTGTGTGTGTTGACTTATGTGTGACAGATGAAACGGGAACAGAGGGTGGAGGGTGTGAGTCTGCCAGAGTGTGTGCAGGATACAGGGAGTGGGGGGGGGGGAGAGTTTGGTTGACTGCAGCTCCAGATGGACTCTCAGAACTCCAATAAACTCCAGTTTTAGTTGGTTGGGGGGGGGTATTCTCCCTCAGATATGCAGAGATTCAGCAAAAACTCTGCAGAACACATGCTGGATATTGATCTGCTTGTTTAGGTGGTAAGTCATGCTCTCGAGGACAGAAAACTCATCTGTTAAAGACTACAAGCCTGAGTTACAAACAAAATAAAAGTCAGAGGGAAAAGTGGGTCAACCCCTCCCTCTTAGAGGATGTTTAACTTGGTTATTAAAGCTATGAAATCATATTTGACTCTGACAAATTGATTCCAAGCAGATTTCTGATACATGTGGAGTAGATGAAACCTCATGTCAGAGACACACATGTAGATAACACTAAGTTCAAAACAGAGACTCAACTTTTCTCATATGAGATCAGTTAATAATGTATTCGGCACTGATTTGAGATGACTCATTTAGTTGTAACCATACTGTGCAGTAAAAATGCTGCAGCAGAATGCCACATCACCGGATAACAGGAAGAGACAGCAGAGCTCCCTCACCCCAACGTTCCTTTGAAAACCCAGTCATAGCCCGAGGAGAACCAGTCAGCAAGGGGACAGGATTCAGGAAGTAATGGTCAGGGGTTAAAAGGGGGCTGATTCATTATTTCTATGACCTAATGCAGATGTCAGTTTTGTTTAATCTACTGCAAGACCTCTGAACGGAGCGAAGGAGAGGAAGATTCAGTCCTGGTAGAGGCCTGGTATTATTCTCTCGGTGGAGCATGTGATACCCCGTGAACAGCAGGACGGGGAGGAAGATCATTGAATCTAATTTTGCGCCTAAAGGGGAGCATTGAGGAGAGATGACTGCAGAGAGGAAAACATTCATAAAATGAAGACTGTCTGGTTAGAGTTCAGCTTCATGTGCACCGATGTCACGAAAGACGTCTGTGTGCATAAAATTAAATAGGAAAAGTTTATTTTCTAAGTTAAAAAAAAGAAAAACTGAAAGCAGATAAACTCTTAGTAATGCTTGCCATAAGGCACTCTAAGTTTTCTATATTCTCTAACCTCTTGTCTCAGAAGCAGTTCTTCTGGCTTCTGGTTTCCTGTAACAGCTGTGTGCAGAGCAGCTCCCTCTGCAGAAAGAAGCTGTGGATGGAGAAGGAACCTTTAAAGCAGGGACGTCTGCAACTATCCTGCTACTTTTATGCATCCCGTCTCCAACATACCTGAATCAAATGGCTGATTTCCCTCCTCTGCATGTCATCCAGCTCTGCAGAGGCCTGGTAGCCAGACACTGATTGGATCCAGGTGTTCTGGAGAAGGGCTGTGCGGGACAGAGAGTCTTGGGGACGACTGCTTTAAACTATGTTCAAGCAAGTTTTCAGACTGAGCTCATGGATGAAAGGAAGGTGTGTAAGTGAACTGAGATCAGAAATACAAGCATCAGAAATGATTTCCCCCTGTGGAGTGTCAGGACACGGTGAAGAGCTCAGCCGTCCAGGAGGGTTTCAGAGGAATCACTGTTCCTTCATATCAAAAGCTGAGGTCAGTGGCGGACCTAGACTTTTATACAACGGGGGGCCAGAGCACAAACGATACTTTATTTGGGGGTACATATACTGAAAAATCTAAAGATGTTCCTCTCTTAAACACACACAGACACACACACACACACACACACACACACACACACACACACACACACACACACACACACACACCCCACACACACACACTGCTGTGATAACTGTGGTCACATTAAAGAGGAGGCATGAGAAATTAAACAGGAGAAATATTTGCAACAAGTTTAAAAAAAGGTTAATAGAAAAGTAAGTTAGTTCTTTTGCATATGGAGCTTGGTGCGGTAAAGGGGAGGGGGGGGAGGGGGGGGGGGGCAGTGGCTTATTTCTCTACCAGTTCTGGTTTTCTGTGTGCTGGTGGTGTTAGACCGGATCCCTGTGTCTATGGCTAGCTTAATGGAAGCTGCTGAGTCTGCAAACATCTGGGTCTGTCTAAACCTGAACTGTGTGCATTTTCTTTTATCTAAAAATGAGAAAGATCTCTATTTATATTCAATAATATATTTTCCTCTACAAAATAGGACTGGTTTAATGAACAATCAGTTTTGCTAGGCTTCTGTTTGCAACAAATCGGGTCATTTAGCTAGAACTTAGTCAGCGTTAACAGGATGCCGTGTAACCTTTGACCTAAACAGCAGGCTCATATAAAGTGCAAAGTGTGTATCACATGTTGGCTCTCCAAGGAGGCGGCCATCTTAAGAAATCAGACATTGTTGCAGGAGTGGGCCCGTCTCTCATGGGATCATGTGACCTGGAGCCCTTTGCTTTACAACGCCCACCCACACCTCTCTATAAACGCAGAGGATTCTGCTTTGTGCTACTTTCTCCTTTTCTTCTAAAGGTTTATCATGGCTGTACAAAGTAAAAAGGTGAAAATAGTGTCCGAGGATGCCAGACAGAGAAAGTAGCAAAGATGGCAAAGAATTTGCTTGTTGGAATATGCTTGTAGCTGCAAAACCCACTCTCTGTTTGCTTCAGTATTATCAGACTGGTAGCTTAACTTTTTGCCAGTGGTGCAAAATTACCAAAATGTGATGAACTTTTTCATCTTTTTTAACCAGGATTTATTAAAAACAATGGCACTGCGAGCATGATGAACTGCAGAATGTTACCCTATATGTGTATGTGTCTTTGTTTTGCTGTTTATTAGAAGCTAAATGTGGCTAGTTGAAACTAACTGGCTACAGACCATACATACAACAATGCAAAAATGTTGTGTGGCTGGTGAGAAGTTACAGGTTTAGTACAACTAGTGGCAGAAAGTTATACGGTATATCTTAAAAGATGACAAACTGGAAGGCTATTTTCAAATGTACTTTGAACTGGTGATGCTGGTAATTCAAGCACATCTAGAAAGATTTTGCTGTACACCCCCTCTGGTGACTTGTTGATCACCTAATGTGATACCTGGGGTGTCCAGTCAGGTTTCAGGGTGGGCAAGTGCACCCCCCCCCCCTCCCCCGGCCATTCTTAGCACTGCCCCTGAAAAAAGGGGTTCATGCTTTCTGACAGCTCTCAGAGGAGGCGTTGTAAAGGGTTTACTACAGGGATGAGGCGTCTGGGAATTACCAGTACCTTTCAGGAGAATATTGTCTCCCGGCTGAATTGAGAACACCTCTTTGCACCCCCCAGTGAAGAGATTAAAGAAATGAGAGAAGAGAGGGAAGCCTGGAGATCTCTGGGTTCAGCTAAACACTAAAACACTAAGACATAGATGGAAAGACAAATCCACCATCATGGGAAATAAATAAATGCAGATGACAGGATGTGTTGACCCTTAACTCCTGTTTATTTTAAGACAGCTCATGTTGCAATGTTGGGAACGCTGGGAGAGTACAGCTCATGCTTGCTGGTGTTGTCAGAGTCCCTGATTAGTATCCACTGTCCTCCTGATAGTTCAAATTGACTGTTCAAATCAACTTCCAAAGCTAATTCCAGCTCTTTCTTAGATAGACCGATCCTCCATTACAGTATACGATCCCCCCACTGACATGTTACACCTGCTACATTTCCTCATATTTGTCCTGACAAGTCCCTCATCTTGGGCAGGCACTCGTGTCATTAAGCCTGAGCCTGAAACACATTACTGATTCTAACGTCTCATGGGAATTGGAGAGTTAAATCTAAATGTATGAGACTGCTGAGATAGTTTGCAGAAGAGAAACTAGTTAAAGTAGCGCCACCCTTTATGTTCATTATGATCATAATGATGAGTTTATGAATGAAGTCGACACAAATGTGCAGATTAACACCATGTGTCCTTTACCTTCCCAGAGAGCACCATGTCGACGGTGTCATCTGAAAGCAGCCCTGAGGATGTGAACAATCGCAGCTTCTGGATGGTATGTGCTCTGCATATATATATATATATATATATATGTGTGTGTGTGTGTGTGTGTGTGTGGGGGGGGGGGGGGGGTGT
>JBAMHX010000023.1:20813284-20834923 GCA_037177515.1 Pseudomugil tenellus
GGCCCCCCACCCCCACCCCCCTTTATCCCCCCTTTCCCCCCCCCTCCCCCCCCCCCCCTCTTTCTTTTCTTGTCTTTGCTTTCTTCTTTTCTCTTTCTCTCCTCTTGTTCTGATGGGCAGATAGGTTTTTACTCTGCTGTGTCTGAGTGGCCTTCTAGTCAAAACACAGCAAATAGTTTTGTCCTTCAGGTTGCGGGTCTCTGCGAACAGAGCTGTGTTTTCATTTTTTAAAGGCTCTTTCGTGATTGTGTTCAGCTCATTGGATGCTTTATTGTTTGTATTTGCTTGACAAAGTGGATTGAGGTCACCTCTCCTGGGATGTGCATGCTGCATTGTTTCTGCTGTGGAGCTGCACAAAGACTTCATCTTTTTTCCTTTAGATGATGAAAACTACAGCCTCAAATGAAAGTTTTAGATTTAATAATGAAAATATTAGATGAATTGATTTGATGTTAAAATAGCTTAATAGTTTATGTAAGATATTGAAAACTGCTTTTTTTAAAAGTATGTTTAGTGTGAGTTTGCTACAGCTTTAACACTGGCTTTGTCTCCTGTTGGCCTTGATTGGCTGCCCCACTTTAATCTCTCCTCTCCTGTAATTTTGGAAGCCTCCTGTTGTGTTGATATGTTTCCAGGCCAGTTCCTGTCTGTGTCATCCTGCCGTTATGCTCAAGGGCTGTCTGTCATTATACTGCAAACTTAGGCTCTTTGCAAAGTCATCACACACTAAAAGGTTAGCGTTTTGTCTGCAGAGGTGAAGCCTGGCTGTTCAAGTTGATGCCACACTTTGGACACAATCCTTATTTTTCATCATTTTCATTCTTATTAGGCATTTTAAGTGCTTTAAATTAAGTTATTGCCATCCCAGTGTTAACCAAAAATATAGATTTTTCTTTTGCCTTTTCAAGTGTAAGACAAAATGTTTCAGTGTGTTTTTAATCTACAGCAGACTGAACATTAAACTGGGTTAGCAATGATCCAAAGCTGTCTGGGTATTATCGTTAATACAAACAGGCAGATTTTTTTCCCCATTTTTAAAATTTATTATTATTATTATGCAAAGAGGATTCCCACCACATTCGGAAAATTGATCATCAGCTGACTCAACTGAACAATTTCATAAAGAGGAAACCGTCTGCATTTGATTTCCCAGCAGTTTTCCTCTGTTCTGACATTGTGTGCTTGCACTTTTAATTATGTATTGTGTACACTGTCAGAAATTCTGTAAAAAGGGTGAAAAGGGGCTGTTTCCGCAGACTTCCACAATCATTTTCCTTCAGTGCTTTTTTATGTCGCCTGATCAGATTCTCTAGTAGCAGATCTTCATCTGCCTCTGAGATTCTCCAACTGGGTGTTTGCAGTGTTGCTGCTGGCCTCAAACTAGATTCCTCAGCTGTTTCTGCTTAATTCGCAGACAAGAGAGGAGAGTCAGCGCAAACCACAACAGAGGCAGAGAAAAAGAAAGGAAGGAGAGAGATGGAAACAAGTAGGGCACTGATGTGAGAAGCCCCAACTGATTCTGAATGAAGTATTAAAGATTACAGTGTTTCATTAAGAGCGCAGTGAGAGCTGTGATTTCTTTGACTGGAGGCTGTTAGTATGACGATAAATCACTTTTACAGTCTATGTGGACATTTTATACATCTTTTACCTCAACTTATGTCCACCATGACAGCCAAGTTCCCCTTGAAGTATAGAGAAAAGTGGAGGGAAAGTGTTTTTTTTATATGGTTAAACACAGGGAGATGGCCCAAAAACGAAAGAAAAACAAGAGTGTGAGTAAAATAACAGAAATGTGGGTTGTATTCTGTTGCAGATGCCTCTCCCATATGGACTGATCTACTACTCATTACATTATTTTTGAAAAGATTTAACTGCTTGACCTTTCTGATATGCTTGCATTTAATCAACCACTGAGAGAGACTAATAACATGTTTATAAGCCAAGAAGAAAGATGAGAAAGATTTCAATGTTTTTTAAAGTTTGAATTATCTGGTGAATTCAAGTCCCTGCTGGGAAAAAGATCTGATGACATTTTAGTCAGCAGTTGTTTTTCTGTAATAAATCATTGTAAATAGAATAAAAAAAAAAAAAAGAGAAAAGAAAAATACTTTATTAATCCCAGAGGGAAATTTAAATTCTGTACACATTTGGTTCAGCTGGTTTTTTTAGACACTGGAACAAGGCAGGATGCTTTCCACATCACTGGAATTCTTTTCTGATTTTCCTGAACAGGTGCTGAAGAATCAGACATAGTTGTCTTGAGCAGGTCTTGGGAACTCTGGGACTGACACCATCTGGACCTGCAGCCTTGTTCTGGTTCAGTTTCACCAGTTGTTTCATGACTTGATTACAGGAGACATAGTGGAGGTGGAGGCAGAGGGGGGTTTCAGGAAGTCCTGATGTGGAGGGAGATGAGGTTGTGTCCAGGTCCTTGACTGACAGGAAAGCTGTAGGCTCATGGGGCTAGTATGTAGGCAAATTTCAGCTAGCAGATCAATGTCTCTTGAGCAGATCTTCTTTTTAAAATTAACATGTCAACGTTGGTTAAACAGTACTGCAACTCCACCTCCCTTTGATTTTCCACTGAGTTGTTTATTGCAGTCTGCATGGACCGTCTTGAAGCCACGTACAGATGCATTACAGTCTGGGACATATTCTGTTAGCACCTGGAGTTATTATTATTATAATAACTAATAATATAAAGTTATTATAATAATATATAATTATAATAACTAATAATATAAAGTTATTATAATAACTCCAGGTTATTATTATAATAACTCCAGTTATTTCAATGATAATCTTGAATTTGGAGCATTATCAGTTAATCTCTGTGGTAAATAAATCTCATTGCCATAGAGACTCACCATTACAAGTCTCATAAGAGAGGAAAAAATATGCAGAAAATCTCCTGTGCAGCAGAGCTTCTTACCAGCATGAAAAGTCTTCTTGGACAACCCAAATTGACAGCTTATGTCTTAAAAAAAACACCTATATTACAAAAAACACAAAAGTTCAGACAGAGCTACTACAGTTCGCAGCCACCAAGTGGCGCATTCCAGAAATTAGATGATTGGCAAAGAAAAAGACAAAAAAAGACAAAGAAGGTAATTTATCTTGGTTTTTATGTTTTTGAAAGGCATAAAACAAGCATGAAATACGTAGACAGTTGCAGGATTTAAATGATTAGATGTGCTCTCTGTTTAAGCTTCATTGTGTCATCCTGTAAAATTCAATAATACCAACAAATCTATTTCATAGATCAAACTTTAAGAAATGTCAGCCATGAGAAGCTCATGTTTGCTTTAGCTCCTCAGTGCTACATGAAATGCATTGCCTCAAATGATTTAACAAAGCGTGACAACACAGTATGCGGTGTCTTTGGAACAGCTGTCTACACGTGTCAGTGACTAACAGCTCTGACAGAAAGCGAAGAGGAAAGTAGGAGTGAGCATGGAGCAGGAGCTGATGGCAGCTGCCAGGAAAATTGCAGAGATTTCCAAAGTCCACATCCACAAACAATACACTTGATGCAAATATGCTATTTCACTCAGGTCTTACGTCTCCATCTGGCGTTGGTAGCGATGGCCTTGTTCCTGGTGTCTGCCAGCCACACCCACGTTGCTGTTGCCAGTCAGCAAGCTTGCCACAGGAAACCTAAATCCAAACCATGTCAGGTGCTGTTTGTGGAACCCGAGGGGTTGACCTGAAACGACTATAGCAGCATCACAGTTTCAAGAGGACAGAGCCACTTTCACTGCATTTATTATATGTCTGAAAGCTCCAACTCAAAGTTGTCCATGCTGGGAAGATTGAAAGTGTTGCAGAGTAGTTTGATATAAGAAGAAAAAAAAGTTTTCCTTTTTTTAGAGTTGGATGGAAACTGATCCCAGCTCCTTGTTAGCTTAGCTTAGCTTAACTTAGCTTGTAAAAAAAAACCTAAAACTGGGAACATATAGTTGCCAGGCAACCTCTGTGAAGTTATGATTCCTGGCCAAGAAATATTCTGGCAAGCACCCTACAAAAATAAAAAATGATTTTACACTTTGATCTTTGTATTGATTAAACAAATGAGATGTGTTAACGGCAGTGCCTTAGAGGCGCTGGCAGGTGGGTTAAGTTACAATGCCTGGTCAAATGTTCACACCTACCGACAGGAAGCTCTTTTTCTGCAGACATCAGAGAGATCCTGGTCACTGTTTAATGGTGAGATATCAGCTGTGAAGTGCATATGAATGGGATTTTTCAGAGAAGCAACAGTGTGTGCTGTGTGTGGCAGAAGACTGAGCTTTCAGTGCCAATCAGGTTTGCAACTCGTTACAAATGCTCATTGGTTTAAGCAATATTATTAGCTGTAATTTACAGTGTTTTATAGGTATATGTGGTTTTAAAATAATCTGTCAAATCTTAAGATTAAGTTTATTTTAATCAACCCCACAAAAGAAACAATAAAAAATGGAATAAAAATGCAATAAATGAAATAGAAGGAAAATTGAAAAAAATAAGAACAAACAATTAAAATAAAAGAAAACTATTCCCGCATTTTCTTTAAACCATCCGAGAGAATTCTCCCTCTTACCTTCACTTTTTTTTGTTGCGTTTTTGTGTGATTGTGGATAAATATTCGAAGTATTACTCAAAAGTAGCTATGATACTCTAAAATGAGATTAAGCTGCATCCGATTAAATAAGATTAAACAATATATATTTTAGTAACAGTCTCCATTTAGCAAAATGCAATAAAACAATACATATAATTCTCACTGTCCTTTGTAATATTTTATTATTAATGCATTAAATAGAAACTCCACTAAGCAGCAGGTGTGGAAGCTTTAAAGCATTATTTGTTTCTACTCTCTGCCACTGCTGGTGAAAATAACTGGAATAAAAATTAAATTAATTACTGAAAAAAAATGAAAACAAAAACTTTGCTGACCTCTTTTGACTTCAGCAAACCAAACATTAAAAGAGAATGTAAGTCTACTTGACCTTTCTGCTCACCCCATGTTTATTCTCATCCCTCCTCCTCTCGCTTTGTGTCCTGGTAGCCTGGGAACTATCAGCGCACAGTGAAGCGAACTGAGGATGCTTTCCAGGCCTGTAATGACATCGTGGCATGTTTCCAGGAGAGAGCTCGCATAGAGAGGCAGTATGCTCAGCAGCTCAGTGAGTGGAGCAACAAGTGGAAACCAGTAGTGGACTCCAGTAAGTCGAGCAGGTGCACAAGCAGTGCTGAACATGTAAATGATGATCAGGGTGATGTTTCATGTAAGTAACTACTGGCCATCGGGATTTATTTCCCTCTTCCTCCCACAGGTCCTTTATATGGCTCTCTTCTGAAGGCTTGGCAGTGTTTTTTGTCCTCTGCTGACCGGCTGGCCTCCTTACACGCCTCCATCTGTCGCTCTCTGGTGTCGGAAGATGGAGACCGGGTCAGGACATGGCAGAAGGACACCTTCCACAAAAAAATATTTGGAGGCTTTAAAGAGTCCCAGGACATCGAGACAGGCTTTGCACGCGCTCAGAAGCCGTGGGCAAAGCGACTTAAAAAGGTCAGATTTGAATATGGTCTTTCTGCTTTTGTACCACGTTGTTATGACTCTTTTGTCACCTGCTTTTATTAATCTGTTTGCACATTTTCTTATTGACTTCAAAATGAGCACAACCTTTTGTGTGGTGCACTGAAAATCATGATTATTAATTCAGAAGTCATCAGTCTGTAGTAATGAGCCTCCTTTCTCTCAAACCAAGGGAGAAAGGAACCAAGTCCAGGTTTCTGATTTTCTCTTCATCCATTTTATGTTTTACTACTCAGTATAAATTTTATAACTGTTTACTGAACTGTGCGACTTTGCAGCCTAAAATTATGTTGTTTGTTTCTTTTAGCAAAGTTTACACAAAGCGTCATTAAAATAAGGGCAGAAAACATCCTTCCAACCCGCATTTTCTTTCTCAGACTAACCTTTATCTGCTTTAACACGTCCATCCTGCACAATCATGCTCATTTACTGCAGACATAAACATTAGAGTTTGCTTTTGAGTGTTTTCTGACGTATTCTTAACTCACTTTATCCCATCTGATCTATGACATTTTGACTGATTAGAGACCTTTAAACCAACCGGCTCTCTAGAGTTTTTCATAAGCATTCAAAGCAATGAGTCACTTGAATCTGTGCTATATAAACCTGAGGCAAAATTACAGTTTCAAAGATATATAAAAGCCCCAAAGAGAAGAAATGTGTCACATGCTAGAAGTGACTCTAGCATCAGAAGTTAGTGGCCCATATTTAAGGCCTATATGTAGAAAACAGGAGCCTGAGGAATAAGTTTATTCTGCATGGTGGTTTTAGAATCAGAATCTTTATTTAGAAGATTTTGAAGTGCTGCTTTATGTTGCATGAATCTAATTCTACCTGCACACTTTTCTGATAAGAGTGTGATTTTGCATGCAACCTCTTGTAAGTACAAATATGTTGTGCTTTGTCTCCAGCTGGACAAAGCCAGGAGGGCATATCACAAGGTGAGCCGCAAGGAGCAGGCAGCCAGGGAGCGTGAGACACATGCTCAGGGAAACCCAGACGTCGCCATTGACAAACAGAAGAAGATCCAGGAAGAGAGAGAGCTGGCTCAACGGGAAGCTGAGAAGGTGCATGTTTACCTGAGCTAAAATGAGCTTTAAAAGGACACTGAATTTGTCTATTTAATGTCCTCAAAGCTAATATTTTCATACAGCTGTGTGGATTTTATGCCAAAAAATTGTAATATAATCAGGATGTAACACAAGTTCATTGAAGATCATTTTTGCGGGACTGGTGTTCAAGAGGGACAGCAGGTTCTTCATTAAATGCACTTAGTGGTTCAGTCAGTGGTACACACTGAAGATCAAAATGGTTCCTGATGGCCAGGCCAGTGCTTTGACATCTTCATGAATGGCTGAATAAGAGGCTTGTCATAAAGCCCTTTTGTCTGGTATAATTGTAAAGTATAATAACGGGATGTTCATACACTTTGATGGAGGATGGTTTGATATTTTTCCTGCTTGCTATATTTTATAGCTACATTATCATTTTATATATAATACAATTTCATGTTAGACTGTGTGTATAAGTGAGCTGCTTGATGATCGCTTTTGCAAGCCATGTTTTATTATGTAAAGGCTTAAAGAACAAGAGTGTGTTTAATAAGTAGATAGAGAAAAAAAGTGGCCTTGTGAGGAGTTTAAGTGTTCGTGTTTGTGAACTTTAAAAGAAGCAAAGACATGACAACAGGAAGGGAATTTAGGATAAACACACCACTAATGCTAAAGATGGTCATTGCTTTAACCTAAAGATGTGATGTAGATGCAATCAGCTGCTAAACGGCGGTGCACGGCACCTGAAATGAAACTCCAGCTTGGCTGAGAGATATCAGTAATTATTCCTTTAAGCCTGAATGTATCAGGGTTTTGATAATCTGAAGCATCATGAAGCTTTTAGAAAAGAGGAATGACAACAGATTTTCTACTTTGCTGGACTGAAACTACAAAAACACGATCTTTACCCTTTAGGTGAGATAATTTGTCATGTGAGCTTAGATCACTTACTGCCATGTATCTGTAATCCTGGCTTGGAATGAGCACAGGTTCGTGCCCGCTATGAGAAAGTCCTGGAGGAGGTGAACCGCTATGCGCCTCGCTACATGGAGGAGATGGAGTCCATCTTTGACCAATCACAGGACGAGGAGCGCAAGAGGATTGTGTTTCTCAAGCAGGCCTTCCTCTCCATCCACAAACACCTGGACATCACCACCGATGAAAGGTGAATGCCGTCTGCTAATCAGAAGATCAATTTTATGGTTGAACAGGTAAAAGCAATTGGTTTTATCTGTTGTGATGCCTTGTTGGCGTCCTGAAATCATTAATCTGATTTAATTCATCTTTAATCAAAGGCTGTTTCACCACATTTTAGTTCTCAAAGTGTTTCTTGGTGACTCACTTCTGCTTTCATAAAGGAAATAATAGATAAGATGTCAGCTTAATTACTTTATAAAATCTATGGGAACCACTGGAGGCTTTGGAGGAAATGAGAAAAATCATAAACTCTACTAAACAAATTTATTGTGAAATAAAATTTTATTTAAAAATTTCTGTACAGACACAAATTCCCAGTTAGAGATTTAATCATCTGGGTTCCACATGATACATGTTTCTGCTCATCATGCATATCATATTGAAGTTATGGCTCATAATGGAGCTTGCATTAAACATTTACGACTTTTTATGTTTTACTGTAGGAAATTTGGCTCAGATGTTTTGACTGAATCAGAAATGTTGTTCTACTTGTCTCAGGCTCAGATCGCAGTCTTTGATTCGTCTGATTATTACAGGAGAAATTACTTTTTACAGCATTTGTTAACTATTGCCAAGTCACATAAATCCTCTGAATTCAGCTAATTCAGATCTGATTTTGTCACTCAGTGTGAGAGCTGTGTACAGTGAACTCCACAACACACTGATGGCCATTGATGACCAAGAGGATCTTCGCTGGTGGAAAAACACCCACGGACCCGGCATGCCCACTGACTGGCCTCACTTTCAGGTATTTAGCTTTTTTTCAGTATTTGTAGGGTAAGAACTGAAGCTTGAGTCTGGATTTAAATGGGATTGTTTCTTGATGGTTCTCAGGAATGGATACCTGAAAAGAAAAATAAAAAAGGGAACAAAGAAGAAGAAAAGAGAGGAACAATAGAGAAGAGGTGAGTGGATTTCTTTCCCACATGCATCATTCTTCACTCTTTGATGATGACTTCAAACTCTTACTGCTGCTACCATCCTCTGACCTTCAAGGCAGAAATGACCCTCAACAGATATGTGATACCTGAATCTGACTAGAGGATCTAGTAGTAAGTTAGCTCATTGTTGGAACTATATGTGAGGCATCTGATTTTTGAGTCTTGCCCACGTGCGTGTTAAAGCACTTTGCTGTCACTTGGGGGCAGTCTAAAATATATTTGAAGGGGTTTGAGCTGTTGGCTGCTCCTGGTTGCATGCTGATGCACTCCTGCAGGTCCTTTATTCTTATTCAACTGAAGGAAAAGATGGAAGTCACAGTCCAGAACTGGTTGCTGTCAGCTCGTAATGAACCAGCTCAGAGGTAGCATCCTTCTGGAGGACTTTGCCCTGTACTGTTTGTGAAGAACTCCCACAACTCAGATCTTTCTCTGGGTGGTGAGATCCACTAAGGCAAGTCACTCCATGGTGTTGTGACCAAGCTCTACGATGGAAGAAGAAGACAAGGGGGAGGAAGATGAAACTGAAGTTTTGCATGAAAGGGGATTGAAGGGAAATTTCAGACTCAATTTGAAAAAAGCTCTGTTTCCACATCTACTGGAAAAAAACAACTTGTGAAATGGATGCTAAGAATAACCACCATGGTGCAATTTCTCACTTTTCTGCTTTATGGTGAGTTCCGCATCATATTTTCTCTCTGTTTTGCTTTGAACTTTGACAGAATTACACTCATCTGGCGTCCTCTCTCTTCTCTGAGCTCCCTCCAGTCTGTAAAAGTCAGACTATTGCTGACTCTTGTCGAATCTCATGCCCAGCCACTTTGCTTTTTCTTTTCCTTTCTTCCTCCAATAATATGTTCTCGGGTTTTTTTTTTTTTTTCGCTGAATCAGCCACGGTGAATATTTACAACAACCAATGAGCGGGGCCCTAATGCCGCTGTCACACAATCCACCAAGTCAGAATAAAAGCTTGTTAAATGCATTTTCTCAGCCTTGGGATGCTGCAACTGCATCTCCAGGTTGTACATAATAAATGCCAATGTACCATCAAAATGAGTCAGAAGCGAAGTGTTTTGCAGTTTTGCTTTAAGATCACCTCACAAATGATTGGAAATACAAGTGAAACTCATTGTTTCCAGCATAACAGATGTTCTTTACACTTGCCGTTCTTTGCATGCAGATGTATTTTAATAGCAAAAGCTCTCATCTGAAGCCTTGTGATGATTACATGGCTGCAAATCTAGTTGTTTGCCTAAATATTCTTTGTCGCACTGAGATATTGAAGGATCAGAGCTGCGTAGCTGATCAAACACCCATCTGTGTCTTTTCTGTTTCATCCTCTAGTGTGATGATTGGTGGTGTGAAAGTAAGAGCTCTGTATGATTATGTGGGCCAGGAAACTGACGAGCTGTCCTTTAAAGCAGGTAAACACCAAAACATTTATAACATAACAGTGTGCAGTTAATTAGAAGCAACCTGAAGCATTATCACCATCATTATGGGAAATAGATACCATACTAGACAAATGACTCGCTGACGCATCAAATATTGACTTTTCTGACTAAACAAAAGTATGAAAAACAAGCTGAAACTGCTTTCTTCCTTCCTGCAGGTGAGGAGTTTTTGAAGATTGAGGATGAAGATGACCAGGGCTGGTGTCGGGGGATGAAGGATGAAGGGTGGGAGGGGCTTTACCCTGCCAACTATGTGGAGGTGGTATAGTTATTGTGTGAAGAATGAATTTAAAAAATGTTGATGTGCTTCGTCTAGCAGCTCAAATATACATTTAAATGTCAGAAACATCAAAGCAGTGCAGTAAAAAATCAACACCAAGTAGCTGTTGGCCAAAGATAAGCGTCCCATCACATGCTGGTGGCTACTTTGGCTCAGACAGAGGTTTAAAAACTGAGCAGGGTTGTACTCTCTTGAAGGATTCTTTTGTCTCTGTTCAAATGTTTTAATATATACAGTATTCATAGACCTTTTTTTTTTTATCACAAACACATGTATACAAAGCTTTAATATGAGTGAAATAACTATATGCTGGAATCTACAGGTACTCATGTGGTGCTGAAATTGTGGTATTTCTTGAAGTTTTCTAAGATTTTGACCACAGCATTGTTGTTTAAATGCTCACAAAGCTTCGCTGTATTAAGGAAGGAGAAAGAAATGGTAATTCATCAGAAGCAGCGGTACACCCAGGCTCAGCGAGGAAGATTTTTCTTCTCTTCCTGTAGCTTAAAGGAAAAGACTGAAGTCATGAAGAATGGTTTTGTTTGTGTTTGAGCCTTTGGTTTGAGAAAACACAGTGATAACAGTTTTATTTCTGTGTTGTGACCCCAGGAGAAACTACTAACAGTAGCATTAATAAGTGTCCATGTGCCAAATGGTGCTGCTTTAATTTCTACCTTTTTATTATTAGGATGATTATTTAAAGCATTTTCATAAATGCTTTAAGCTAAAAGTTTATCACTTGACTTGTTTCTGAAAATAAGACAACAATATCCTAGTTAAACCAGCAAATTAACACCCAACTCTTGAGTTAATGTCTTCTTTTTATTTCTCTTTCTTTTTTTAACACAACATAAAACCATGCTTAAGTGTACAATGAGAAGAAAATGAAAGTATTTTGCATGGGTTAGCTCTTAAAAAGACTGTTTACATGTGAGGAACCTCGAATGAAATGCAGTCAGCAGGTAAATCAAACTCCTTGTACTCGTGAAAACGTTTATTCTTCCTGCTTCATTACGGACTTGGAGACTGAAGCGTTTCTTTCTTCTGCCTTTGTTGTTTAATCAGTTTATGTGCCGACAAAAAGAACATTGGAGGCTGATGAAAAGAGCACACTGCTTCACGGCACATTATTTTCATCCAGGTTTCAAATAGACTGAGCATTTTGCCGGTTGAATCTTATTTATGAGGTATCTGAGGATTTCAATTAAATTGATAGTTGGTTGTTCAATCGGTGGCTCACTATGAATGTCTAAAATCCTCCTGGTGACTGGGTTGTTACTCTTCTGTCATGCTTAAATGAATGAATGACTAGTTCATTTTAAAACTACTTTGTCCATCAAAGATTCCATAAAAGTGACATCTGTTTCTTATTTTTACATTCAAATATATTGGCAGGTTACTTCTTAATTTTGTCAAGATGATTTTTTATTTTAGGATTTAGATCATGGATGTTCTTGGAAAAAAAAAGCCTGTGTCGGAACGTGTCTGAAATCCACTGTTATATCTGTGCTCCATGTTTGGAGATGAAACCAATACTATTCATCTACATCAGGACCGGAGTCATATTTTTAGCTTGTCAGGCTGTTCAATCAAGATAAGAGTGGGGAGCAAATGTTTTTCTTTCTGTGTTATCTCACTATGTATTGCTGGATTGTGTGTATAATATCCAAAAATGAAAGTATTTGTACCAAAGTATAAAAACTGCTGCATTTGTCTTGTTAAAAGCCTGTTTGACATTCTGCCTGTGCTATTACTTCATTTTGCATGTAAAACTATGAATTTTCAAACTTGTATTTTAAAATAAAAGCGGAATCTCACCACTCAAAAGATGTCATAACGCATGTGTGAGTCATTGGGGGAATGTGTATGGGTGTGTTTGTGAATCAGCGTTTGCAGAGCAGATCTCTTTAATGCTGTGTGTTTGTCTTGAGCTATGTTCAGGTCAAACGTTGCTCTTCATCACGATAAAGCCGGCAGACATCCAGATGTGCGCTGACATCAGCACATGGCCATCATCCAAGCTGCATAGTCGCCCTCACTGCTGTGCAAAACGGCATGCTTTGTGTTTAAGCATGCTGACAGAATGAAGGAAGATAGGAGGAGAAATTCCAGCCCGGTGCAAACATGCAGAAACACTGTCGGCATCAAATCAAGCAGATGAGAATGCAGGAATGTTTGTTTCCACACAGGAGATGATGATTTCGACCTTGAAAAATGTCCAGACCTGATGACAGATTTGCTCCTTTTAGCAGACAGTTTGAGTTCAGCTTTATTTCTCTTTCCTTTGCTGCTTGTAGCCATTCCAACACTCAAAGGATCAGTAACAGAAAATAACAGTACTTTGGGACACAACCATAAAAGCAGAGATAAAACTCAAATCATACATCTTCAACTTGCATATATGTGACCTGTAATCAAGTTTCAGTAACTACATGTTGTGACTTGGTGCCAAGTCACCTAATGATGCCTTTTCCAGTCTGATACCAGGTACAATTCATGCTGGTATCAATGATACTGATGTGATGACACTTTGTACAAAAACATGTGTTTGGAAACTCAAAACAAAGTAATGTTTCTCCACACACATTGCCTTCTTACATTTCCTTCTTCCGTACCTGGACAGTACCTGCATGCAGGATGTGCTTTAATGCGTACATAAGAACTTTTTACCTGCATGTTTTCACTCTTCACATTTTATGAGTTTCTTTTTTATTTTTTGTGATGTTGTCTTGCATTGTGATTTAGTGACTTTGTCTCAGTTTTTTTGGATTTTAATAATGTCATTTTTAAATGTGTATTTGCTTTGTCACCTTTGGATCACTTTTAGCTTATTGATATTTTTTTATTTTATTTTGAATTGCTGGATAACTGTAAGCCAGTTTTTCATTTTATGTAGTTGTTTTTGTATTTATTTAGTGTTTTTGTTTATAAGGATGTAGATTTTAAGAACATAATGTTCTTGGTTAAGGTCTTCATAAATTTTGATATTTTTTAAAATTATAACTTCTTAATATTTTGAGTTCGAAGGATCTTTTTTGTCTCACAACTTTCTCTTTCTGTTGAAAATGAGCCTCTTGGCTAAATCTGGCATATTCCAAAGTCTTCCTTTTTATGCTCTGTCTCTGTCAAATAAAAACGTAAAGTAAATGCAGCAAGAAAGAACTGGAACTGTCCCTCTAATTTCCTCCATCGTCTCATCATATTTGTGTGTATATATATATATATATATATATATATATATATATATATATATTTGCAATGTGCAGCAACTGTTGCAATTGCTCGAAAAAGAGAGATCAAGTCCAAATCAAATAAATTCTACTGCTTTCAGCTGTTTGAGGAGGTTTTTGTTTCCCCGAGAACATTACATATCACATTGTTACAGTTTGATCCTCTTGATCCAATAAAAATAAAAATGCATCATGTTATGGACAAGTGAAGCAACACTTCAACTTTTACCATCTTTATTTTCTTCTTGAACTAATTAGGATTCAAACCATACTTTACCACAGAAAAAACTCACTGCTACTAAATTTCATCCTCACTGGATATGAGAACATTATTTTCAGAGCATCTGATTTCTGCAGACTTGAGCACTATGACATTTCTCTCCAAGGACGACTCCCATTAGTTACCAAACCATTAATCGAAATATATTTTATTTTATCAGAGACAATAGTGCAATTGGAGTGCAGCTAATTGGATTTATTTATTTGGTAGATAGATAAAATCAAGTGAAACATATTTTCTTTAACTCATAAATGGATCGAGACTCAGATGAGGCTTTTTTTAACCAAAAACAATATGTCAAAAGTTAAATGAACAAATTCCTCATGGCTCCTAAATATTCACCCAAGCGAGGAACACGACACAGTTGCCACAAGCAGTGGTCGACTGGCAAGTGTGTTTAAGTCACTTTAAGATGAGTCATCCTTTATCTTGTTTTCAACAAGCAACAGAAGACATTTATGGGAAATGACAAAACTTGTCCATGACCTGAGTGCTTGTTACACACAGTCAAGTGTTTGCCAACTCCGTTACTGAGAAATCTGTATTATGTTTTGGCTTTGATCCACAGAACCCTTTAAAAGAAAATTAGCATTTCCAATAAATACACGGTGCCGCTCAGAGTAGTTACACTCCTTTTCAAAAAAGTGTTTCTTTGCCAGATTTTAGCTGAGTCTGTCATTATGGAACTGGCATTTTTTCAACCCTTGATGAATATAAAAGTAATGCATACCAACATAAGAAGAAACCAAATATTGTGCAAGTCATGAGGTCCCACTGGGCAATTTATTTGTCAGCTTGGCCAGCGGTTTACTTTAGACACGACAGAGAAGCTTGTATTTGATGAGGCAGAAACTTGATCTGAATTGAGGGTTTGGTCTCCTTCCGTGAAGCTCAAGGGCAGCGTGTTGTTATCACACTTCATCTGTTCAACAAGAAAAATAGCACACACACTACGAAAAGAAACACCCTTCAACGGAGTACATCATTTATCTGGTTTCTCTGTAAACAACATACTTTGACTCTTTTTCTTCAGTTAACCGATTCAGAACCAGCTGGTCATCTCTGACCAGGTTGAACTCTGCACATTTCTATTCATTAGCTCTCACTCATTTCATGCTGGATGTGCAACACAAACACATGGCTATTAACAGAGGCTTGTTTGTCAGAACAATGATGAGTGGAAACACCTCATTTGCATGCTAATAGCCTCATGATATGCAATATGATGTTGCTGAGCTCTTAAAATAAAAAAGCTGGCGGTGTCACTCGGGTCAACATGTAGACACCCACTCTCAGACTCACATGGCAGACCTCTTGCCCTGACATCATCTTACCATTGTTTATGAACTCAAGCACATTTCTATTACTCAATCACCAGTGAATCACCTTCTAAGGTTACAGCTTGTGATTTTAACCATTTCAATATGTTCTCTTATTTCTCAGCAGAGGGAGCTAAAAGATCAGCAGCATGTAGCCTACTTGTCTTGAGGAGAAGTATGCACACTAGGGTGGCAGTATAATGGGAAAATGTCTTTATTCCCTCATCTCTCATGTGGTGACAGGCAGAACTTTAGGTTGCCATGGAGAACACTGTTGAAACGGGGCGTAATTAACAGAGCCCCAGACTTGGTTCAATGACTCATTACATTTCGAGAAGTTAATGAGGAAATCACACAGATCCTCAAAGGCAAATGACTCTGTACATATGACAAATGTTTAAAATCACATCATGAGCTTGAGCTGTTTTTGCAAGGCTGATGATGATGAGAACGTGCCTTAATGGAACATGTATGTGCATATATGAGAGGATATGCACATGCATGTTAGAAAGACATGTCTCCAAAATTTTTAAAAATGCACCCTGAGCATCGTTTTACTCACCATGTGCACTGGTCTTGTAACACCCCTCCCACCCTATCCTTTTTCTTTCTGTAAACAGAAGCTGCCTGAGGAGGCTCATGTCCAGGGGCAGAACAAGAGGTGTGGCCAAGGTGGCACCGACCACCTCTAAACCACCTAGATGAAGGGGACTGAATGACTGAAAGTACTCATGGATCAACATTGTTTATACATCAGTCTGAAATTTTAAATTAGTTTACTAACTACTCATACTTGAAAAATATTGACATTTGGCTGCATATTTCTAGAGTTTAGGAGTGATTTTGCCCCTGTGCAAGTACAGCTACTAACATTATGTAAGGCTATTAACCAAATGTTAGCCTAAATGTATGTAGCAGTTCTAATTATTATATAAAGCAGCAGATGAGTTTTAACATAATGTAGGGAAAATATGTCAAATTTAGTTATTGATGATGATATTTAGGGACTACACATAAACTCATACGAATTTACATGTTTAATCTGAAAATAAATTATAAAGAGACTCAAAAAATCCCTTTGTATAGGAAGATATAAAACCAAAAAGAAAGTGAGATATTCCTAATGTTTTTGCAAAGATGTAGGACACATATCAGGGCAGACAAACCGTAGCCTTAATGTCAACAACTCAACAGCTCCCACTGGGGTGTTAGTTACATGAGTAATTGTGGTCAGACAGAAGGATCCAGTCTCCCACCATTACCAGACATGAAACTGGAACAACTAGGAGAAGAATCCACTGATCACCTCCAAAACCACATCAAGCTCCAAAACAGCCAACTTACCTTTCTATAAACCTTTTTAACATGTTGCAATTCTTTCTATTTGATGGTTCAGGCAATAAGTGTAAAGATGTTTTATTTACCATCCTTCTTAATGTGACCATAGTTATCACAACATTATGAGTGTAAGTCAGAGAGGAAAACAGTCATTTCCATTCTCAGTGTATGCCCCATCTTTAAAAAGTCTTGCCCACCCTCTGACCACAGCAACACCATTGCTCCTGTCTGGACCAACAGTGGGTCTTCTTAGGTTTTCCACAGAGACCAGCAACATAGGAAAAGCCTACAAACCACCTGTAGACCATCCAAAAAGCACTTAAGGACAAAGTGTCTATTACAATTTGTGTCAAGGATGTCCAGTAAATCTACTTGACTCTCTTGCTTAACAACACTGAGGTTTCTGGCAGGGAATGTTCCCACTGGAAATGCACAGGCAAGGTAGCAGCTCGAATGCTAAAGGTGCAAAGAGTCATAAGTGCAGAAAGCAGAAGGCTTTCTGCCTCAAAGGGATCCAGCGGTAAGCATTAGGCTCAACCTACAGGGGTCAAGCCCATCCCCATCAAGCAGGGTCATCAATGGAGAGAAGGTACACCTACCTCTCCTTGCTCCTGGATGCACAAGCATGCTTTTCATTTTAAATTGCCCAAAAATAATGAGCAATCAAGAAAATGGTTATTCTCGAATTTCAATTAGCCTAATTAAAGAGGGGGTGGAGGCTACTAGAAAGAATGGCAAGCACTATAGTACAGTGTGTATTTGTAAGTGTGTGTGTATGTGTGTGAATGCATGAGTGAAAGAGAGAGCAAGAGACTCTCCAAGGGGTTCAGCTGGAACACTGCATCAGCACTCAGAATGAGAAATTAACCATTTGCTTCCTTTTTCTTCCCAAGCCTGAAGCGCCCACAATGTGGTCAATGAACCGGCTGCTAGAGACGATTCAGTCTCACTGTTTCCATCAGTGTGTCATTAATCATTTAAATCTGTAATTATGAAGTCAAATTCTTCTATAACTTACTCTCTATGATAATACTGCGCACAGATTGGCTGTCAGGCGACATGGCATCTGCTCATTGGTTTGTTTTATCACATCCATGTGAAGGAGATGCTGGCAGTGAGAGGGTTAACTGTAAGTTCAGCATCCAGTCTGACAGCGAGAGCCAGATGGTCATGTAGAGCACTTACAGTGACATGGGCCTACACAGCTTCCTCTGCTGGAACACTCACACACACACATACACGTACACACACATACACGCCTCATTTGAATGCAAACGTACACATGAACACCTCTTGAAGACAACGCCGCCTGTGATTCCCAGGTCGTTTACTCCCCCCTCCATTCCTACTTCCTCGCTCCTCCTCTTTTCATTTCCCTCGGTTTCAGTCTGATGGCCAGAGGTAATTGGCTTCTGTCTAATTGCCTCTCATTAGCTTGAGTAACCAAACATGTGAGACGAAGCGCAGCAAACAACCCATTCTCTCGCTTGGCTCTGGTGTATGTGGTGTTTTTTATCTGTTTTTATTTTTTTTATTCCTGTTCCAGGTCATTTTCATCCCATCTTCTGAAAGGATTCTGTGTATTACTTGGCTTTGTTTATTACCTCGTCTTCGTGTTTGCTCGCTCTCTCACTGTGAACTCAAACACCAAACAAACACATCGTTTTCACGCAAATTTAAGTTGGAACGCTTCTTTACATTAGTTTGATGTTGCCGTGCAGCTTCCTGGCTCTTTATTTCCTCTGCATGTGTATAACTTGTGCAGACAAACTCTTGCACACCCACTCACCGAATGAACCATGTGTGTAATTTTACACAGTCATCCTCATAGAAATTCTCATAATGCATGCAAAAACCCACACATATGCAGAGACATACACATAAGAAAAGCCTGCCCCTTCGCCCACACCCTGTTGGCGTTTGGCAGATTCTGTTTATTTGGGTAGCACCCCTCCCACGAGTCCAGCTTTCTCAGCTACCCTCCCTATTTAATCTGTCTTAGAATAACCTCAGGGGTTTAATTTCTCTCTCAAGGCAAAGTGCTCTGTTGGCATAGCAGCCAAATCCATACACAAGGAGTGCATCAAGCTTTAATGTGGACATCTCAACAGCAGAGCAGTTTAGTCAAAGTGACATGAAATATGGACCAAAGTGTGTCACTGTAGAACAAAAAAAAATGTAAATGGAGCTGCTTTGCAGCTGTCCTCCAGGGTATGTGGACAAAACAATGTTAGAAGCGAGGTGCAATACTACTGAACAACATAGTGAACTTATACAAACACATAGCTATATTTCAAGAAATAATTTCCCACTCAATCACAAGACTGAAATGATTCAATCAGCCACCTGCCCTGGTCCTGTTGTACCAAGAAACATGATGGGATCAAACATTCCTGACAAGGAAGAATAGGACATTGAATTGATAGCCAAAAAAAAAAAAAAAAACCACCGGAGAAAAAAAACTCCATCTAAGAATAAAATTAACTGCACCACCTTCAGCATTGCATAGAATCAGTCAGACCTTTTTCTTCCACCAAAGACTGACATTTGCAGCCCCCAAAAATTCACAACAGAAAGCAGAAATTACATTTGTCGACCCAGTGGAAAAGAAAAACCATGCAAAGCTCTGCTTCTTTTAGGTATGCCAATCTAATCATCAACTAAATTAAGTAGAGGAAGGTCTTCTGCTAAGTGTAGTACAGTTCGAGAGATTTAAAAGTGAATGAAAGCTTGACAGACAAAGTAAATTCAAACTAGGGAGGCTAACACATGCAGTTTATAGCAACTATAATCAATATGTTCCACAATAACAATGCATCAAATGACAAGGCAAACACAATGAAACAATGTGGAGGGATCGTTGTGAGTCATGAACCAAAACGAGTCAGCAGCTCCATATGACTTTAAAGTGAGTTTCAGCCCATGTTTAGCATTTAGCAGCTAAAGAACCAGAACATTCCAACTGGGATAAAGATCACAAAGATTCTGGAAAGAAAAAGGTAGTAAATGATAGTTAAGCTAATCCTTACCTCAGATCAATAAAAACTATATGTGGCTAATTTTGTAAAGCACATTTGTGTAAAATAGTATTTAATGCTATACTTGCCCTATATTTATAGGCTACCTTTCAGTTAAAATTCCATCGACGTTTGGTTTGTTAAAAAAGAAAAAAGACAACAACAGACTAACTAAACTAAAATTTGGCTGTATAAACTTGCACATGGGCTTTTTATGAAGATGTAAAAGAATGAAAACTTATAGAACAAAATGTGTCTGGTTAAATTTGCACAAGCATGAGTTATTTGACCTTTAGCAACATTATCTGGGTGAGTTGTGGTTCATTATTACCCAGCATTAAATATGCACACAGGTGAAGCCTTGAAGCATTTCGTGCATATTTCAGCCTATTTTCAAATAGCTTGTGGATGCATAACCATATGGAACAAATGTAGCAGTACCACTGAAAACCATGGGAGGCAGTGTTGTGCAGTAAAGAACAAGGGCGACCACTGAAACAAAGTAAAGGAAGAAGCTATAATTTACCTAATGGTCACGCAGACTACTGCCATCAACGACCTAATGACAATGGCAACCCAATGCATGGATGGGAGCATATGGGTCGTGATATCTGACAACATTTGAGAGAACCATACCTATTTACGACCCTAAACGGAGCATCAATGAGGTTTTAATCATATCTAACAGCTTCAATTTTGCATCATTTTGGTCAGATTAATAAATTAAATTAATTACAAAAGTTAGGTTGCCACTCACTTAAACAGTGGTGCACGGGTTAGTTCTGTCTCCTCACAGCAGGAAGATTCTGGATTCTGGGGTCCAACATGCTCTTTTTCTTTTAGTGTAACTGATTGGCACTCTTTGAAAATCAATGCATCCTTTTTCGCTTCCCAACATATTTAGACTCTTACAGAGAACATTTTATGTAAGAAAAGTCAGAAATTATGCACTCAAAATACCAACTGGCCAAAGACCAATGCATAAACTAACATCATTATCAGACTTTGATAACCCTGAGAGAGAACTCCTCACCATAGTGCTAGCCACGAAACAGCCGGACACCAACTGTCCCACTCTCATGCACACTGCTGTCCTCATGACCTCAGATTGTGTAAGATCTTTCTTAAAGCCTTGGCCACCAGCTTCTGCCAGTGAGGTTCACCAGAGGACTTTGAAGTTCTTGACCTTAGAGCACACTCCATACTGTTCCTGTCCAAACTGCCGCAGGCTAAAGGCATGGGGGGGAGTGGAAAAAATCCCCACAGAGCCTGTACAGAGGACTGGACTGACCTCGCTGATCTTGCTAGAGGGGTTCCCTGCGAGATGCTCTGAGCGTGATGCTTTTAAGAGGATCAGCAAGCAAAAAGTAAAGCATGAAAGCAAGAAATGAAAGCAAGAAAGAGAGAAAGACGGGACAAGAAACAATAGTTTACAAGAACAGTTGTTGAGAAATTAAAACAATGTGATGGCCGCGACTGATGGGCAAGTGGGTGTCACGACAAAGAAAATGAAAAAGCAGTAGAATAAAAAGAGAGACAGCTAGTGAAAGAGAAAGACAGAGAGGTGGGCGATTGGTCCTGTGAGACAGTTGTCATGGTAACAAGTGATCATGATGAGCTTGATAAATGATCAGAGAAGACTTTTGGAAGGAAACTGGAAATACAAACAGAAGACACGTAATTGAATTAAGTGTGAAATGCCATTACAGGATGCTGTTATGTCAGACGGTTCAGTGAAATTTAATGCAAAAGTTGCTTCATTTAACATTTGGTTTTGCAAAACCACTTAATTTAAAATGACAAATCCACTCAGGAAAATATAAAAGGTGGTTGGAAATAACCCCACAAAGGAAAAATAAACTCTCTGTTTTATGGAATTTGTTTCTTGCAAATGGAACAATTACACAGAAGAGTTACAGTGTCTTTCACACATCTTGCATATATGTATATATA
>JBAMHX010000023.1:20862147-20885479 GCA_037177515.1 Pseudomugil tenellus
TTATTATTATTATTATTAGTAGTAGTAGTAGTAGTAGTAGTAGTAGTAGTAGTAGTAGTAGTAGTAGTAGTAGTAGTGGTAGTAGTAGAAGTAGTAGTTATGGTAGTAGTAGTAGTAGTAGTAGTAGTAGTAGAAGTAGTAGTTGTGGTAGTAGTAGTAGTAGTAGTAGTAGTAGTAGTAGTTGTGGTAGTAGTAGTAGTAGTAGTAGAAGTAGTAGTTGTGGTAGTAGTAGTAGTAGTAGTAGAAGTAGTAGTAGTTGTAGTAGTAGTTGTTGTAGTAGTAGTAGTAGTAGTATACTTTTCCCTCCTCATGACAAAAAGAAAAGCTTTGATTTTCCATTAATGCATCCAGGAAGACCACAGATACTCTGATCTGTGAGTGGGGATTATATGGACTTAGTGACATCTTTTGAGCCCACAGGGAACGAGTATAAAGAGCTGATTGCCAGCTTTCTTGTACATTTTATCATTTGATCCCCATTTTATGGTTTGTCTTAAAAAAGCTATACCATTTAATTAATCTTTTTCCTATCAACACATCACAATGCAACACAACGTGATAGAGCAGGACCTTCATGTTTAAGGATTGTTCGAGGCACTGTGCTTTCAGAACAAATCATGAAATATTCATGTACGATATTGAAGTGGCTTAGGTACGACTCATTCCATTTCTTTAAGATTCTTAGATGGAGTCTGTAATTATTCTGCAAAAGTAGCTATATTCATACGTTACTAGTCCGAAGAGGGGACATCCTATTAAACTCTTTTTTTGTGAGTGAGTTCGCGCGAGATGTTTGGGAGTGTTGTGCAGATTAGTATGGATCTATGGCTCAGCGTAGATTAGCTTGGATTGGCTACGCATTGCCTCCAGAGATTTGGATGGATCTATGAAGAAATGTCATGCCACGGTTTTAGGCGTTGGTTCCCCTCGCTTTACCAGCTGTGAATTCTCTGTGTTTGCTGATGGAAGACTCAGATCCCTCAGAGGACTGCGACTGCCGAAATCTGTCAGCGAATGGCTTGTGTAAGCAGCGGAGATGCGTTTGATGTGGAGCAATGTACGACTCCCAGCGGGGTTGCATCAGTCACTGATTGACAGGGAGTCTCAGTCCCTCCTCATGGCACACTTCACAGGCCTGTGCTCCCCACCCACCTCGCCGCCTGCTGACTTGCTTTTTATGCTTTGTGGATTAGCGATAGATCTTTGGCAGGATCAGTGCTCAGGAAGGTACAGCGACTGCCCTAAAGAGAGACAAATGGTGGAAAGTAGTTTGGCCCCTGACAGTCGTTGCCCACGTTTGATCACAACAGTGTTTTATCAGAGCTCCCTGATCTGCCAACCAGACACAGCCCATTCCTCTGTCTCTTCGCCTTGTTTTCCCCTACAGATCAATGCATTAACCTTTCGCATCCTGAAGCTCTTTCTCTCATGGGGTTTTGCTCTAAATCATTGTCAGCTCACCTTGTTCCATCTTTTCTTTTCCCTTCTTCTCTCTCTCCATCACCATCTCTTTGGTTTCTACTCTTTCATCCATGACATGATAGTTGTATTGACTTTATGAGCCATCCTCCCTTCCTCCTCCTCCTCTGCCTCCTCATTGGAATAAACCCAGTCAGCTTATATGTCTGTTTCAACATGTGTACCAATCTGTTTCCAGCCTCCTTCCTCCGTCTAGCTCTATCATTGCCCTGCAGTCCAGCTTGGATCCTTTTTTCCTCATCATTCCACATTCCATCACCCCTGCCACCTTCTTCTTTCCATTTCCCCCCTTCCCCCAACTCCATCACTTCCCCTATCCCTGTCGCCTGATCTCGGCCATCATGTTCTTTCTCACCTTGCTCTTTTTTTAACCATACCTTGTTCCTCAATTCCCACCCCATCTTGTTCTCTACCGAGACAGATCGATGTCTCCTCGCCCATCCCCCACCTTCGCAGTCCCCCAATCATATCTTTTGAACAAGTGCTGATTAATGACATACACAGAGTGATGAATAATTCACAGAGGAGAGAGAATGAGGAAGCAGAGAGCAAGAGGAGGGGGGGGGGGGGTGTTTGGGAGAAGGTAGGGGTGACGAACAAAGAGACAGATGCTGAGGAGAGTGTGCAGCGGCAGCCAGTATGGTAGAAGAAATGACAGCGAGGAATGGGGAGTATTTGAGGGGATTATATAGAGGAGGCGAGGAGGGAAACACTGAATTCCAGGAGATGCAGCCCACGACTTGAGGGTTGGCTGCTTTTGTCTTGTTTTCACGCATTTCTTTCAATCTCATCAGCTTACTACAAATACATTTTCATTCTTTTTTATGCTCATATTGCACATGTCTTGCTGGTGAAGACATTTTAAAATCAAATAAATAAGGGAAAACAGAGATTTGTAGAAAACAAGGGGGTTTTCCCCAAAAAGCAACACAGCTTGCATGGCCTGCTTGCAAACAGAAAGGATTCCTAATTGATGGCCTTGTGGTCTGGAAGGAACCCAAGAGAGCAAAATAGTTTTCACTCAGAAGCGTCAAGGTGGACACGAGTACACAGTCTGCGAAATCTGCACACAGTATTGTAATGAATCTTCTTGGTCTACTTATAATTCATGAATATTCATGTCCAGGGATTTGGGACTTATTCAGTGTGGGTTCTTATTGGTTCTTTTTGTCACTAGACCAAAAGAAGCTATTTATAAAAAAGAAAAAGAGAGAAGACTTCAAATGAAACAGGATAATAATAAATATTCATTTTGTGTTTAGTCCATTTATCCATAAATATTCAAACAGTCTTCATAAAGGCTCCAAAATGTACAGATGCTCTGAACCCTGTCAATAAAAGTTCCACAGCGCTCCAGATGCTCATATTGCCTCGCTTTCTTTTATGCTCCCTGTTTAACGGAGACTGTTGCTGGATCTGTCCCGCGGTCTGATGCTGAAACTGCGCTTTTTGTTTGGTCTGCACACTTTTTCATTTGGATGAGTCATTCTCCGTCCTCCCCAACATCCACACCCCCGCCAAACACCCCAAACATCCCCGTTTCTCAGACTCCAAGCCATAAACTGGCACAGATTAAAAAGCTCATAACCGTGAGGAAATGCAGGATAAAATATAGTCAAGACACATCACTTGATGTGTTTTTCTCTACATTATTTTTCATTAATTGCTTGCCTTGCCCCCCACTCTTTCTCTCTCTCACACACACACACTTTGTTTCTTCTTTAAGAACATTCACTCTGCCATCATTTGCCCTCATTTTTAGCTCTGTATTGAGATGCAGGATATAAGCTTCAGGGAATGATGCAAATTGCAATTTACGCTTAGAGCAGGTTCCCTCTCCTGCTTCCTGATGTGTGATTTGTAGAAATTGTGTGTGTGTGTGTGTGTGTGTTAGGAGGTGTGTGTGGATTGTTGTCTGTGCAATGGTGTACTGTTGATTTGTTGAGCATATGTGTAATGTGTTAATGTGTAAATGCCAACAGGATATAGATTAGGTTGTTGTTTTTATTCATGAAGGTGGCAAAAAAGAAAAAAAAAGACAATTATGATGGTATTGTATCTGCCAGACAGACCAGCTGGATAGCTGAGTTATTTTGCAAATATGTGCATTTGAAATCTTTATTCAAGCTTCATCATCTCAGTCTTTTGACAGTAGAAACACATTAAATGTTACTTTCAGCTTTTTATGGTCCATAAACTAAAGACAACAATCTCAGCTGAACAATATACTAACTAGCAGCTGCTTGCTATTATAGACCTCTCTGTCTTTTCCTCTGGTCTTCTGCAGAAATCTCTGTCAGCCTCTTGTCAGTCATTGTGACATTCTGTGGCATCGTCCTCCTCTCCGTCTCTCTCTTCGTCTCCTGGAAGCTCTGCTGGCTGCCATGGCGGGACAAGGAGGGTGGAGGCCTGAGCCTGACATCAGGTTTGCTGCCTGGAAGCGCCGGTGTCGGAAGCCTCGGAGGTGCTGCTGGGTCTTCACTCTTACCCCCGCTGTTGCAGAGGAAAGAGGGCCACTCCTCTTCCTCCCTCTACCCTTCCCTGGGCCAGCAGGGCCAGCACCACCCCCATTTCTCCGACCTAGTGGGACTTGAGAGGGGGGAGGTCGGAGGGGTGGTCGGAGGGCCACATGAGACCCAGGAACACTCTTACCTGGACATGGACTCCTACCCTAACAATGCTGGTGAGAGAAAGCATCTAACACTCTTAATTCCGACCTGACTGTGAACACAACGCCTCAGTCCACAACGTTTCATTTTAATATACTTACAGAATTAAATACATTTACAGACTATAAAATAATCCGTCTGGGCAGCAGCAGTGTGATGAATGCTGACTATTATTCCAAGTATAAATGAGGTTTCTTTAATGCATTCAAGGAATATTGCTTTTTCATCTATGTGGCCCTTTTTCTTAATAAACTACACGGTTTCTATCAGCCAAAGTTTAAAAACAGTAAACAGCAGCTTCAACTTATTTCATCATTAATTTTGTTGTGGCAACATGTAAAACTTTAAAACCTGAAGACAATGTCACCCTGGTTGTCACCAACTAACACATGAATGGCGGATCTTCTTTTAGCCTTGCATGGGTCAGAGGATCACCCTGACTTTCTGGCATTTCATATGAGAAATTAACTATTTTTTTATTTTGTTTTTGCTCTTTGTTTATGTCTTTTTTTAATCAAAGAAACAAACAATTTGATGAATAAGTTAGAATAGTTAGAAACATTAGATGAACAAATAAATGAATAAAATTTGAGAAAAACTCTGATACTTGTTTGTTGCCGTTTTAACACATAATAATTTATAATACAATATGAAAATATAACTGTGTGATTGTTTATTTAGTGCTGAATTAGTCAATCAACTAAATAAGAAGCAATTAGAGTAAGAAGCCCAGATCCAGTTTTAAACTAAAGAGATACTTTGGTCCCTAACTGTGTTGCCAAGTCAGGCTCGTTTCATCTTGCTATCAGCTTGGATTATGATTCTTCATTCTGGACTCGTGCTTCCACTGACTCTGATCAGTGGTGCAGAATGTTTGTCATTATTCACAGTGAAGTGTTGCTAGCTGCTTTTATTGCAGTTGCATGTTCCTTTCTTTCAGATCTCTGTCGTCCTTTTATCCCTGCTCATGTTGTGCTATTGTAAATATGTCTGCTCACTCATCCCCTCCCCTCTGCTGTTAAATCACTGCCTGTTAAATCAAAGTAACAAAATCAATGGGATCAATGATGCTGACAAACACATTGGCTTTTGCTGCTGCTGTTAGAGTGACATTGCTACACTATTAGCTAAGAGGAGTGTGTTTGTATCGTTTGTCCTTCTCATTTTGGTAGGAACTCTGAAGCTGAGTCAGACGTCTCCAGATGTGCCCAACTCAGAGGGTGGAGCCCATCCGCATAAAGATCTGCCCAATGCTCAATCCCAGCAGCAGGTCACCCCACGGTCAGTGCAGAATCAGTGTATGTGTCTGTTTATTCTGCTAAAACCAGGGATCATTCATCAGTTAAAGATAAATAATGAAAGATTTTTTTTCTAATCATTAAAATGATTAGAAAAATCATTTTAATGATTAAACACAATGCATGAAGGTGTGAAAAACGGTGTGGCAAAGGAGGCTAATAAAAACTTCAATTTCAGTGTTATACTTGCCTCTGCATCGCTGACGAAGCTGCTGAATCACACCCTTGTGTCTTGTTCTGTTTTTTTTTCATATAAGTATGTGTGTGTTGTATGTGCTTCATTTAATATTCACCCCCTGAGCTCTTATGTGTCTGTGCAGGCCCAAGCCCATGACTCACCAGCTCTCCAGCCCTGATTTCCATGGTGAGGAGAAGGAGCAGGTAACCTGCATCGGGCAGATCAAGCCGGAGCTCTACAGACCCAAAGGTGACCAGGGAGAAGGCAAACAGGGTGACACCTGCGGCAAGATCAGCTTCCTCCTGCACTACGCCTTTAAGTAAGTCAGCAGGTTCAACCCGAAACATCCTACTCACTCAGTTCAGGGTCATTTTATGCAAAAAGCAGGAATTTTTTTTACAAGACTAAAATAATCTGTGCTATAACGTTGCACTGTAAATAATGAAACCATTACATCAGCACGTCTGCTGAAAGGTGTTGCACAGCATCCTTAGAGGCTTTATTGATTTTCTCTTTAAACAAATGTAATCAGTACTCCTTACATCAAGGCCCAAGCTGGAGCTGAATCACCCTACATGTCACCACAAAAAATATTATTTCATAGTGTTAATATGGTAGAGTTTCAAGGAAATACATTAAAAAAAAGAAATTTCAGGTTGTGATAGTGTTCAGGGAATATACTAGCCTGAATAAATGATGACTGCAGTGCTCCATGAGAAAAATTTCAACACTTAAACCTAGATCTAGTATTATTTAGAGAATGCATAAATACTGGATGTTAATGGATCTTTGCAGCTTCTCATTAAAATTGTCAAAAAAAGACAAAACAGAAGCTGATTTGTTGGATTTCTTGAAGGTACAGAGCAGTGAGAGGGCGATTCTGCTGATGGAAAATATCTACCACTGTGATTATTCTCTACATACATAAAGAAAAAACTCCAAGTGAGACAGAAAATGTTTCTGACAGCAAGTGTGAGTTTATCCTCTGACAAACATCAGCTAACACACCACGAACACAAGCTGTGTGTTGCCTCAACTGTGGGCTTATTTTCTCATGATTTCAGCACTGAAATATTAATGCAAAAAGAAAACATTAATCACATGTAAATGACAAAACAGCAAATGTGTCCTTTATGTTACTGGTTACTCCACTGAATTTCTTCTCTGCTGGAGAATTTTAGATTAAACACATAACCACTGCCATGTTGATGTGGAGACGGAAGAGAGTGTATGTGAGCCGTGGTGTGTGTCGGGTTTCTGGCCGGGTTGGGGAGATCTCTGCTCCGTGCTGTGTCCCAGTTGGCAGCCTTCATTTCTGCCGGCCCCGGCATGTAGAAACATTGCAAACGGGTGAAAGTGCTGATGGTCAGAAAAGCAAGGAAGCGAGAGGCTATTTCAATCATGAATTATATATAGTGAGCCACTTTTAACAGCAACCCTGTCAACACATAATAACAGCAGACGGTGTTATTGTCAAAGTACAGAGAATTAGCGAGGGAGCTTGATGGAGAAGGGAGGGCAGTGATGAAAGCTATTCATGTGTCTCCTTTTCTCATTTAGAAAGTCACAAGATAATTTATGTTGTTCTGTAGTTGCCTGTCATTACACTGAAGGAAAATTGTTTCAGCAGGATGGATAAGAGGAAACCACAAAGGGCTAGAAAAGAAAAGAGCTTGATGAGAGCCTGTGTGCAAACACATGTGCGAGGAGGTGTGTTAGCGCTGGAGCTATGACAATACAGGTATGTTAATGTGCAAGACCCCATTGTTTGAAGTGTAACAGTCAGAATAACAATGTCAATCTTGCTCAGGTCCGCTGGGAAAAGAATTTCTATTGACAATCCCATTAAAAGCTGACACATTTCCACGGTGGGAATTACAGCTAGCTTTCAGTATTGTCTGCAAGGAATAAGGTTGTGAAATTCGGTCTGTTCAGGCAGTAATAGGTGTATTCCCTCCATTGTGCCTCTGGGATTGTGTTAAAAACCTTGTTCTTGGTTTAGGCACATGTCTTGCTGTGCAAAAAGACACGTGAGGGCAGGTAAAAAACCTGCCACCATTTTATGCTATCAAATTAGAAATGCAGGACAATTCTGCGTGATCAGGCAGAGGTGTTCCTGTCTTTGTCTGTTTTGGGTTTTTTTTTAACAAGCTTCCTGTCATCTTTAATTACCATACATATGATCGTTGCTGTGAAAACACTGATTCATCACATGACTGCAAAATAACTACCACCAGTATGTGACAAAGTCACCATGAAGCTTATTTGAGTTAGTCAAAGTTTTCTGGTTGAGATGTTTATTTGGCTGGAAGCCTCACAGCAGTTTTCTCCGTTCGTCATCGTCCTGATTTGATGTGATTGCAGAGTAGGCATGTTAATCCGATTGTATTAACTGGATGTGAGTCAGAGATAAACATGTGTCTCGATTTAACAAGGTTGTAATGTCAGCATGCATGTCGTATTTGTCATGGGAATGCATGGACGGTGTACAGTGGACCTTATGGCTGCTGGGGTCAGCATTTGCATTCACCCTCCTCATCCCTCCAGAGACACAAAGTTCAGATTGTTCCCCTAAAGTAGCTAATGAAATGCCGACATACTGGTTAACACGGGGAGACAAAGTCTAACGAGGTCTGATTAAAGGCGTCTGAGCCATCTTCATCATTATCTGGTAATTAAATACATAATAAATGGCATGAGAGATGCAGGCATGACTGTGCGATGGAGCAATCAGATGTTGTGCGCATCGACTTGCTTATGTTACGTTCATGCATGTTTTTTTTTGCGTGTCAGACAAACAGCCACATTGCTTATCTGTGCATTTACGGGTTGCATATGCTCAGTTTGTTATTTACAGAAAAGTCCACTGATGCTATTTTTGAAACAAAGCTGCTGAATGTTACATTTCCAGTTTATCTATGCAACCTTTAAACATGTTTTTCTTGAAAACAATGTAGGCTGCATTGCACAGGTGCCTTTGTCATTCTTGTTATTTTTCTGTAGCCATTTTTCTTTTTCTCTTATTCAGGGTAAAGTACGCTTCTGCTCGTGAAACTAGGTCAGTTTCACATAAAACATTAAATAAATTAGACTAATCTTATTACAATAAGAAGTTGAATTTACTGGAGTGAGAAAATAACAAGTTAATGTTTGATCCATTTAATAACAAAACTAAAAAAACACACAGAACGAGAATGTGAAATAATATAATCAAACTTTATATTATATATAATTTAAATGGATTTATTATGAAATTTATGATTCTGATATAATGATGTATTCTCTTCAGTTTGTTGAACTAATATATTAAGAGCCTCAACAGACAATTTGCTTCACTTATAGGTCAAAACTAATTATCTATAAATGTATCTGCTGACTCCAAATAAAATGAATGAACATTTTGTATTAAGTTAAATAACAATAATCATCTGCAATATAGAGTGCCAGATATGAAATGTGTTTATATGCTTTACTTGGAATCAGAGATGGGTTTCTGATTGTATCACACAAATCTTTAACAAGAGAATAGAAAAATAGTCGTTAGCTCATTTGTTCAACAAAACAATGTTTTGTTGGCTTTGTTCAATAATTTCTTCAAGCTTTTCTGGAAAGAAAAAATGGTCTCAAAGCTGGGAAAAGCAGTTCCAGACAAAAGCTAAATTCTAATTGGACCTCATTATATAAGTATGTGTAAATAATCAGAACAAAAAAAACAAAAAAGGAAACAACGGTGATGACTGAAATATGAGCAAGCTTGCAGGTGCATTAGTGCAACATTCCATTCAGAAGCGAGGAGCCAGAGTTTATTGGTTTTCTACAGACTGATTAGGTCGGTGCATGTTCTCCCTTTGCAGATGTAGGTTCTCTCCAACTGCTCTGGCTACCGACTGCTGTCCAAAAACATTGTTTTACGTTAATTATTGTTTCTAAACTCACCCTATGAGTGAGTGTGAGTGGCTGTTTGTCTTGTGTTGGCCCTGTGATGGACTTGCGACTGGTTGGGTCTGTACACGTTCTCCAAGTGCAAGCATCAGCTTGTAACAGGTTATTCTGGCTTCCTCCCACATTCCAAACACATGAATATTAGTAGAGTGTGTGTAAGCATGCACGGTTGTTTGTTTCATTCTTCTCAGTCTTGATCTTGACGTGTCTCAAGCATACCACATCTCTCACCGGGTTGCAATTAGAAAAGACTCTAACCCCTCCTTGTGAACCTGAATTAGACTAAAAGGATATAAAAAAAATAGATGAATGAACTACCAGGTCTGTAGTCCCTAAACAATAATTATTATATGTGCCCCAAACAAATCATACAATGAGTTAGAGAAAAAATGGGTTTAGTATTAATAAAATATAACAGTAATAAGAAAATAAATTAGATCCCTGCGGTGTACACTCAGTAAAGCTTCAGACTTTTTCTTTGTTCTTAGCTATTTTTTTCACTCTAATTGGTTTTTGATTAACTGTCCACAAAATGTCAAACATATCACAAAAGACAACATTTTCCAAAGATGACACCTTCAAATTGCTTGTTTTGTGAGACAAATAATCTAAAAGCAGACATGCAATTTACTATCACAGCATTTGACATGACAACATGAGAACAAATCCCAAACTAGCTCTATTTTAGCATTGTGATTAAATTTATCAATCAGCATTAGGATAATTAGATGTAGTTTCTTGCCATTTACAAAGGAACTGCTCGGTAATATTGTCCTGTAGATGAAACGAACCCTGTCACCGCAGACCAAAAGCCTAGTGTGACAATTAATCAAACTCAGATTCGGACTGAATCACTGTCTCCCTGTATGGTACCTCCGTGCTCACCAAGCTACGATCTCACATCACTGACAATGCAACCATGATACAGCTGCAGAGATGACACACAAACACACACATACTTAATTTTCTTGCTCCAATTGCTCCAAAGACAGAGAACCTCCCACACCAATTTGTGTACAGCTCTGTACAGGTGTTGTGTGTGTGTGTGGGGGGGGGGGGGGGGAGCTAACCCTGTCTGAGCATCACGGTGTGTACTTTATGCGATTCTTAGTTTAAACCTTTTTTATGTGTTTGTTTATCTCAGTACGGAGCAGCTGGTGGTGAAGATACTGAAAGCTTTGGACCTGCCAGCAAAGGATGCCAATGGCTTCTCTGACCCATATGTGAAGATTTACCTACTGCCAGATAGGAAGAAGAAATTCCAGACAAAGGTACCTCCCACTAACTTCACAATTATTTGTGTTCTCCATTGCACATCTAAGGAAAGTGAAATGAAAGAAAACCTATAACAAACTCAAACAGGCCTTGTTTCCTGTTTCTGTCTTGTGTTGCTTGGATCACTTTTGATGTAATCTGCTCAAATCTACGGGATAATTTACTCAGGTTTATATATATTGGACTGCACACGGCACTGCTACTCAAACCCCTTCCGTGTTTGTCTGGTGCTTCAGGACAGCTAAGAACATTTTGGGATGTTCTGTACTTAGCTGTAAAGAAAATGAATCCCCTCTCATCTAATTTATTCCCTGCAAAGAAGCTCACAGTTTAAGATTTGACAGCTCACTGTTCTCACAAATTTAACGTGTAACTCTGATGTTATATCCATAAATATGATAAGTACTTTTGAAGAATACTGGGATAAAATAGAGTGAAAATCTGTACCTTCAAGGGGTTGGATGTGAGCACTGAGATGCTGGAATGCAAAAAGTGGGCTTTCGATGACAATGAAGCTGTACCAGTTTGAAAATGTTCCCTTCTGGTTTCCTCTTTTGTTCGACTGTCTCCTGCATGTAACAAAAGACCCTTCAGCCATTGAAAGACATGAATGCTTCACTCATTTGCATAATGCATCTTCCCTTTTGTTTAGAGTGTAGTTGATTGTTTAATTTCAATCACACCATATTTAACACTGAATTTGTACACCTTTTGTATTTTGCAATGCTTTTATCCCTTCAGGAGAAACAGATATCCCTCACATGTTGATGTCAGGCTTTACTGATTTAGAAACAGGCAGCATTTCCTTCAGCTGCACATTTAATCCACAGCTAACAAGTGATCATCAAGTGCTAATATATTGGATTGACAGAACTACTCGTGCAGTGACAAAAGTTGTCAGAAGTCTGCTGTACTTTATTGCAAATGAATCCCAGGAGGAAATGAAAATATAGCTAAATTTAGAGTCGGGATTGAATGAGACTGAAGACAAATTTACAAAGGATGGCTGCAATGTGTGTTCACATAAGAAGAGACTGTAGCTCTTCTTCCATTAGACCGATTCAATGTGTGTGAACTTAAAGTGATTTAATGAGGTTACGGGGGTGGGGGGGGGGGGGGGGTGGAGTGGACATGTGGACAGTGTGGGGATGCCATCTCAGATCTTCGGGAGACCAATATATGGAATTCCCTGAGATGGTACCTGATAGAAAAACAACATAAAGGGGGAAAAATAAGTGGGAAAAAAGAGAGAATGACAAAGGTCAGTGGATAGAAGAAGAGAAGAAGGAAGATGAAAGAATGTAAAAGATGGGAGAAGAGATGGAAAAGACAGGGTGAAAAGACAGCAAATGGGTAGATCATAGAAAATATTTCAAGTTTTTTAAAGTCACTTTGATATTTCATTCAAGCCCTTTGCCCATGTTGCATAGACATGGTCATTTTTAACATTATGCAGCATCCTCTCTTCTCTTTTCAATTATTCTGCATTATGGGTTCAAAACTTCCTTGGATTTCTTTGTTTTCAAACTAATATTTTCTTTAGATCCAGTTTCATGTGGAACACAAAGGTCTTTGTTATCTCATCCAGGGAATCCATGGATAGTTTGAGCCTCGATCTTCTCACTTTAAGAACAAAGTAGAGAGTTGTTTTGTTTTTTGTTTTTTTTGCTGTAGAAGTTGTTGCATTGTCTTTGGTGAAAAGGATTTTACATAGCAGGAAATCCTCAGTTATAGCCTGCTAGCCTTATGCAGAGGTCATTTTGACTTAATCAGCTCCCCTAAAGGGATTAATAGATGCCAGAAGCATAATATATGTGCTTTGTTGTAATTTCAGTTCATGATTGATTATGTTTTGGTTTAATTTTGGTTTAATTTTTAATTCACTTTGAATGGTCTTGCACATGAACTGTGTGATCTGTGAATGAAATGTGCTATATTATGTAGATGTAATTCAAAATGGTTGATGCTAGTGGTATTTGGCGCTGAGTTATTATTGGCACTGCTACTGTTTACATCAGTGGCGTCAAGCTTCTCTCCTCGAGGGCTACAATCCTGCATGTTTTCAATGATTCGCTGCTCGACACACCTAACTCAAGTGAACGAGTCATTGTTTAGAACCACATAGGCTAATGGATCCATTTCATTTGAGTCAGATATGTTGAAGCAGGTAAACACTGAAAACCTGGAAGTTAGCAGCCCTGGGGGACTGATTTTGGACACCTCTGGTTTATATGAATGTTGGTATCTTTCATATTTGATTTGTGTTGTATGTCAGCTTGTTTTATGAGCCAAATATGCCAGCCCGTACCTTTGTGGCTGACTGCTGAAGGCCAGTAAGGAGTTGGGAGTTGTTTGATTTTATTGTCTGAATATGTTCATTTGTCAAAAAAAGAGCCCAACAGTTAGTGAAGCAATGGATCTACTGAAGTTCTGTATTTTGTGTTGTTGAATAAACAACAAATAGTTAGTTTTTTTCTGAAGGAAACATGTTTTTTGTGAAAGATTTAGATGTTTTGTTTTTTATGGAAAATCTACCTCTTTGTCTTTACTGGTTTAGGTCCAATTAGGAAAGAGTTATTATGTAATGATACGACTCTGAACAAGTGGCCATAACTTGTGGAGTACCTCAGAGTTCAGTCCTTGGACCTCTTATGTTCAACATGTATAACTTTTCACTTGCTCCCTATAGGTCAACTGCTGCAGAGCATCAACTATCACAGTTATACAGACACTACACAACTTTAAGTGTCTTTCTCACCAGAGGACTGCAGTCCAATAGAGCAACCGAGTCATTGTTTGGAGCAAATTGACTCCTGGATAAGAGAACATTTTCTACAATTAAATGAAGAAAAAACGTCAGATTATTCTGTTTGGTAGCAAAAAGAAGCAAGTCAGCGTCTGTAAACACCTGGAGGCTTGGGTTCCCAAAACCACTGACCAAGTCTGGCTGCAGTGTCTGACCTGTCTGTAAACTAGCTTTCATGCAAATAGTTGTCTTTGAAAACATTGATTGTGAGACAAATACAGCGTTATACATGACTGAAAGCCTCTTGAGTATCCTGCATGAGCAGGTTCTTGGTACTCCGTAGTAATCTGCTTTCCCTACCTGCTTGTTACCGATCAGTGACAATGATCTCACTTAAATTTTTCTGAAATGCTGAAATTATTTTACACTTTGCATTTACATACACACACATGCACACACAAAATGCATTGAGACTGTGACTTGCTTAATAATGTGGAACAATCGCCTTAATCAGTTTTTACCAGCCCAAAGAAGAGATGAGGTCGAGACCAAGCTAATTATCAAGCCTGCCTAACATTGTTATCAGTCATCTAAAAAAAAATTAAATCTTTCCTTAAATGAAATCCTGCATGCAAAACAATCTGAAAAACAGTGTAACTACAGCTTGTTAATGGTTTGAGACCGGCTGCTGGAAGAAATGTTTTTTCCAGGGGTCGACATAATTTCACAGTTTCAGATAGTGAAAAATCTGAACACAACTATATTCTTCCAAAGAAAAAAACAAAACTTAGATTTATTTTATTTGATTTTTGGTTGGTTTACTTTGATCTTTGATCCCAGGACAAAATATCAAAATTGCTCTTGTCTTTCTGGCAGCAGAATAGCTCAGTACTCATGTTAAAATTTAATTATGTTGCCCAAGGACATTGAACAAAGTATGCAACATTATTAATCAAACTGGCCTCTTGATATTATTCTTTCTTGATAAAGCTTGCATTTAAAAAAAATGTAGATTAGTATAAAGAGATTTCGACATGTACGTGTGCTCCGAAGTATAATAAGAGCTTTCATAGAAAAAAAAAACAAAAACTGTGCTAAGACCAAATGACTTTATTATGAGCCCCTCAGGCAAATGTGTTTTTCACATCTGGAACACTTGATTGCTTAACAGATAAAAGCCACGAGACACTGACAAATCCAGCAGGTCCTTTGACAGCGTTTAGTATGTTTTTAAAGATGTGAATCCTCAGAGAGTCCTCTGTTCTGTTCATATTAAAAAAAGCATCTGTTTTTTCCTTTTTTTGCTGAAGAAGTAAAGCATGTGATTGAAGGTTGGATGTGCAGCATCTTTTGTGAATTTCTGGTGCATATTTAGCACAACATTATGTCAAGTCAAGCAAACTAAAGAGTTTTTAGATTAAATTATTTTGGAAAAATCTTGGCTCATGTCTGTGACTGAATGCAATATACAATGATGAGATTCAGATGTAAAAATAATTATTTCATAAAAAGCAACAGTATAGATTGCATCATTCAAATAGCCATGCAATTATTCAGCATATGCTCTGTTTAAATAATATACTTATTGGGCAGTCACCCAGAGACAGGATGAAAGTATGATGCACGAAGGGTTTAATGCCTCTTTTAATCCATCAAGTGGCTATTTAATAATTGTAGAGGGTAGTAATATTATTAGTTGCAGGCAAGGAGAGAGAACTGAAAGCATTACACAAAAACTCTGAAATAAATAAGCATATGGGAAATTGCTTTTTGAATTCTGTCATTGATGCATTGTTTGGTTCTGTAAAAAAACAGAAACATAATCCAGAAAAAAGTAAGAAAATTTGCATTTGGTTGATTATTTATCCCTTTTTAGTAAAGCTAATTGGTGGTAATTGATAATTGGCAGGTAGGTGTACCTACTACCTGCATGATGGGTGCCTAGCTGATAGACATGACATTTTTGCTTTCATCAAGAGTGAAATGGTTCAAATTGAGAGAAAGATTTTTTTCTTTTATGTTCAAAAATCCTATTGCTCATTTCCAAAACTCGAAAAGGTCATTAAAATATTTTTTCTTCCTTTCAATCCTCTGCCTCTTTGCTTCTTTGAGAAAACTTTGTCAAGTGTCTTCCAGCCGGGAAAGTGGCCAAGCTTTAGCCCAGGAGATTAAAACCTGCAACACTAAACTTGAGAAGAGCAGCAGAGTTTTGAGGGAAAGAGTGATACATTTGGGAACAAAAAGGGACAAAATGTCCCATATCTCCTGAGTCAGGGACCTAACTTCATCCTCCAAGACCCAATACAGCCCGAATCATTACAAAGTTACTGTACGATTTGGCAGAGGGTGAAGTGTCTGCAACCACCATGTTGGTTTACCTCCAGTGACTCCTGGTTGTGATCTAAATGCTACTTACATCCTTGTTTGTGAAAAGAATAAAGTAAAAAAAAATGAGTATGTGTTTTTTTCTTAGTACTGTGAGAGTGTGCAGTCATCCACAACACTAGGAAACTCAAGATAAGAGTGAATACCAGCAGGAGAACATTGCAGGGGGTTTCGACCCGTTTTTGGGAGTGCTACCCACACATCTATCTGTACTGCTTATCGTACAGAAACACCATCCATTTCGAGTTATACCTCATTATAAAGATGACTAATCAAGCTTTCCGACAAAGTATGATACAACACCATCTGGAACTATTAAGGGATAGAAATTTTCTCGTTTTTTTATGCTAAATTTCTTTAGCATTATAGCTGCTATCTGCATGTTTAATGATGGCTGGTGTAATAATGGTCAGAGCTTCAAAATTGATATTGTAGAATAACCAGGTTTTATGTTGCATTCACATCCCGTACATATTGAGCCAGATGCACATCCTCAGACTCTGTTTTTGTGTGTTTTGGACTACATCAAGTATAAGGAGCACTGCAGTGGGATGTTTTAAAAAATATCAAATTAGTAGGCTAGACAACACAGCTGCGAATTCTGTACATTATTCTCTACATTTGGCTACCAAAAATGTGTACAGTATCTATATCTACATCTTAAAATGTAAGTTTGCATCCAGAGTTTAACCATAATTCTCTGTCCCTCAGGTCCACAGAAAGACCCTAAATCCAGTGTTCAACGAGACGTTCCAGTTTGGTGTGCCGCTGAACGAACTACATTCCAGGAAGCTGCATTTCTCCGTGTATGACTTTGACCGCTTCTCCAGACATGATCTGATAGGTCAGGTCGTGGTAGACAACCTACTGGACTTCAGTGAGGGCAGCGGGGACAAACCCATTTGGAGGGACATTGTGGAGGGCACTGCGGTAAGACGCAACACCAAATGTCTGCAGTAGAGATGCACTGGAAATGATGGTATTAAATTTGAAAGAGGGTTGTTGTGGGTTTTTTGGCAGTTGTAGCTGCAGACAAAGGGCCAAAGCTGAGATGAATATGACCAAACCAGTAATGACGCATAATAAACAAGACAGAAGCAGCAGTTTCAGTTACAGCCTACTGAAAGGAGAAAAGAAATTAAACATTTCATGAAGGCAAAAAGTCATAAACTCACAAATTTATGAGACGATCCACATGTGCTGTTGTAGAAATGTGCTAAACATACTTGTAAAGGATTATGAATACATTTCATACACAGAAAACAACAGAGGGATTACAAAACAATGCAATGACAAATTCAATTTTCCAAATGAACATATAAATAAAGCTAACAGAAAGGCAAAAAATAATCAAACAATATTTCATGTGGCCACCTATTCGAATGGATTATAGTTTGCAGACTTGTTGCGAGCATCTTGGAGAAACTGCTACAGCTCCTCTGTGGATTCAGGTGTCTCAGGTGCCTTTCTGTCTTACTGTAATCCCAGACTGACTGCTTGAGTTAAGCATCATGGCTCTGCGGAGGTCAGACCATCTGCTGCAGGACTCTGTGTTCCTCTTGAGGCAGACAACAGATCTTTATGATGCCGCTTGTTTGCTTGAGTTCGTTAACATGCTTTAGAATTAATTTGAGGCCAATTAGCAGGCTCCCTTATGGTAATTTCTGACAAATAAAAACCTACCGTAGTGGCCACAATGTTTGCATGCAGTCTGCAAATGCCTTTACACGCAGAATTCTGTTAATATTATTTGTTTTATTGAGTCCGTGAAAACTTTAAATAATCAGCCAGGAATGCAAATAATTTAGCTGTGGGCAGATTTAGTTTTCAAGTCTGCTCATATAATTTAGTAAAGCTGTGCATATTGACAAATACAGAAACCAAATTACAAGCAAACTAATTAGAAAATGTTTTTTTTTTTTTACTTTATCCACAGCCCAATTCATACCATTGGCAAATTTTAATTTGAAAAGTAAATTTAAATTTTAATCAGTTCATGTTTTGAATGCCTCAAATAGCTGTTTTCATGTTTCTGTGGACAGATAATTAGGTGAAGTCAAAATATCGAGACCATGCTGCTGAATTCAGAAACCAAAACTTTGATTAATGCTAACAACTGAGAATAATCACTAAGCTCCTTTAGAATAATCTTATTTTTGTAATCTTGACAGATTAGAATCATTATAATTATCTTGTACCATATCAAATGAATGCCGTGTGGAGAGAAGATGCACTGGAGCTGTGCAAACTCCCTGCAGTAATGTGAAAAAACTACTCCGGAGAGTTGAGATAGATTACTGAAAAGGCACTGCTGGCCACATCCAAACTTTATGTCAGCTATGTCCAAGTTGATTTATATGAAATATTCATATAGGGCTATTAGCAAATTAGATCTGCAAAGCCTTAAAATCTTTTGGCATGGGTATTTTAATTTATTAAATAAGTTTAAAGCATCAGCATCTCTGTGTATTTCAGTGTTTCACTTTGGGAAGTATTGATTAGTGAGTCTTAAAGCCACTAAGGAGTCATCACGCCACAGTGTGACCTGAATACCAGAAGTGTCATTACTTCGGTGCCACTGAGACCACAGGCAGCGGGAGGATCAGTAGATGGGAGAGTAGGGAGAGATATAAAAAGGCCCAGGGAATCGTCGCCTCTACTTAACACTTTCCTCCACTTGGGGACTTCAACAGATTGGCATATGATTCATTTACAGTGACGGCACTTCCCCTCTGCCTAAACACTCTGCCTGTCCACATTAAGACTCCTGCTGTCAGCCACCATCAGTCATGATGAGCTCTTTTCAGGCCATGAACCATCATATCACACCAAAGGATGTCTGTCTGTTACTGTTCTTCCAGATGTTGGTTTCAGATGTAGCTTGTGTGTGTGTGTGTGTGTGTGTGTGTGACCAGTTCGTTTCTGTTCTGTTTCTGATCTTCCTTGGTGTGTGTGTGTGGTGTTCTGCAGGAGAAGGCGGATCTCGGGGAGCTTAATTTTTCGCTGTGTTACCTGCCCACTGCAGGAAGGCTCACTGCAACAATCATCAAGGCCACCAACCTCAAAGCCATGGACTTGACTGGTTTCTCAGGTAAAGCACTCGCACACATGATGAGCTGAAAATTCTGCATGGAAAGTCAGTTACACAGCAAGCTGCTGCTGGTTATGTCCGTTGCGTTCTTGAGTTGTTTTTGGTTAAAGCATAATTTTAATGATGAATATCAAATTCCATACATGGTGCAAGCATGTTTTAGATCAAATAGAAGCATTAAAACTATCTAGTCTTCTTCAAATCACCATCAAGCATCACTGAATGTGATCAGATCATTTCCAAATCTTTATTTCCTTTTAATTTAAAACACAATTCTGTTATTAACCAACTTGATTAATAAGTGATGATTTAACCTGATTCAGTTTAAAGGTGTAATGGAACGACACCTTCATCGTGTCACCGTGGCGAGGTGGTTAGCACTGTAGCCTCACAGCAAGCAGGTTGCTGGTTCGATCCCCGGCTTGGGCGGTGGCCTATCTGTGTGGAGTTTGCATGTTCTCCCCATGTTAGCGTGGGTTCTCACCGGGTTCTCCGGCTTTCTCCCACAGTCCAAAGACATGCAGCTTGGGAATAGGCTAAATTGCCCGTAGGTATAAGTGTGAGTGTGTGTGGTTGTTTGTCTGTGTATGTTGGCCCTGTGACAGACTGGCGGCCTGTCCAGGGTGGGATTGGCTCCAGCTCCCCTGCGACCCCGTTCGGGAATAAGCGGTAGAAAATGGATGGATGGATGGAACGACACCTTGTTTTTGTGTAATTCTATGTAAATGCAATAATTTACATAGAACTCTAACTCTCCTATCGGTAGGTACAATGTGGAACTAAATCTTAAGACACAAATTTATTATTACTGTGTTTTCATTGTTATCAGCTACCCCCTAGTCCTCTCTTCATCTTACTGACCTGTCCCATCATCTTATTACCATGGGGACCAGGGCTTATAGATGCTCTCCTCCCAAACGCTGAAGCTCCTTTACCCATCTGACATCCGTAATGTTGATACCGCTCTTGTCTTTCAATCTCTTCTTGAAACTCACCTGTTCAAATTTGCCTACAACCTTTAACCCTATTTCAATTCATCTGTTTGACTGCTGTTTGACCCTGAATAAACAAATAGCTGAGTGTTTGAATTGAAAGCCCTCTGAGCTTCAAAAATGCAGTAGCAGCTTGTTTGATCAGTGCTAAAGTGCTGTTTAGAACAAGTAACACTGTAAAGAACCATAGAAGAAGACAGTACACATGTACTGCAGTCACTGCTGCACCTGAGGCTGCTGGAGCCAGTTGAAAACATGTTTATGTTTATGGGAATTTTGTGGTCATTTCCAAGCCTATCTTCTGAACTGGAAGTTCAGTCATTCTTACTGTACCTTTAGTTAATTATAGTTGGTCCAATTGAAATGTTTTGGTCCAATTTTTTCAATTAATGTATTATATTTGTTTCCAGGTTAGTTTGATGGAGTTGTTTCAACTAATTTTGCAGCAATGCCAGCAAGGAGGTGGCAGAGGTTTTGTTTTTGTCTGCATTTATATGTCTGTTTAACAGCTTTATTCAAAAAACTATTTCTTTTCTGAGAATGGATGTTGGTCTGACTTTCATTCATTTCAGTTATGGAAGTGGATTCAGGAATGTTATTAAGGATTCTTTATCATTGTGTGATATGGCCATTTGTATGAATATGTTATGTGCATATAACACCACAATAAATGGTTCCCAAAAGGTTTTACTAGATATCAAATTTAGATCTGAATCCCAGCAATATTCTGGAGTTTGATTCTGAACAGGAAATAAACATAAACACCACAGTAAAACCAAGACACTGTGGATTCATTGTCAGTGAATCTAAGAATTTATAGATATAAAATGAATGTAGGAATATAACAGAGTGGAAATCACAATACCGGTGAAAATGAGCTGCTAGGTGGAGGTGTGCGCTCCCAGACTGCTTTTCTAGTGTCATCTTCATGTGTAACTACAGCCAGCTGATGGAAACACTGCTGCCAATCCGGCAATCCCCAAACTTTTATAGGAAAGGTGGGAGAAGAGTCTAGGTCAAGGACACAACAGTTCAACTCTGATAAAGTGGGATTTGAACAAACAACCATCTGGATGACATGCTCAACTACTTGAGCTGATGTTGCCACAGTGTAAACAGATGACATCATTTAGACAGATGATGGCTAATTAAAACTCAGCATTTCAGACGTGCAGGTCTTTGCTTTCTTTCTGAGATGACTGAATCTCCTATGATCTCATGTTATCTTACAATATCAATATCATGATTCAGTCAAGCCACAGTCTAGCTTGACTGAATCATGTTATCTGAACATGACTGAATATGAAAGAAGTATTGAGTTGTTAAAGTTCATTATTTAGAATAGATGGCATTGTCATTGCACACAAGTGGGGCCACTCGGCACAACAAGAGAGCGAAAAAAAAGTGATATCATATAACGTAACAATAGCAATGACTGTTTAAAAACAATGAAGTTTAAAGAGGTTCAAAAGATTAAAAAGTTTTGGGTTTTTTAAATACTAGTTAAATAAAAAGTGTGTTGTGCATTTTACTACTTTCACCTTCAAAACATTTATTTTTTATTCATATTTATGTCTTTTTTTGTGGATGTGATAAATCTATAACTTAAGTTAAAGAGAAGTTGCATTGCTGGTTGTAGACATCACTGGTTCTCCTTTCTAAATGTTTGTGGGCACGAACTGCTCCAGCAATTTCACTCGTGTTACTGTGTACAAGTCCTGTAAGAGCAAGTGCATGTTGCATCGCCCAGGATTCAGAGTGGTCACTACAAGAAGGGAAAATTCTCCTTATTTTTGCTCTATAAACATTGACTCATGTTAAACATCTTTACACAGAATGTGAAAAATGTTCTTCAAGAAGCATTTATGAATTATGAATGCATTACCTGACTGTACTTGTTTAGAGTAAAACAACCCCAAATGGGAGCCGGAGTTTGTTTTGTTGCAAGAAAAATCCACTCGAATAGTTTTAACAATGTCCGCAGAAAAAGAAGCAGCAGGGTTTGGCTAGTGTTTGGTCTGTAAATAATCCTGTAAACAGGAGTTTTATTCTTTTGTTATCATCAGATCCCTCCATGACGGCCATGTGCTGCTGCTCCTGCCACTGATGTAACTCTGATTGAAGCTCTATAAGATCCTACAGGCAGCAGAAAATCTGAGTAGTGTATGTGTGTGTTTGTGTGTGTGATTTCTCCGGGCTGCTGACACTGAGCTGCACATGTTGCACACACAAACCAAGTGATTCAAACTTTGCTGCTTTTCTCCCTTTGTGTTCCTAATCCAGCTTTGCCAAGGTGGTTTGATTTCCATGCCTTTCATGCGTTATGGATGTAGATATCTGTGAACATAATGCCAGTGCATTACCAGGAATCCCCCCTCTCCCTCTTATCTTATTCTTATCCTCTTGCTGTCATCCAGCTGTATCGCTCTTTTCCATCCTCTGCTTCTAATTCTACTCCTCTACGTTTATTGTAACTCCACATTTTCCTTCCCGTCCTTCTTCTTTTCTTTCAGACCCGTACGTGAAGGCCTCTCTGATATGTGACGGGCGAAGGCTAAAAAAGAGAAAGACTTCTATTAAGAAGAACACGTTGAATCCTACATACAACGAGGCCCTGGTGTTTGACATTCCCAATGAAAACATAGAAAATGTCTCTATTTTCATCGCAGTGATGGATTATGACTGGTGAGCAAGCTGAGGGCTTATTTTATCATTGCATGCTCCAGGCACATTAAGAACAAACTGATGATTACTGTCAAGTAGCAGTTTATCTAATGCCTGTTTTGCACATGCAGCTAGGTGTTGATTTTGGGCTGTCGCATTTTGATGGTGTTGGGGCTGTGTTAAACATGATGAGGACCCCTAAAGAGCCAGCTTCCTGGTGAATGGTCCCCATTTTACATAGATGGGCACCTCATGAATAAGCATGATTTATGTTAATAGCGACAGAAGATGTGTAACCCTGCCAATATTATTCTCACTGCTCTTTGCGGTATTACTTGGCTGCTTTATGTGTTTGTTTATAAATGCACCGCCTCTCGATTATGTAGTCTACCAACGACTTGGCATCACTATAGGTGTCTACTTTTGTATGTCTTCTTACATCCCCACTGACATTACACTTTTATCCAGGGCAGTGTATGTTTGTGAGCTGCTATTCAATATTCTTCCTCAAGTTCTGCAAGTTTTCCCAGAGCTCAAAAGTGATAAATGAGGCTCTGCCTGTTTCTCAACAACAGTTACTCTCTCTCTCTCTCTCTCTCTCTCTATATATATA
>JBAMHX010000023.1:20885579-20898867 GCA_037177515.1 Pseudomugil tenellus
ATATATTCTTCAAAGTACTCTGTTTCTTTTTTAAAACCTCTGTCTCTTTCATCTTTGGTTTCATTGTTGCTGCATCCCTTGCTGCATGTCAGCATCGGTCATAATGAGGTTATAGGGATGTGTCGTGTGGGCAGTGATGCTGAAGGTCCTGGAAGGGAGCACTGGGCGGCCATGCTGGCCAATCCACGTAAACCAATAGAGCACTGGCATCAGCTTGTTGAGGTGAGCACATGATCATGCATGTGTGCACTCATGTTAGCGTGTGTATTCAAGCACGTGTCCTGGATATGTGCTTTTCTAGTTGTCCTTATGGTGCTGAACATTACATATGGTAATTATAAAGCAAGCAGTATTAACAAGAAAAGGCAAGGTAGTGCTTTTTTTAAGTAATGAATAGAAATATTCAAAAATGAATAAAAAGTGTCATGTAGCAACCGAAGAATAGATTTCTAAATACTGGTGAATCCCAAAAATAAAATAAAAAAAAAAACACAAACGTCGGTAATTTGTGTAGCAGGTGATCTAAAACTTGCAATTACAGTAATGACCACTGCAATCTGCCAAGATCAGTCCAAATTAGGCAAATTAAGGGTCACTTGCAAGGACACTTGTAGATGATCATGAGTGGGTAATTCTCTCATGACCCTAATTACCCAGTTGGTTAACGTATTTCCACACACAGAATAGTTTAAGAGAATGATTATTACCTAGCTACCAGTTTTTACCTTGTTTAAAATGTTTGAGCTGGGCTGTTTCGCTGAGATGGAAAGTTAATTATCTAGTTCAGTAAAAAAAAACTCCACTTTCACATAACTGTCATCAGACTATAGTCTTCAGCTAAATTACGTTCAAGTTTCTGATCATTTTTCACACTTCAGCACCACAGACGAAAGAATGAACTCATTATTGTATGTTGAATCATTAGTGCTGCAATAAAAACAATAATGAAAAATGGAAAACTTAGTGGTGAACAATCACTTAAGATGGTTGTTCTAAAAGATGTAGGCATAATTAAAGGGAATGTTTAAGAGCATGTGATCCTTTTTGGAAATGCTACTTTACTGTTTGGGGGGCCACATTTATTCCATCTCATAGTTTAAGACAGTTTTTAAAGCTGTAAGTAACATTGTTAAAATCAACATATTTTAAGTGGAAATAATTTTACAATCAAGAAAATAATTTTAAAGAAAAACATCAGTTTAAAAGTATTACTTTCAGTTTTAGTTTTACGCTATAGAATCTGTTGACCATAGAAAAGCCTGTTCTGATAAAGGAATTTCCTATCATTATAGTTCTAATAGGGGCTTTATTATTCCATTTATAGATGAGCAGGTTTTCCTGAGCAGAAATGTATTCTGTGGCATATTTTCAGCTGGTATGGGTCAGTGGAGGGGCCAGTTTGAGGCGAGGGTAGAATTTGTAACAAGGAACTGTCTGTAAATATTGAGGATCTAATCATTTGGCAGTGTGCACACTGAAATTTTTAATGTAGTTTTAAATAGTTTCTCTGTTTTATTTTACACCACCTGTCGTATGTGACTCAAATCAATGTGAAATGCACAGTGTTTGTTCTGTGTAGTACCAGCAGTAAGACAGCTACAACAAGATGGGTGGCATGGATGCCAGACGTCAATGGCATTCAGTGTTAAAAGTCTGATGATCTGTTCCTTCCAGTTTTAGAGAATGAATCGAAGATTAATGAGCAGAGGAAAGCTTGCTTACCAGCAGTAAATATGCTGTAGATTTTGGAATGCTATACCAGAGGTAACAAGCACATCCACAGAAGGGTTTTTCATGTTTATTGTACAGTTTATAAATTGATTCATAAAGAAATAAAATGAAGTAATTGTTCAGTTAATTGGTAACATTACCAGTTACATTCTTAACAGGATTTTTCTCCAATCTGCCTTTGAAAATATATAAAACCACACTTATTTGCCTGTTATTTTCACACTAAGTTGACGCAACAACAAGGCCTGTTTTAGAACCGTTAAAGTCATTTTTCGGTATTTGTTAGTTATTCTTTTGTTGTCTTTTGCTGTGGACCCACATATTTTGACACATTTTGGTGTGGGACTCCGTTGTGATATTCATTGCATTGGAATTAAAAATAACACTTCCCCTTTTGAGAAGTTAAGAAGTTAAGAGAAATTAACTTTATAGTTTAAGCAGTTTCCAGAGAAGATGATTTGCTACAGAAGCTAGTTAGCTTAGCTAACTTAGCTTAGCTTAGTGTTTTTACTCTATCTTGTGAGACAATCAACATATAAATTAATGTGTTTATAGAAATACGTTAATAAATAATGCATATAGATAAAAGTAGAAAAGTCAAGTGCCTGATATTTTCTACTGAGCCAGATTTCCCTCATACTCTGTGTCATTGCTAAGCTAATTTGCTGCTTGCTAAACTTCCTTATTTAACATGTACATTTAAAGCTGTTTTCTGCTCATTCATTATGTTGAATATTAATATAAACTAGTTATTTTATTTACTGACTTCAGTTTATCAACTTTTCGTCACTATTCACGGTAAGTATTTTTGGAGAAATACGGCTGATAATGTAGCAGCTATAGCATTGCTGAGTACATCATGTTACATTATAAACTGAATTAATTTCTACTCAAAGAAAAAAATTCTTATTTTATTATAAAATATTAGAACAATAAACAAAATGTTTTTTTTTTTCCTCGCAGGAGAAAGCAGTTGGAACATTTGTGTCAAAGCCCGCAGCATCTTCCCCAAAGCCACATATTGTGGTAGACAGTCCGCACTCTGATTAAAACGGTGAGTCTCTCCTGACTTCTGGTTTGTTTTAAAGGGTTATTTTGTTTCGTTTGAAGCGGATTGTATGAAGTATTTATGAGTAGCCATGTTTTCATGAGCATATGTATTCCGATCAAAAGTCTGATGAAGCAAACTTCCCCGCTGCCACCTTCCACCCACCCAGTAATGTGGAATACAAGCAGAAGAGGAACATAAACAGCTGATGCATACAATGAAAACTAAACTGCAATAAGCAGAACCTGTCTATGGTAGCAAACTAAGGAAAGACAACAAAAATTAAATACCTATGAAACTATAATTGATATTTTGTGAAGTCATATGCCGTTATTTATATTTTTCATATTAAAATTAGCACTGTGCCAAAAACTTGCAAACGCATATTATTAATTGAAGAGTATGTTACTTTTTATCATAAGCTTCTTTGATCAGTGCATTTAATGTTATTTATAGCATGATTCAGATGTGCTAAAAACACACCGTTGACTTATTTGTCAGTGCATATTATTAACAAAAATGGTCTAAGCAGTTTTGTAATACATCTTATTATGAAAAGTCCCCGCTCTCACTTATAGATCAAAATTTCATTCCAATTGGGACAGGTGTGTTGTCTTGATTGTAAAATTCAGGTAGAAATGATCCTTCTGTGGGTTCCTGTTTTATCAGATGTACATTAATATCTCAGCTTGTGGAAAACAGGTAGGGATAAAAAAAACAGAGCTGGCTGATACTTGAGACTAATGAATTGCATTTTGAAAGAATAACAAAATTATTCAAGGCAGGTAAAACTGAAATCAAAAAGATAGCAAGAGATAGCACTCACAGATCTTTGTTTAAATCAAAAATCACCATTTCTTCTATGGCTGTGTCCAGAAATTCAAACATCTGCACACAACAATGATTAATATCACTGGAACCTGTGATGCGCGTATATACACATAAATTTGGCTCATGTTCTCCCTGCAACAGACAGAACAGTCAAAGCACTTAGTATGAAAACAAGACGCTGTCCTGTAAGCTAAAGTTAAAAGATGAAACCATTACAGGAGTGACTGTTCTCCATCTAAAACAACTCAGCACTGAGAAATAAAATCTTGCAGCTCAACCGAGAGTTAAACTGAAGTTTTTTACACTGTGTCACTTATATATCAGTTGTGCACATTCTGTCAAAAGCAGAAAATTCTGCAGTAATAGTCCACAGTGTGAGACAGTTCAGTTTGCCACACCATGTGGCAAAATCCTCCAACTTTCAAGGCCATAACCTGTCTATAGAGTATGTGCAGTCATGTGGTTTTCACTGTTTACAGCACCATGTTGGACGGACAACAACCAATGCTAACCACCACAAGCTGAGCATGGACGCACAAACTAAACCAAAAGTTAGGCATAAACACACACAGAGATAATATGGATCCAGTATCAAACACTCACAAAATTGATCTGAAATAGCTGGATCGTGTTTCCGTGAACAATTATCTCATTTTGTTGAACTGGAGGGTGAAGTGATTGGAAGTGAAGTGTTCTCTACTTGGGATTAACAATCCCTATAATCTCTGCATTTCGTTGATACAGTATTTCAAAGAGGTGCTCAGCAAAGTACATGAAGGTTGTGATCATAATTGGAAAATTATTTATAAACGTATCTGTAAATGCGCTGTCATCCCTCTCCCACCACTCCTGTTGCGACTTCGTATCTACACGTTTCTCTGTGCAAATGTTTCTGCCGCTGCTCCACATAAAGCCACCAGGCTCTCCTCTTTTATAATCTCCTTCAAACAACGCTATTGAAAATGTGCCGCTATGGCTGGACGATAACTTTATAATAGCAAGATACGCTCCGCTGTTAGCCTCGTGTGTACGTCAGTATGATTACATCCGGTGTTACAACAAAAGCTCTCCCCCATAAGAATCTGTGACCCCATTAGATGCTAGTATAGTATGACATAAGTTATTAACACAGCTTTCAATTAGGTTATTTTAATTCTCATTATTTCTAAAAGAGTGTTTTAAAAACTTTAGCTGTGTTTTGACGTATATGTAGATACCTGATATAAAGTGTTAACTGCATAATCTGCTGTTAACGCTGGCTTCCCAGTCCTCTGTCTCACAGCTACAATCCATTTGTCCCGTCTCTCTGAAGCAGAAGTGATGTGCTACTAATATGTTTTTTAGTTCAGAAAATGACCTTTTCAAATGGTCATTACCAGAGTGTAGCTTTAGCTCATCCAACAGTAAACATCTTATTGAGCACTCAGACCATCTGCAGGTTAGCAACTGGCTACTCATAACTATTACACACATCCTCTACACAACAGGTGAAGTATCTCTGTAATCATCACTGAGATCATCAGAATAGTATGATGTGTACCACGATTCCAAACACAGTCCAGAGTGTCCTTTATTTTAGCTTCTTAAATGCATCCACTCTTTTGGACTCTTTAAGTACAACACACAACCATGTAGTGTGTGGCAGATGCTCTCCAGTAAGATTAACACAAGAAATCTAGTCAAGTCTTAAACAGCATGACCAAACTGTGAGTGTGTGATAAAGTGGAGGCTGTGAAGTTGTCAGATGTGAGCGCTCTCAGGCAGTAGCATCTGTGTAATCTAGATGTTATGGGTTATGCAATGCATCTCCCCCTCCTCCTCATAGACTTACAGTACTGCATGCTGTTTATATATTCTCTCCCCCCCTCGACTGTCTCGCGCTTGCTTAATCTGCCTCTTCTCCCTTATTCCTTCTTTCCTTAGGTCATTATCATCTCTACAGCTCCAGACTTTCCTTTTTTCCCTCTCATCTGTGAATAATTCTCTCCATCAAAGAAAGAGAGACGCAGAGACATAGCTAGTGTCTAGTGCTGTTTTGCTCCTGCTAATGAATACTCCAACTCCTGTGCTGGAAAGGGCAAAATTTAAAAAAGAAAGGGTGAAAAAGAGAAAAACATAACAAAACAAATAAATAAACAATCTATCACAAGCTACACTTTGAGGTTCAGACACATATTCCAATCACATCCGGACATTAAGTGATACTATATGACTGTCAGGTGTAGTTTTGGGGTTTAGCGAGGAAACGCACACAGTCTTCTCTTTTACACACACATGCAAATACACAAAGTTTGTAGTATGTGTGTAGTTCATGTGCTCTTCGAGTTAGTGTAGTAATTCATCTAGAAGGGAGTGTGTTGTGACAATTTTTTTCTCTCTTGAAAACAAAAGAAGAAAAAAAGAAAGCCATCACAGAATGGTCACTCCAACCAGGACCAAAGGTTCGTGCCCTTGTACAGACTATAAAGAAGAAATGTCTAGAGTTTTTCTTTGTGACATTGGTGTACAGTATATGCCATACTGTATAGGGATTTAAAAAAAACATCTCACATTGTACCTAGCAGGACAAAACATCCATGATGGATTCTCCAGGCCATTTTGGATGCCTTCTCCAGGGTTCGCACCCTCTGGTTTCAGAGTTAAAATGCGTATTTTCCCCAGAGGAAAACAAAGACGAAGCGTCCAGTGGTGTTCATTGATGTCAAGAGAAGTGAAAAATGAGGACACACTCATTGGTCTGAGCATGTTAGCAACCTTGAAATGTGTCCCTCTTCCTCATGCTCTTTGTCTTGGTCCCCATTGTACTCTTACTCTTGTACTCTTTTTTTACATATATAATTTTCTTATGTCATTTGAGTGATGTGTTTACTCATATCATTGTTACGGTCCACCAAGGATGTGATGGTCTGAGCTCATGAGAGACGTGGACTGTGTTCTTGGCTTTTAATCGAAACCACCAGACTTTTCCTAGAAGCAAACAGGTTTATAAAAGAAAAAAAAACAAGAAAAAAAGCCTGTTTGGGATCGGACCAGCATCTATTTGGAATGGGCTCGCCGGAGGATGCATCCTGCAGGAAAGGATATCACTGCTCTGTTATTTTTCTATCATTCCAGGACTTGCGATTTTCCGTTCTCAAAAAAGAGAAAACAAACAGACAAACAAAAAAGAATCAATATGCTTCATCTGATCAAAATTTCTTTTTAGTGAACGAGTCCTCATCATGTCCCTGACGAGACTTTAGAAGGACACACGTCCATGTTGCTTTTATTAGTGAGTGTCTCTGTGTTTGTGGGTGTGTTTGTTTTGTATTTGTGCATGTTTGCGTGTGTGTGAGTACGGATGCTTGCCTGCGTGACCCTGTGTGTGTGTGTGTGAGTCTGTATATGTGTGTGTGTGTGCTCACCAACTCTCATATTTCTTCTGTCCTGACTCCTCCAAAACTCCGCCATCCATGAACTGATTAGCTTGTCTCGGAGCCAAATGTGTCTTCTGTCTTGTGTCTTTAAAATGAGCTCTTGTGTGTATGAGAAAATGTGTGTGCGTGTGTGTACTACTCGTGCCTCATTGCACTAGGTGGGGAAACTGTCTTTCATAGACATTAGTTTGTATTGTCTATGTTGTGTCTGAAATCAGCTGCCAGTCACTCAGCCCTCTTCTCCTCTCAGACCCTTTGCCTGATGTAAGTAACTGTGTTGACCGTGTACTTCTTTCAGTAATTTGTGTACTGTATGTCCAAGGGAAAAATCAGATGGCTTAGGGATTGAAATGACAAACTGCTGGGTGTGTTTATTTATTTATTAGAAGGGGGCGAAAAATATGAGGCTCATCTGTTGTGGCCAACGACAAACTTAAGTCCCCTGAAATCAAGTCAACAGGGAGGCGGTGGTGTGAGAAAACAAGCGCCTGAAACTTCTGCACTTCCTGTGTAAACCGATACAGACTTATAAAGCCATGTCTATCGTTGCTACTACTACTGTAACCTCAGCAAAACAGTACAACACCTCACTACAGCTACTTGTATTGCTATTGTTGCCCTTTCTCTCTAATCCTCTCACACACTAACATGCTTTCATACAGGAGGGTCTTTGTTTTTGAGGGGATCCAACTTCTTTTTCTTTACCTCTGGATCAAGGAAAGCAGGTTAATGGGGGGGCTTCATCTCTCATGTTCTCTGTGTTTTGCCAGATGGGAGGATATTGATCAGCTTGTATAAGTAGATATGGTATTGATCCATCGGTCCAGAAGCCCCATAATTCTCCTCCTCTTCCCGTCTTTATCTCCCTGCTCGTGTCTACCCCATTTAGTCCTTGTGTTACTGCCTTGTGATAGATTACTCATCGTGGAACCAGCATATTCTCCTTATTCTAGTCCTCCCTCACCTGTCAGCTAGCCCACCCTCACCCCTCTTTCAGTTTCTGTCTGCCTGATTACCGTCTGATTACTCATTCTCTCCTCCAGCAATCCTTTCCTTTCCTCCTCCTGCTCCAATTCTCCGCCTCTCTCTCTCACCTATCCATTTCCAGCTTTATTTTTCTTCCCAAGCTCCTTCATTTTTTTCCTACATCCCTCCATCTTCTCCACTCTCCTTCCTTCCTCCCTCCAGTCCCCACCCACCGTCTTCTCTTGTTTGCGCAGTCCTGAACGGTGATGGGGAAACATGTTTGCATGCTTATATTAACATGAATGATGTCAACTTGATGCAATGAAAATTATATAAGTGATGCTTTAAGCAAAATCTGACAATGAACTTGATACTAATACTACTAATGACGACTTAATGGAGACCTTGCAATTGTTTATCTCTGTGGTCAAAAACAACAATGATGGAATAACATTGTTTATGCTGTATTTATCTTTCTCAAATTGGTATTCTTTTTTTCCAATTGTTTTGTTTTTATATATAATTTATTCAAGAGGTTTACTTTTCTATTGGTTAATGGTGAGAATTTGAGTGAGGGGTTCAGTCAGGGCGATTGTTTCAGTCAGGACAGCTCTACCAGGTCATAGAATGCCGGCAAATGTGTAAGTAACAGTGTGGCTGAAGCAACGACGAAGAAAATAAAGGATATGTATCATCCAACCTTGTGGTTCTGACTTCTTTTAATTGGGTCGAGAAGGAGGAAAGGTGATGGAGCTACTGTCACACAGTGTGCTATATGCAATGTAAAGCTCTCTACATTTCAGTGACTCAGGCATTGGAATGTAACATGCTCTACCTGAACCAAAGCTGTCTAAACCTAACTTTTTTTATTGAAAGCACCCAAAGACTCTGAATTTCTGCTGTGCATGAAATCCTAAGTAATTATTCAACCACTTTGTCATGAATTCTTTATTGTGGCTGCATTTTGTCTAAATGTGAACTGGAGCACTGCTGCTTGCCCTCTCTGCACTCCTACATCTGCCCTCCTTCTGCTTTGTGCTGCTTTATTTTTAAAATACTCATATTATTTGTCAATGCGGGTTATTGTCTGAGGTTACAATGTAAGAGTGGACCAGTAGCAATTTGCAACTCCGACACTTCACCAAAAGGCAGACTGAGAAGGAAAATGTGCAGGGTGGTGAATGACAGAGAAGGAGGAGTAGGAGAGGATTAAACAAATGAAAGAGGATGAAGAGCGGGAGAATGCCATCGCGGAGGAGGAGGAGGAGAGAAAGAGCTCAGATGGGAAAACCTGGAGCAGAGAGAGGAGATGGCTGCATGCAGGATGTGTGTGAACGTGTGTAGAAGTGGAGACAGGAGGTGGAGGAGGAAGGCTCTGTATATAGACACACTCATCATGGGGCACCTGCAGTATACTGACAGTGTTAACAATTCAAGAAGATGGAAACGCAAACTCACGCATCTCCATCGCAGACTCACACGTGACAACGTGCCAGTTAGCATGGCTGTAATGCTGTAGACTGAGAAAGAAAAAATAAGAGGAGGGGCTGGGGGTGAACTGCTGTCTCCATGGCAACTTTCCCATCGTGTAAAAAAAAAAATCATTTAGTCGGAAAGACATTTCACTCAGTTCAGTGAGCTGAAAGAGGCAAAGAAGAAGGGAGGGGGGAGAAATTTAGACACTGGGGGTGGTGTCTGCTTTATAGAGCTGCTTGAATCACCCTGGAGGCATTTATCTGACGGTGCCCAAAAGCCGATAGCAAGGTGTTAAATTAGTTTTTTTTACCAATTTATCTGATTATTGTACATAATGCATTCTTTGCATCATTAAAGACAAATGCAGCATCTTTGGGTGATGCGTTGGTTTTATTGCGTCTTGATGTATAACAAGTCAAAATTGCCTTTATGCTTTGATATTACACCTGTACCCCCCCCCCCCCCCTTTTTTTTATTCATGCAGGCTGAAAAGACTTTGCACCTCAAACTCCCAACATTTCATTTGTAAAGTGCTGCTCCAAGGGATGCCAAACCATATAGCCACTTATCTTACCATGTGTATAGTTTTGAACATTTTATTCCAACACTATAAATAATACCCAAAACCTCTCAAAATAATTAAATGCACGCTTTCTTGCATTGCATAAAAGCACACAAGCAGAAACTTCAACCAGTTAGACTATTAAAACAGCTTGCCTCTGCAGGGTGAACAGTGCATTAATACAAGAGCTGCGCCCCGGGATTTGTCCTTCTCTGTAAACTGCTTTTAAGGACGGAGTTGGTATTCACCTTACAAACAGAATTTAAGGAAAAAACACCCTTTGACATAGCATCTCTGTTGTTTGTGAACTAAATAAAGAATAAATGAAAAAAGACCATATCATCTTTTCTTATGATGCCTCTTTTTTAGACTATACATAATAAACATCAGTAAAAGTGTGACTGGAGGATGCTGTCACTGAATTTCAAATGCACTGTTGTGCTGGTAACCCATATGGACCTAAGTATATCAGCATGCTGACTGTGATTACCTGTTGTGAGAAGACCATCTGGCCCTCTGCATCCCAGCTGGGTAACATGGTCAGGAGATGAATTGTCTTTATACCACCTGGACCTTGCAGACATGGAGCACAGAGGTCCCATATTTTCTCATTCATATTTTATTATGTCATTCTCTGACCAAACCAAACAAAGGAAAAGAAAAGAAAGAGCATTGTCTGTCTTTTCAAAGGCACACCCATGGAGCATGCTTTCTGTAATTGCTTGGCAACTGCTTGCATCGTGTGTGGAGGATCAAAGTTGCAAAGACACACAGTGTATATCCAGGCAGCAGCAAACATAAAAGAATAAGAAGGAAAAAAAGGTGTCAACGCATGCACACACACACACACACACACACACACACACACACACACACACACACATTCACAATCCATCTCATCACTTTCATTTGGCCATGTTGCCCGGCAGGATAAAAAGCTCTGGTTACATACAAACGGAAGCCCTGGGCATAAACCCTCGCTCAGATAAACTTTTCCTAAGGAGTAAAAAGCAGACTGGCTGACTGGCATCCAAATGGCAAAGCTGCTTCACCTCATATTGTTTTCTCACCAGAATTTGGATTGATTTAATAAAGAACATTGTGTGAGAGGTTTTGAGTTTGATCGGTTCTGAAGCCTCTTTGCTGAATACTGCACTGAGCTGGCCAGCGTTGCCACAGGGGAATCAACGCCATTGAACCAACAAGAAAAAGTGTGGAGATGTGTTAAAAACATAGGTTTTGCCGCTGGTGTATTGCTCTGATCTGTTCACTTGCTAATTAAGGACCTATTTATGGATATGCATGCATTTGATGGAGTAGAGATCCACAACTGATGTTTTTCATTATAGTATGTAACACACATGTAACCTGAGTGAATGAGGCGAGAAATAAAAAAGTCTCACTTCAATAACTCTCTCCTTTACAGCACTGACATTTTTAAGAGGATTGACTTTAAATGGAAACAGGAAGTTATGTAAGCCTGAAACCCAGTTGGCATATAAGTTCAGCCTGTCAAGTATCAAATTAAAATGAATAATTTATGATTATTTAAATATTGAAAAAATTAAATTATGTCTTTTTAACTAAGCAAATGATGGTCATTATGGCTGTTGTCCCTGGAGCTTTTCCTGTAATTATCATATTATAAATATTTATTAAGGCATGTTGACACTCAGTGTAGAAAGAGGCTTTTTGGGTACTGTATTTATGTTTTTTCTCTGGATAAGGGCAGAGTACCAACAGCACTTGTTGTAGATATTTGCTGACATCTCCTGGAGAGCTTCATCAACAGCATCGGGTCTTTTAAAAAAATATAGCGGTACTGTTTTAATCCCACATCTTTTTGATTTATTATCCTGGGACTATTCTGACCTTCAGCATACAGAATATGATGCAGTACAGAAAGGAGTTTGCGACATTTTACCTTTTCATTTCTCTCTCACACTGTTTGTACTTCAAATAACATCGTAAGGACACGCTGTCACACATGCTCTGGGGATTTATGATTTTGTAGTTTGCAAACATCGCTTTGCATTTTTAGATCTTTTTCTGTCAGGATGTCCTCAGTTTGAGTTTCACTCTTAAGGTTTGCCTCTGTTGACCTCTTGCTCTGCATTAGTTTGGATATTACATGGATTTGAGGCTGATGCAGTCACAGACTTTTGTCAAGAAGAACACCAACTGGCAGGCCATTATTGAAGATCAGGTTTGAGGTCTAAGTCAAAGGGATGGTTAGTGAAGACCCTTTGCCTGTGAGCTTTCGTTAGACTTGTGTGCGCAAATTAGTCACCTTTCTTTATTAGTAAGTGGCAAACTCAGCAGGGGTACAAGGAGTATAAGGCAGCTGCTGGATCAATCAAGAACAGTAATTAGCTAAAGCAGGACTTGTAATTGTTTGATTAATATTTTTTTCCTAAATTTGAACATAATGAGAAAAAAATTAGCAGGACTTGCACATGCTTTTATCTCCAGGCGCTTTAACAGGGAACAGTTTCTTAACAAGTCTGAACACAAAATCTTACAGCTTCAGTTATCCACTGGGAAGGTGCCTATTTTACATTTTGTCAGAATGTTCTCTAATTCCCTGGACAATTTATTCATTAAAATGCTTTTAAAACACTGTGCAATGCAGATTGTTTAAATCACACTTTAAAAACAACAGCAATGATAACCAAAGTGTTGCAAATGAACTCAAATCTTAACACAAAATGTAAAACCTTCTTGTTTCTTTACGCATATACTACTTGGTAGATTTTGGATATTATGCTCCTCATATATTTGTGTATATTTTGTTGTACACTGTTTTCATTGTATCTTTTTATGTATTTTTCTTTATGTGAAGCACTTTGTGACTCCTCCTAACTGTGAAAGGTGCTATATAAATAATTTTTCTCTTACTTACTTACCTACTTACTTACAAAGCTAAAAGATATAAATGAAAAATTAAATAAATCTGTAAAATAATGCTGAAAGAATAAGAAATAATGATAAAATGATCCATGAGTGTCAGTTAAATTGACAGTTAATCTCTCACACATGGTCAAAGCCAGAGTATAAAAATATATGTTTGTATATTACTAAAATCCAAAGTGGAGGGGCCAGTCCAACATGAGATGGCCAGTCTTTCTAAAGCAGGCATGGGCAAACTACGGCCCGGGGGCCACATGCGGCCCCTTAAACATTTTAATCCGGCCCGCCGAACTTGAAAAATTAAAATAATAAACCTTGTTAATGTTATATTTTCCCTGCAATTCTGAT
>JBAMHX010000023.1:20905554-20917600 GCA_037177515.1 Pseudomugil tenellus
GGACATCATAGATAAGTGCAGTCGAACTGCTGTAGTGTATTTGGGCACAGGTGTTGCCTGCAGTGCTAGGTGCATTACTGATACTGAGGGATGTGTATGATTACTTATTTGTAGCATTTAACCCTGTGATTAATTGTGAAATCAGGGAATACTCTGCTAGTATTAGCGTTATGTTGCAAAAAAGTGAAAAAAATAAATAAAGGGTTGTGTAGTTATGAGCACAGATGGGCAGACGTCGTCTCAGACAGGTAGAGGTTTTGGGAATTCTCATTCTCAGTAGTATTTCTGTGCGTTATCTGCAACAACATGCAGAGTTGAACAGTTTTGTAGCTTACCAGCAGTGGCAGCTGCATTTTTGTAAGCTTCTTATCTCTAGACACACTTTAGACAGAATGGTAGACAGTGTTTTCTGTTTCTTATGGCTGAAAACAACAAGTTGCATTAACACTGTTTATCTCTTACCATGCACCTTTTTTAAATGTGATTTTCATTGTGAGCAAGCTGCTCGGATTTCCCAGAATGTGTTGCTCGTTTTTTCTGCTCCTGTTTGGACACTTTCCTGTAATTATTTTGTTACTAATTAGGTTGGAAGACTGTGGTTGTTGATTTTTATATATTTTCTGTAGCTGTAAGTCATCCTTAGAAGTAAAAGTAGAATAATGAGCTGCTAGCTACTCTCAGATTTCTGTTGAGTAGGAGTGAGGAATGTATAAGCATCTTATCCTCTTCACACAACAGAATTTAGTCATTTTACCTCAGTCAAAAAATAGAAAACACTCACCTTTTTTCCACTGTTTGTCTTAAGTTTCCTCAGGTGGAGGACCGGGGCCGCTCAAACCTGTCCTACCCCCCCAGTCGCTGCCTAACGGCCAGTCTGTTGGAGCTTCACAGGCCACTACACCCATTAACCCAACCCAACATTTTCAGGTATCAGACAAGCAGCCACCAGCATATGGCTCCAAGAGTCTAACTCCCACTGCCAGCTTTTTGGTTGTGTTTCAGTTTATGTTCCGTCTGTAAAACCTTTAATAAAGTGTTGAATTCCTTTCATCTGCGTCCTGACAGAATTCAAACACCTTAACGTCTGCCCAGATTGCTGCAAATATGGCCGTGAATATCGCCAATAGTCAGAAGTCTCAATGTAAGTTAACAGCTGATTGTTGGCCTTTGTGAGCAAAATTTAATGTAATTTTGTTTGTTTACATACTCTGTGTCACTGTTTGCAAAACCCTTAATCACAGACATTGAACTATAGAATACAATAAAATAATTATCTATTTCTCCCTCATTAGTAATTTGCATTAATAGTGTATTAACAATGATGATATTCCTGTTTTTTTTCTTCTTATTATTATTATTTGTTCTTCTAGTCCAAGGAATGGTCAATCCGTGTACTCAATTCAGCAGTCAGCAGAGCATCCCAGTGCCTGGGATAAAGCACAGCTCTTCACTCATCTCAACAGTTACCACACCAAGCCAGTCAATGATTTCGCAGCAAGTTCCGCCCAATCAGCCGCAGCCTGTCCCACCTGCAGGACAGCCTGCTCCCAGTCAGCAACCACAGCCACCCCCTCTGTCCGGAGGAAATCCACCCACGGTACAGCCACAACAGAACATGGTACAGTTATAATATGCAAGGGGTTCTGGTTTTGTGTGATGTTGGTACCGTTCAGCTGCTGATGTACATGATTGAGTAACTGTTAGGAGTCAGTGTCGGACATTTCAGACAAATTATGGCTACATGCTTGGATGCTCACTGTCCAACAAAGCTGTATTTCTGGTTTTGTTTCACACCTCCCAGTTCTAGTTCCAGTAATAATGACTAACATTTTCACTACACTGACCCACTGAAGCTGTGCTATTTTGATGTTTTAAGTTGGTGTTTTCAAAGTGCTGTAAGTTTCCCCTTTTTCAAACATAGAGCTTACGCTCTAAACTTAGTCTGTTGTCTAGGAGGTCCTGTTCAGAGTTTTGTTTTTAACGTACCACACAGTAAACTGTTGCTGGTGCATTAAGTCTACTGGAAAAGAAATGTTTTAAAAAATCAGTTTTTTACAGCAGAGAAAGGAAAACATTTTTTTTGTTGTTCTTTTAATTTTAATAACTTAAATAAGAAAAACTGAATAGAAACCTAAAAGAAAAAGAATTAATACATTTTAAAAAGAAATTAAGAAATCTAATATAGATAAACATTAATTGATTATTTTATTAAGGAGACTGAAAATCAAGTCTGACGTGACAATAATTGAAATGATGTGCTTAACATCTGTATCTTAGCTTTGTTTAGCTAAATGCTGCTCTAATTACAAATCACTGGTTAATTTGCATCTACAGTCAGCAACCTGGTAATTTAGCTTGACCACCATTCCTGGCTCTGATCTATTCAAACGTCTGCCTTTTACTCAACACCTGGGCATTGTGGAGCTTTTATTCTCTCAGCAGAGATTAAAAAAGGGCGTTATTCTGCATTAGGGTTTGTATATTGGGTTTATAGGTTGTTTTATTCTCTGATTCTAAGCTTTGAAGAATGGCAATCTTCTACCTGTAGCTTCATGTGTAAAGATTATTTTTCTCTCTTTTAGTCACATTTTATTTACTTTATTTTATTTACTATTGAATTTAAAGGATGGCTGAAATGGACCAAATCTGGAATAAAATCACTGGATTCTGAAGAGTATAACATTTAACTTCAAACTGAGAAACTGGTTGCTATAGTTACATCTCTGATGGTGGTCAGTCTTTATGAAAGTTGTCTTTTCCTATCCAGTTAACATGTTTTCATTCATTCACCTGGGAGCCACATGGAAGAATTGCACATTTAGATGTTTGTGTGTCTGGGTTTGCTGTTTGCAAAAAATGCATGCACGTGACCTAAGGTCGTCTGAATAGAGATGGGTTGAAAATGGCTCTTTTTCTCGAAGCTGGATCTTTTTAGGGGAAATATTGTCACATTAGAATCATTTTTAAGACCAGGGTCTTTTGATGTTTAGGGATTTCCATTTGTAAGCATTTTAAAACAACCAACCCCCCCCACCCCCACCCCTAGCCAACAAAAACAAAAAACAAAATGAAATAAAGGTCTATAGCTGTGTTTCTGCAAGCCAGCAATCTTGGGTCTAAATTTTTACCAACAAACACAATGTCTGAAGTCTCATATCAAAGAGATTTTTAAATGTAAGCTGTGCTGTCAGAACCAGAAAAGATCAGTTTCCTTTTTTTGCCAGCACCGGATAGGTGCTGCACTGTTGTTTGTCTTCAGATTTTTAGAAGGAACATGAATAAAATTAAAAAATAATTCAAAGATTTTCCACTTATATCAAATTTAATTTTCTACTTCTCTTGCAGTCTTATATTTGTCTCTGTGTGTTCTTTAGAATTAAGCAGCAGATGTGTATTTCCAGTCATTATTCTTGCCTTAAAAGTTTTAATGGGTCTTATTTCTCTTTATAGACCGGAGTTCAAGGCAGCGCTAATTCAATCGTACAACCACAAGGTGTAGCCAATAAGATCGTAGCATGGACTGGTGTTCTGGAGTGGCAAGAGGTAAGCAAAGTGGTCTCCCTTTGAGTTTATGACAAAAAAATGCTGAGAGGAACTAACCTAAGCCCTTCACATAACGAGGATAAACGTTGTTTAAAAACCAAATAAGATAACCATTTTGAGGTTGCCATCAGCAGCCAGTAAGCTTTGAAAGATTATGTCTTTGAAGAGTAACAGAATTTGCCTTTAAGTCGATGATTATGTTGCATCATTCTTACATAACCCATCTTGCCATCTCACTCTCGGCAATTAAAGGATGGTCTGATTTTCTTAAATGTTTTTGTAAACTTGGCTTGCATGATGGCTCACTTGCACATCAGCTTGCATTAGATCAGAGTAAAAGGGGCTTCTGCCCTGCTAACTTACTGTGATAATCACTTGTGTAACATCCATCATGGTAGTAGGTCTTAATAACCACCTATTATTGATTACTGTACATTGTGATTAATTGCGTATCTTTTTGCTGTCCTGCTGTTATTGGCTTGGCACAAGGTCACATTGATCAGCTTTACAGTTGCAGTGCTGAGCCAAGACGCTGGAAGTTGATGGCATTTATGTGACAGTCATGAGGTCTTCGTGTGGTTGCGTTTGGTGGCCAGGCTCCGATCAATCCCGCCTATCGACTATAGTCTCATCCCCCCTCATCTGTTTGTCAGAATTATTGAAGGCAGTTAAATGATTCGGGAAAAGAATGAGAAGCTCTGGAAAGTCTGAATCTATGAAAACGTGCCGTCACAAACAACCTCACTAAATAAATTAAGAGCATGAAACATTGCTGTTAATCCCCGTCTTCCTCCCACAGTTAACTCGTCGGGGCTTTCAGTGCAGGAATTGATTATTTGCTGGAGCAATTTGTAATCTTGGGAAGAATCACGCTGCACAACTTAAAACTCATTTGGAGAAAATGGCTGTTGATAAGTAGAGGGATGCCAATACCCTTGGCTTGAGTTTACACTGAGCATAGTGTTATCATGATATGTTTTGTATTTTTTCTGACTTTACACTGTGATTTACTAACACACTTTATAATTCATCAGGTTTTAAGGCCTATTGGATTTTGTTACAGTGCACATTGTTGGTGCCATTCCTTTCCCGCTTTAGCAAGCACTTGAAATAAATAAGCCATTTGTCTGCACGGCCATAAATCAGTAATTGAGGATAGTGGACCTGACTAATGCGTGATTGATTAATCATTTATTCAGTATTGATGTCCTGCAGATGAGATCTGGCAGTTTTCCCAATGGGATTTTCTTTTTTCTTTTAATTGCTTGTCCTGATTGGGGTCACTGACAAAGGACTGAGCAGGTCCTTTTTTTTTACCAGCTATCTTTTCCACTTGCACCCAGGTACTGGGTAAAAGCGTGTATTTTCTATGTCTCAAATGATTTGGTGCTTCCAGAGCATCACATTTTCTGGACTGGACCTATGCTTCGGCATTTCAAGCAAAAGCAACTGTTGAAAGTTGCAGTTCTGAGCCAATATTTCTCACTTCTCCTTTTTGTGTTTCTTACTTTGCAGAAGCCCAAAACCTCCTCTATGGACTCTGCTACCAAGCTAACACGTTCCCTGCCGTGCCAAGTCCATGTAAACCAGGGAGAAAACCTGTGAGTAATTAAGAAAAAACACTAATCTTAACTGTCTTAGCTGTGATCGAACACATTTTGCTTTTGTCTATGAGCAGCAACACAGACCAGTGGCCACAGAAGCTCATCATGCAGTTGATTCCACAGCAGTTACTGGTGAGCTGATTTTTTTTTTTTTTGTGTGTGTGTGAGGGTTTCTGACTCATTAACTCGTTACGTTGACTCCTTGTTGTATGCAGCAGCAACCTCTTTAAGGAAGATGCATCAACTCTTTTCCGCTGTTTCTGCAGACAACTTTAGGCCCTCTCTTCAGGAACTCTCGGATGGTTCAGTTCCACTTCACCAACAAAGACCTGGAGTCGTTAAGAGGCCTGTACCGCATTATGGCCAACGGCTTTGTGAGTTTTAGGTTTATTCTGGCGTTCTATAAAGCTTACATGTGTGTATGTCCTTCATGTTCAGAGGATGGACTGAAAAAGAAAAACTGCTGTAGTCCTGTTTGATTTGTCATTTTAAGCTACACAGTTTCATTCGCACTTTTATTCGTTATGATCTTAGCCAAATCCCGAATGTGAGCATAAGTGTTTTTTTCATCTTTGCTAAACAGGAAGTACTATTAGGAAACAGGACACAAGTTGATAAAAGTTTTGCCTCTTTGGTGAATTCAAAGCATACTATTAACTAAGTTGCCACCATTTGCAAATTTATACAAACCAATATATGTGAAAACAACAAGAGCTACGGGCTCCCATGTCAAGGTCTTAATCTGCCTTATGACTGCCTCCACAGGCGGGCTGTGTCCACTTCCCCCACACCACCTCGCCTTGTGAAGTCCGGGTGCTGATGCTGCTCTACTCTTCCAAGAAGAAAATTTTCATGGGCCTCATTCCTAATGACCAGAGCGGATTCGTCAACGGCATCCGGCAAGTCATCACCAACCACAAGCAGGTCCAGCAGCACAGAGCGGTGAGTGCTGCCAGAAGCAAGAACTACAGCGTCAATGTTTCATTTGTAAGACGGGCTAGTTCTTTCTAGTTCTACTCTGGTTATCCAAAAACAAAAAGTTACCACCTGGTTGTAAAAATACTGCAGGGATGAAAGAGTTTCAGCTGGCAACATGGTATGCAGTGAGCAGCGTCTCATTTTACAAACAACCGTGTGTAAAGATGGATCGTATAGTCGCAGAAATGATGTTAATCTGTTTGAGAAGGGGCAAACAAACACAACATCTTTGGAGAGGCTGAGTGAAGAACTGCCTGATAAATTATCAAACTGGCAACATATCGGAGAACTCTTATCTTTCAGGAAGAGATGTGGTCAGAAATGAATCCTGAATCATATCTGATCATTGAAACTGTATGGTAAAATGTAATGGTAAAAAAAACACAGAATTAATATGTATGTTAATAATATTGATAAAAGTAGGAGCATTTTCAAATGCAGAATGTGATGGCACCTCAAGGGATTGGGACTAAACAGCTGTGTGGTCTTAACCAGTCATCACTTGGGCTAATCAAGCAGCGCGTCTGGATTTACCCTGTTTCAGAGTGATTGTTCATCAGGGTAAAAAGAGGGAAAGATGACACAGCCATCATGTCTACTCTCTGTCATACAAGCCTGTGGGAGCAGTGCTATGATCTGGTCTAGCTGGTCAGATTCAGATGAAGCAGCATTTAATTCACTTCAGCTTTATTTGTATAGTGTCACATAACAGAAACAAACCTGCAGAAAAAGGAGAAATATGTTAATGATGCCAGTACAATCATAGATTTATACAAAGAAGATAAGCATCTGAGACAGTAACAGGAAGTGCTCAGTGCATTATGGGACGACCCCATGGTGGCATAACTAGCCCATAAATAAGGTATTGCAGTACTCCAGTCTTGATGGTATCAAAAATATGAAGTAATTTTTCTGCATCACTCTGAAACAGTATGTCCTTAATTTATGCAATATTATGTAGGTGGAAGAAATCAGTTTTAGAAACCTGTTTTAAACCTGCGACCCAAACGTGTCCAAAGAATGAGGCCAGCTGACCACACGAATGTGCCGAATGTCCAGGCTACTCCATCTGCCCTGATGTCCCAGCCATATTCCATGAAGACAACACCAGGACTTATAAGGCTCAGAATTTTGCAGGAGCTTGAGACTGGAAATTAATTAATTCAGGCATTAAGTTACATTGTCGTTGACCTTTCTATTTTCAAGCCTACTGTCTGTCTGTGCAGCCACTTTACTGCAGACTAATACTGTTAACATTGGCAACAGGAGCATTATATGACTCCTACACACTTCTGCTTAATTGCTCATTAGACATAATCAACCATCCATGCATTTTCTATACCCTCTTCATCCTATTTAAACCAATAAGTTAAAACACTTATCAGATGGCTGACCAGAAAGGAACTTGTCTTCTTTTACCAAAACTCTGCAGTATGGTGTTATTTTTGCCCGCATAATGTATCTGTAAGTTAATGAGAACAAAATATTCACACTAGTTGCTCTGCCATCTTTCCAAACACATATTTTTAAAAGTGTTAAGTTGTGAAATTCAGCTTAAAACAAAGCAGAGCGCTGCGTAAGAATTAAATTTGCAGGTTTGGATGAAGTTGTGAAGGTTCATGTCCTGGAGTTAAAACACTGCTGCCTTGCTCATATGGCATGGAAATATCGTCTCCTGTTTCTGCTCATCTTCTTCCCAGAGATGTGATGGAGTTTACTAACATTTGGTCACATTCTTCCTTCTTTGCTATAGGGGTGTTGGTGATTGTTTTACTCATCGTCCTCTTTTTATGTCTTTGTAAAAACACATACAGGCCTGTTCTAACTTCAGCCTAATGTCAGATAAAAACACTACTGCCCCCCTCTGGGCATTTCACACTATAAGTCTTCATCAGATCTGTGTGAGATGTGCTGCTGTTATTCAGTGGGTCATACATTCATACATCTGCATTTATTCCTTACAGAAGATCCAGTAAATGTTTTTTTTACTTTACGGGGGGGTGAGAGATTTTTTTTATTTATTTTTAAAAGTAAATTAAATTCAGGTATTTAATAATAATATATTTATTTTATTATTACAGTTTGGTCAGACATTTTTTAAAAGGGTTCTTTGATTCACGATGTAATTTTTGTGTGTGAGGAATTTTTCATGAAGCCCATTTTACCTCTATTATTTAGAAAGATCTGCCTTTTCCCCACTTTACCCCTTTTACCAGTTATCATGAGATAACAAGCTGTATTTTCTCAGTCACCAGAGGCCACATTTCAAGTATGATTCAGCTCATTTTGTGCTTCAGCCTGATGCAAGACTTCACGTTTGGACATAAATCTCATAAAACCATAAAGATAATTTTTTCTCCCATTAAATGTTAAACTTCGACTCACCAAACAAAACTAAAACCCGCTAAAAGCAAATCTTGTCATTTCAGATTTTTTCTTATAATATCATATTGGGAAATATTTGTGTTGAGAGTGTCTTTATTTAAAAAGTTTTTAGAAAGAGGGGGGTCGGTAAACTTTTTTTATCTTTGTGATTAAGAGGCACTCTGAGAAAATTCTCTGAGATTTTGTCTAATTTATTCCTTATCCAATAAACATCACTATTACTTCCATTTACATTCAGTTAACTAGAAAAATGCTGAAAAATGGAAAACTGCTGCTGGGTTTGCATCTACATGTGAAATATTTCCTGTGACAGTTTATTTGATGAGACCGTCGCAGTCCAAGGATTTATTTGCCACTAACGGTTGTTTTGGGTATTTGTGTTACATCTTGGTTATTATTGGGTGATATATGATCTTTCGCTCCAGTTGGAGCAAACAGGAACCTTTGCTGTATGGTAAACATGTTCTAATATGGTGTTTATGTTCTTGTTTGTTTGTTTACTGGACTCTGGATACTTTTAATCCTGCAAACAGGGTTAAGTAAGGTTGTGTTATTAAGTGTACATGTATATTTCAGACTTCTTTCTTAGTGAGGACAGCAGGCGTAGTGGTCGGGTTCTGAGCTCTGAGACAGTCAACCTTGCCAGATCAGGCAGTTCAAAGGGGAGATAATGAAGGATACAGCGAAGCAAGCAATGGCTCGGCACATAAAAAAAAAACCTGGAGAATGAACTGAGAGGTTGGAGAGCAGGGGATACAGAAAGTCCCTCAACTTCAGCAGAAGCTGCTGGAAGGGAAGCAGAAATGTGCAGCAGGATAGAAAGCTGCCAACTTTTTCAGAGCTTGGACGCTACAGACTCGGACTTTAGATGAGTGGATTGACCAGATGAGAGAGAGTTTGTGCAAACAAGGGGCAGGACAGAGGAGAAGTGGGCTCAAGCTGTGTTTGGCCATCTGGAAGGAGGAGCATACACTGAGATGAAGTTTATACCAGCTGATCAGAGAGAAGCGGGTGAGATATGTACGGCTGTTTTCATGATCACGTTTTACTGCAACATCAATTTATTTATTTATTTTAAACAGTGGAAAGAAAGAAGAATAAGCTTTAAATGATTATCCTCATTCTTTGATGGTGTTTATTAAAAAGCAAGTAAAGCGTGTGGTGTGTGGATATGAAGCTACTTTGTGTAGTTTCCAATGAAATAAAAGATCCTGTAAAAGATATAGATTCAAGCTCTTCAGGTCTTTTCTAAGACGAGCTGATGGAGGTCACTTTGTTTTAAGTGTGGAAAAACTTCTCGCAGCTTGGTGTGTAAAAAGCAAGCAGGGGCAGAAAAATTAGGAAGTTTCTTCTTCTGAGAAGTGCAAGCTGGTGGAAAAGTAGAACACGTCGGTCTGCACAGTCGCACACTTGTGGGAGGATTGTGAAGCTCTAATGTTTCGATGTTGGCTGCTTAGCCGGGGAATGTAAGGGAAAAAACAACGAGAGGTGAGAAAACTGGGTTTGGGTTGTGAAATGATTGAAGATTTTTTGGGACTCCATGCCTTTTTTTTAGCTCATCCTAACAGGTCCTTTGAGCTGCATTAAGCTATTTGTTTTATTGTACTTTCTGTGTTTTGACTTGTGTGGACACCTGAAATAGTTAAGCGTTCAATTCCGATACACTGCAATGTCTTGTATTCCTTTTTCCTTTGCTTAGTAAAACCAAGTTAGTTGTACCTGTGTCAGATCTAGTCACTTGAGCTACCAGTGAGCTACTGGTCTGGGTGTAGTAATCCCTGTATGTGGCTGATAATCCTGAATGAGCATCATGGCATTTAGAGAAGGAAAAGACATGAAATTATTATGAATAAATGGTTTTTTTTCCTGCCTCTTGTGCATCATCACATATTCAGTGCTGCATTGCTAATAAGGAAGTTCTCAGCAATCTTAACATGATTAAAATTTCAATTTGGACCAGAAGTTACAGTTTCTCATGCAAAGCCCCAGAGTGAAGCGCTGCAAGAAGCAGATTTCACTTTGTCCAAAGTGATGTTTATGGTACAGATTCCTGAGACGAATGCAGGAGATGATTCAGAGGAAGCCGGGAAACTTTCCATCTGTACTGTAGAACATGTAAAGCTATGTGTCACAGTGCAGGTGTTGGTCAGAGAGTGTGGCATGTGTTTGCAGAATCTCAGGGTTATGTGCTCAGATTTGCCAAAATGGAGGGTCAGTCAGGATTTAATAACTTTTTCTTGTGTTGAAGATGAAGCACCGTTCATTTCCCCTTGTATTTCCTTCAGTGTGGAAGCTTAAAACCCACTGCAGCACCTGTCATCCTGACTGATTCCTTTGTAAGTGCAGAACTGGGGAGATAAAATGGAAATGAGAGTTTTTGCTGCTTTACTTCTCAGTAATCAGAGACTACAACAGCAGCAGCTTGCCTCCATTCTTGCTGCTTGCTTCTTATGTCGAACTGAATATGAATAAAGTACGCAGTATTTTTTATTTCTTTATTTTTCTCTCCATATTATGCTGGAGGCTTTAGTTATCAAGCTGCGGTTTATTTAAAAGCATGAAATCCAAAATGGCAGACATCTCGGCATGTGGTGCTTGAAGTAGAAGTTCGGTTGGCCTCCATGTTTGTTTGTGTTTGCAGTCACCTCGCTTACAAAGAAAATGGAAATCCAGGCTCCTATGTCGACGTTTTTCTCGGAGTGGATCTCATTTACATACAGAAAATGTTTGTACTGTAAATCCAGATTTTGGCGGTGGATGCAGTGTGTCAGGATGGCCGTGTGTCAGAGTATACCGTTTATTTAGACAGAATAAAATTCTTTCAGGTTTTTCTTTTTGTTTTTTAAACAAGAATAAAATCTCTCCTCCTCTTGGTATTGTAAATGAGCTGAAGCAAAGTGATGCATGTTGAGCTGATTCTCTCAAGTTTTTTCAGTTTTTTTTTCCTTCTTCAAAGTATATTTACCAGCTGTTACCTTTTGCGTTTCCAGCAATTGGGTGGAGCAGGAGGTCCAATGCAGCCCAGTCAAGTTCCCCAGAATCAGAACTTTCTAAACAGGCCCCCTGGTCCTATTCCTGTTTCCCACGGTAACGTCCAACAGCAGGTAAAAAAAAAATACACACACCCTGTGTTTGCATTTCCATAGGTTTTTTCCCCCTCACATTTCACACTGCCTGATGTTTGTAACTTGACTGAGTGCTTGCTAACATGTGCATGCCTCATGGTAACTGTTTCCTCCACATTCCTCCTCCTTTTTTTGTTTTTAGTTAATATTTTTATTCATTTCTTTTATACCTCACTTGCACTGTTTTTCCCTTCCCACTCCTCTTTCTCTCTGATCTGTCCTGCATCCAGTCTGTGGTGGTGGGTATGCCCCCTGTTAGTCAGGTCTCTATTATGGAGGAGCAGCAGAGGCAGAACAACATGGTGAGAAGAAGATTTTGAAAAGATGTGTTCGGGAATATAATATAATATAATATAATATAATATAATATAATATAATATAATATAATATAATATAATATAATATAATATA
>JBAMHX010000023.1:20925623-20943246 GCA_037177515.1 Pseudomugil tenellus
GTGTGTGTGTGTGTGTGTGTGTGTGTGTGTGTGTGTGTGTGTGTGTGATGGGATCTGCAATGACATCAGGACTCAAATCCTAGAGGCAGCATTGTACAGGTGGGGCTCGGCGATGTGTGTATACGTGCAGGGTTGCCAAGGGAACCGGCCAAGCACCAAATGTTCCTTGTAACAAGCCGTAAACACCACCATCATCATGTTATAACGCTGGATGATGGTGATATGCAGAATAAAATCTGCAGCTCCGAGTGGAATGCATTGTTTATTGCAGCTTATAGATATGTGAATCCATAACTAGAACAAGTTATGACGCAATTACGTTACGGTGTTATTTCTCCTTGGATGATTGAGATTTAAGCCTTTGGCTGGCCTGGTTGGATCCTGCTGTAGCACATTAGTTATTTCAGTTTTTTTCTGAGAAAAAGCATATGAGTAAAGTTTAGAAGAGCAGAAGCAGCAGCGGCGTCCAGCATCCCCATTTCTGTCCCCCGGTGGTTCCATCCACCTGAAGATTTCTGAGACAATTCTCATTATACCAGCGGTGGCAGCGCAGCACTTGGAAAGCCTGAATCAATCCGAGAGAGAGAAAGAGAGAGAGAGTGGGGAGAAACGGTGAGGGAGACAGGAGGGAGAGGAGACAGCGTCGGCGGCGGCTCTGCAGTGGAATACGCTGGTATTAGAGGGAAGGTGGGAGCTCTCGGAGTACCGAACCGCGCGCGTGGAAAGAGATGTGTGTCAGGACTTAAAAGCAGCATCACAAAAAGAAAAAGGTAAACCTTGAAGACTTTTCCTGCGCCGAGATGCGCATCCGTGCGCCATGATTCTGTCTGGTGTTGCGTGTTTGTGTGTGCGCGCGCTACTGGCGGGCAGCTTTAGTGCGTTTGCTTGCACGCGCAACAAACTGCATGGAATTGATATCAGTGTTAATAACGCTGTGATGATGCGCGCTCTGTCCGCGTGTCAGTCTGGCTTTATTCTTACATTTAGCTGAAATCTAGGAATATCGTGTGACGACACAGTCTGATGGAAGTGAAATGTGCTTAAATCAACTGATTTATTTAACCTGATTTACTCCATATGCGCAATTGAAACTTTTTTTTGGCACTTGGAGATTTTTTTTTAATTGTTGCATGTTCGGTGTTTGTCAGTACACGTTCATCTAACCTTGGTGATAAGAGCATCCTCTGTCGCACAAGCTGTTGACAGAGCTTAATGTTTGATCCTGTTAACGCGCTGCTTTCGCTGAAATCCAGCTACTTATACACCCCCCTCCTAATCAGACCCGTCTAACATCTCTACTCCCCGTGTTGTGGGGTTCAGTACGCCTAATCTGGGTTCATTTACCCTCCCTGGCCCATGTTGATGACCCCCGGAAAATGCGCAGCACCTTGCAGCTTACGCGCGGTGGGTTAAGCTTTGAGTCGGAGCCCGGGGCCCCTCCGGCTGAGAACAAGGAGCAGATAGATTAGGACTGATGAATGAATCTACCGCCTCTATCTGCAACACAATGATACGGTTATGAGGGGATTTAAATGCTAATGTGGAGTGTTTCGGAGAAATCCAAACGGACTGGGACTGGCAGGGGGAGATTGCTGGCAGTGCGCGTGCTTTTGGACCAGCTGGATGATCTCCTGAGTTCTGTGATGAAGAGAATAAGTTATTAATGGGCTGTTGGAGAGTGAAATGGGGCACTGGGGCAGGATTAGACAAGACAAAGGTTTTGGAGAGGAGGCAGGTTGAGCTCTAACAAGCAGGGATGAGGGGCTAATGCACCGAGAAGCCCTTCCACACTTCAAGTTTTAACTGTTTTTCTAGCCTTTCCAGTTAGCATAAATGTTTATTAGCTTAAATTTTACATGTGGTAGATGTTTTTTTGTATGTGGTGCTTTTTTTCTTATCTTGTAGCAACTTGAACACAGCTGCTCAACCATCAAGTGACCATGACACAAACCATTTATGAGCCCACATTTCACTATCCTTTCTCTGAGATCCAAAGTTGTTAAACTTTTAGAGCATAGTTAGATTTTATGTCACCTATTAAAGCATATATCTTAATGGAGGGGCCTTTATACTCAATTGTAAAGAAGTGAGGCTTATTTTTTTTTTTTTTTTATGCTTCGTCCATCTGATGCTTATGAACTGTACAGCAGCACCAGTCACTACAAGGCCGCTGTTTCACGAGAAGCTTGTCACATAATATCATATTTAAAGACAGGCTCCTTTAGCTCAGGGGTAGCATTTTAAAATACCAAGATGTCTCTGTGCTGAATTTGTTCATTTTGAACTTTCAGCTGCCCTCCTCCCACCCTCTAAATCAGAGTTACCTAAAGTGAAATGGATTAAAAGTGGGCCATGTTGCTAAAAAGCAGCACTTATCACAGTGCAGCAACTCAAATGAAAACAACCAAAAAAGTTGCCTGTTCAGCATGTGTGACGTGGACTTCCACAAACTATATTTATAGTTTTGTTGGCATAGAAACATGATAAGCTGAATTAGTAAACACCTGGAAGATGAAGGAATCTGTTGCTTCAAGTGTTCTTTTATGCTCTGAAGGTGCAAAGTCACGATGAGGTGTTGACCTATTACACATTTCATTAAAACTGAACAGTGTCATGATTCAGAATGAATGGTGAACATCACTTAGTTAAAGATAAAAATGTTTTAAATACTATGCTTAAGGATGGGGTCCGTAGCAGTCTCCATATTTGGACACTTCAAAATCTTGACTTTTGGAAACCAAAGGACAAATATAGTGGTCTATTTTTTAAATATAAATCTTTTGCTCTTTCAAGCTGGAATAGATCAACATCTTTAACAATTCATACAACAGAACAGAGCCGTTTTTGTTTCTCTGTAGTCGAGCTGCAGTGGAAGAAAAAGTAACACAAAGAAAAGGGAATTTTGGTACATATAGCATTGCTGCTACCACTTTCTAATTTAAACAGTGAAATATTAATTTCTACAAAGTCACACCTGTCTCTCTTACTCCTCGTCGTGTTGCAAATTAAGCTCCGGCCGAATGATTTCAGTCATTTGAGGAATCGGGCCAGGCTGCTCTTTAATTTCCGAGGCACACCACTTATGCATGGCCGATGAGCTTGATGAAAACAAGCAAGCAGGTTAACAGGGACATGGTAAATTACACCAGCACACCTGGCCTAGAGGGAGGGTGTGACTTTGAGATAATGCTCAGCCCCCCCGCCACTGCTCAAACTCTGCTGGAATATCAAAGCCGTTGGGGATTATTTCCAGAGGCGATATGAAAAAGTCACTGCAACTTCTCCCAAATACAAACATCTGAGGTGAGAAAGGTCATGAGAGAAGTCCAGCATGTAGATGATCATCCCAATACAATTCTACCCAATGTCAATGTTCTCTAAAATGACAGCACGATGCTTTCCATTTGGTTAAAATGTAGTTTGCCTTTCCTTGTCCCTTTACTGTAAAAGGACAAAGGACTGCATTAATTCTGAGGGACATTTGTGCTGCTGCATTACGATGCAATGAGAGTAACTGTTGCCCTGAATTTGCATGAATCTGTGAGTTTGTGTGCGCTCTTAGCACATACAGTAGCTTCCACTCATTTCTGTGGATAAAGCAGTGAGCAGGAAAGAGACAGATATTATGGATGACACTTAAACAGCTCTAATCAGGGCAAGCTGGTCGCTGATCTCTTCATAGAGTAAGGGTGTCAGTGATTGATGGCTGCACAACTTGCTGATGTGCACAGGTTGAAGGGTGAGGGGAGAGTCACTGATCAGGCAACGAAAGGCTGGAAATTGTAGGAACAACCTCCAGCTGTCCCGAAATAATGCAGCATGATGAGCCCCCTATCTGGGACTTCATATTGCCGCCAGTCGCCATGCACTCATACTGTGCCCGGACCTGAGCGTGGCTGTCTGTGATTCTGCTTTTGTGCATGATGTAGCACAGTTTGAATGGCAGTAACCAGGGAGCAGGGGAACGTCTGAGCACTGACCCTTCTGTAGCCGAGATGCTTAGCTGCCCGCAATGGCGGGGTGGGTATAATTAGCTATGATTGGTTTGACTGAGTCTCCCTTCCGAGTCTGGGTGTTGGCCCTCTGGGAATCGTGATGACTGTCTGGGCATTAATTATTGAATAATAGTTTGAAGAATGGCAATGGTTAATGGCATAAAAATGAATGCTATAATCCATTGAAGTGACATAATTAGAAATGGTGAGATTTCCCCTGAGGAATATATTCTCATGACCTAAAGAAGAGAAGGATGGCTGAAAAATGAACTGAGGCGACTCCTCTGTCCTCCCTCCTCATAAGTTTGTAAATGCACTGGGGGAGCTGTCAGGCAATACTCTGCCAAATATCTGATCTATCGTTAGCATAGAAGGTAAACTTTCAGGGTCACGTTGTTCCAAATGAGCTGGCCAGAGAGAGCGGTTAGCCCTGCTGTGTGATATTGAGTTTGGCAAAGAGAAGATATATTATCTTCCTCTGGTTAGATTAAGTATTAGTAAATGTGATTGGGTAATGAAGGCAGTCAGGCCTCAGTGACCACCCTGCTTCCAAGATACTGCCGGCTTGGCTGCATCAAGGCACAGAGTCTTGAGGGAGTTTGTTTCAGGTCAGTGATGGCATAAGAGCTCAATACAGCATTGCAGAGTCAGGCTGGGGCCTTTCCTCCGTCTGCCTCACTGACTGGCTCTGCTGGCTGGAGACGCAACAGTAGTGGCATATTGATGCTGCTGCTGATGATGATGACAGTATAAATATTGATGATGTCGATGGCAAGTAACAGATAGTGAATGAGAGCAGTAAACATGAAATTATAACCCCTGATGACCAAAGTGTGATGCCTAACAGTTTTTTTTCTTTCTGCCTCCTGCTGTTGTTTTTTCAGCCCGTGTGATTCAGCCTGACACAGACAGGTTTGGTTTCCACGGCACTCTAAGAGATCACAATGAGATGCCTGGAGAGAAGCGTGGGCACACTGTCGCACAAGATGACACGTAATCAAATGTCCTTTTTTGTATCTGGTTGGAGGATGGATCTTCAGGGGCAGCGATGGAGGGGGTGGCGCTGATGTCACGGTGAGATGGTGGCTCCAGTGGAGGGCGATGAGACATGCCAGCAGTGATCCCAGGAGGCCTTTGAGAGCCTTGGAGGACACAGTTAGTGAAGCTGCCTGTGATAAATCACAGATTTGGTTCGTATGGTTAGGACGATTACTCTCAGTGCCATCATACGAACCAATAGTTGCCTTTACTGTTTGTTTTTCCGAGTCCCCAGACTCTCCACGATATATGTAGAGTGTTGACTCAGTAGTACCAGTTTATTTATATATTTGCCCCTCTTGCACATTTCTTCCGTGGTAGCTTTTGGATTGAGTGTTGCAGCGGTGAAGCATTCACGCTCACAGTTCTTAATGCAGACTGAGAACGGTGACTGCTAATTGGTATGCAGAGACATTTGCCATACCTCAACCCCACACGAGTTCTAATTTGATCCTTTTATTGAAATGGAAAATATTCAAAACCTTAAGAGCACATCAGGATTAACAAGAGGCAATTTTCCTCTTACCTGTGTGCCTGTGGTGACCTGTGCCTAATAATATAACAACTGTTTTGTCAGTTATCACTCATTCCTCTGCTTTCAAACATAGTCGTTGGAAAGTTTTGTGACACCTGGAGCGTGTTGGACTTTTCCATCACCCTATAGTGCTTAGTCAAGCGTCCCGCTTTGGGAGCTGCAGAGCAAGGGTGCAGATGCCCCGAGCCCCCGCTGACGTGACGGAGACACGCAAGATGGTGAGTGGTTACTATGGCAGGTTACTATGGCAACCTCAGGTCTCTGTGAGAGCTTCCATTTCACACAGCGTGAGGGAGAGAGGGGTGGAGAGAAGAAACCGCAGAGAAGGAAGGGTGGAGAAATCAGCAGAGGAGGTGAGGTATGGAAATAAACACGCCTTAGGTGTAGGAGAAGGAGAGGGGGCGAGGAGAGGAACAGACACGGAGGAGAAAAGAGGATCCGAAGCTGTGAGAGAGAAGGAGTGTAAAGGAGGAAAAGTGATGGAGAGGTGTGAGCGATGGGGTGAGACTCAGGTGTGAGGGGAGCAGATCAGAGGGCAGGGAAGACGATCACATTGAACCTGATCTGAACTGCACACACACACACGCACACACTTACACACACACACACACAGAAGTGAATATCTCAATGCTGTTTTGTAATCAGCCCGGTGCTGCGCAGTGTGTCTCCACTCTTTATCTCTCCTTCTTTCTCCCTTTCTTTTCTTTCCTCTCCCTCACCTCTGTGACTTAGTTGGCTCGGCGCTCTGCTGCGAGAGACATTGTGTCAGTCTTGGTGGCTGGTCTCCATGGAGACGTCCATCAGTCAGTCCATGTCGGTGTTTTGTGGGTAAAGCCTTATCGTGTTTGTCAGTGTGAGTGTTTATCTGCTTGTGTGTAAGGGAGTGTGTCACTCATAGAGGAGGGGGGGTGAGACATGAATGGGTGGGGACCAATAGAGTTTTGCTTATCAGACATGCATGCACACGCCAATGGTTTGGAAAAAGACAGGCTTTTATTCATAAAACTCTAAGATCTTGTGCACAGCAGTGTAAGTGGAGATTGCAGCCAGATGGAGACATAATAAAAGTATTTCTGTCTCTGCCACATGTTGCACTACGTTGTCTGAATGTTTATGTTTTACTACTAAAATCTGAATTTTACAAGAAGCCTTTACTGTTAGATCCACAGCTGGATGTACAGCCTGGAAATCACATAATGCTAAAAAAAGCATTTAGTGCCAGGATATTCATCATAAATTGATTTTTTTTTGTTCACAATTACAACTTTAAGTTGGTTTAAGTGGATTAAGTATTTGTTATTTCATTTTATTTGCTTCGTAGTTTTCTTGTTTGAAACAGATCTGGTTCTAAAATAGATATATGAACCTTAGATTAGTCAGAATGTTTTGCATAGAAAGATGGGTTAACAGGATACGATTTTTACGTTGTGGTTTATTTATTTATTCATAATTATTATTTATTTTATATACTTATTTTCTCACTGCTGAAAAATCTGTTGCTGTACTATTTTATTCAGTTGCTATCTTCCTAAACATCTGGCATGGATATTTTTCTTATCAAATTTTCATTATTTAGATAAGTTTTTGCTTTTTCTTATGAGCATAAATGTATTTCATGTGGCACAAAAGTCACACAAAAAGAAAATATTGAAATGTTTCTTTTAACATATTCCTAAAAAATAACACTCCGTTTGATTATTTTTTAAAATTTTCTAATAATGTTGCTACCCTCAGTGTTTCATCTCTCCCCCCCCCCCTCTCTCTCTTTCTCTCTCTCTCTCTCACTTTCTCTCTCTTGTTTTTTTTAACCCACCAATTTAAGACGACAACTAAATTTAATTCAATACTAGTATTTATTTTGGTTTCATATCAGACATTTGCAGTTTCAAACTTTATAATAAATTTTTTATCTTGACAAATGATTGTAGATTCTGTTCGGTATGTGCATGTAATGAAAAAAGCAACTCCAAAAGAAATATACAAGTTAAAGAACAAGCAAAACAGATAACAAGACACAACAATGTGTGGACAGCAGGCAGACAGGACAAACTGATAAAACATGATTAGATGGCTTAAACACGATATTATAAGCTAAGCTTTTCATCAGGTAGTTATAATGGTGTGTGTATATTGTTGTTTGTATATACATATGCGTGTGTGTTTGTGTGTAGTAAACTGCTCTCAGTAGTTCCTGCCATTTTGCAGTTTCACTCTCTTCTCTTATTCTGCAGCTTCTGCATGTGTGAAATGAAAGTGACAACCTTGACCTTGACCTTGAGCAGAAAAAACCCTACAACATAATAATAATTAGAATTAGAAATAACCATGTGTCACACTCAGTTGAGAGCTGCTTGATGGCGCGTGCGTGTAGGCTGGGAGTGAGTGAGACGGGACTTAATGTTTCATTTAAAAAGGGCACCTGTTAACCCTGCAGTGCTGCTGAAGCTCTGCTTTTTTCAAACAGAACAGTTCAGTTTAAAAACCAGTTCAGTTACCGCAGTCCTGGTGCACCAGTATGCAGCAAGCCACCAGGCGCAACCCAGCGCTTTGCATCCCCTATATGCAGAAAAAAAAAATTGTGGGGGTTAAGAAAAACTGCAGAATGCTGCTTCTCCACAAGAAGTGTCTTCATTTAAAATTCAGCCTGAAACTGTGTTGAACAGGAAATTCAGCAACACAAACAATGTGTCAGATGTTAGTATTTCCAACATTTGTGTAGGAGTATTTATAATTGCTTTAATTGCCAGACCTGGATGCTTTGTCATACTGTAAAACATTCTGCTTGCATTAAATAATACAAAAGAAGACTTGCACAGATTTTATTCTGTGTCAGAAACCATTACAGTAAATGCATCATTCTTTTTATGTTTCCGAAAATAACCTGTTTTATTGTAATGTGGTGGCTGATGTGGTCACATGGACATATGATGATGATGCCTTCATGGTCTGAAATTAACAGGCACACATGCAGATTTATTGTAGAGAATATTATGAGTCTCACAGGCATCTGCTGCACTAATTCACTATGATCATCAGAGATTACAGCACATCAAGATGCATCAATGGCCCAAGAATGAGAACAATTCAGTTTCACTTTTATCCAAATAAACATTTAATAAATGTTTTGTCAATCATAAAACCAAATATGTGAATTATTAGGTCTAGATCTATTAAATTTCCCCTAATTATGCAGTTAAAAGCTTGTGGTCACCTCAGACTGTCAATTTGAAAGCTTAAAAAAACCTTGAAGGGCTCATTTATTTATTTATTTATTTATTTGCTTCTAAGTTTAAATTTTAGAGAAATTTAACTGTTCTGATATAAAGATATATTTATATATTTGCTCTTTTGTACTCTGTTCTTGCCGATGGGGTTCAGCAAAAAAAGAGGGAAAAAGTAAAAAAAAAAACAAAAAAAAAAAAAAAAAACAAACAAAAAGCCTGAATGCAGCATAGACTGACCCCATCACAGAAATGTCACATACACAAACAATCACACAGTCAGAGCTGACATGCCACAGTTTGACCTCCTGAGAGAAACACACACACGTTCTTCTCATGAGCAGTAAAAAAAAAAAAAAAAAAAAAAAAGAGAAAGAAAAAGAGGAAAGTGAAAGCAGCATGAAACACAGAAATGCTGAACCAAGCTCTGTCGTCCAAAACAGCTGGGAGCAACAACTGCTCAGCTGAGAAACACGAGCAAAAAGGTTTTGCAGGAACCTAAAAATCGGAGCAATTTACACTGTAAATGGCTGAGAGACATTTTGATTAGCTGTTGGCTTTGGTTTTTCTCTCAACAAGCAGGAATGGAGTGAATTGAGTGTATCAACACACTCAACAACCTTTAATACGGATTAATTGTTCACGAAATTGGCATCAGGACCAGCAGTGCTGCAGAACGGACAATAATAACCGGATTTTCATTTGAAGTTGGGAGCTGACATGAATGTGAAGATGTTAACATTAAAAGGGACTTTCATCCCGGCAAGTAATGACAAGTGGTACGGAGCCCCCAGTTAGGGATTTGACCATGTGGGGTGGAGGTAGTGTAATGTCTGTTAATGGGAGTGCTTTAGCAGGGCGATGAACACAGTGACTTTTAATCTGCAGCTCTCTGCCTCCTGTGAAAGGGAGGAGGTCCCTGGCTCTTGTAGAAGCAATTCTGAATAGATCAGGGCTCCTCTCTGCATCCTGCATCCTAATGAGAGAGCAGCACTGTGTCTTCGGACAGTCTGAGTGGGCGGACGAGGTAGGAGACCGTGGTAAGGGGTCTGCAGTATATCCTATTTGACAAGGATGAGCAGTGATTAAAATGTGGAACGCCAAATTATCCAGTTTAAGTAAAACCCAATCACCCAGTGTTTTGCTGTTTTCTAAAAATAAGTGGTTATTGTAACGCTGCCGCAATAACCTAAACAAAGCATTTGCTGCAGCAATATGCAGAAAAATGTAGGAGTGTAACAGCATCAGAGTGTGACCTGCCATGAGATCACATTAAGAAGCTTAATAAGTAAGTGGGGAGAAAATGAGGAGGAGTTTCATTCTAATTAATAGTTTATCATACAATCATAATCTCAATGACCTTATGTACATTTAGTTGGGGAGTACAAAATGACAGATTCGCTGAAGTGGTAACAGGCTGGCACAAGACAGAGAAATGCATTTACAATGATTTATCGACATCTTAGAAGATTATATGGTAGAAACGAGGTGAACCCATCTTGTGTTTAGCCTTAAATCAAACAGACAAATCACAGTTTGGACTGTTTGTTGATTAATTTAATTTAATTTAATTCATTTCATGCTAGTAAAGAAGAATTGAGTCTCCTGTATATAAGACATTTAATAGTCATTCAAATTTGAGTATTGTGGTGAAAAGTAGCTTTAAAATGCAGATGGAACAATATCTTATGGGTCAAACATATATCTGATGTAGCTCATTCTCACTAGCAGTGCTTCACATCCCAACTCTTGCCTTGATTTGCAGAGGGAAACCTTTGAAGCTCTTTAAGGATGCGGAAGCTGGTGCCCAATCAGGGGGTGTGTCACCATGGCAATGAGGGAAATGTTCATGAAGCTTTCTGTGATTAAAAATGTTTTTTCTTTTTATGTAAAGTAATTATTTTTAAGGCCTAACCTTGACCAAACAAAAGTAATTTAATGTGTAATGAAGTACAGTTGAAGTCACGGGAAGGACGGGATAAAAGCGTGGAGAACTGCTGTGTCAGTGTTGGAACTGAACATGAGTCCTGTGTTTAGGAGTCAGGTGTCCATTCCTCTTTTCTATTTTAATTTTGCTAATAATACCTTACAGCAAAAATAGGATTTTAATTTTTCATTCTGGTCGCAAGCAGACCAATAAGGAGTTATGAAAGAAAAAGTAAAACACTTTACACCTCTTTCACTGCTTATTAACACAAACATTCAATCAGCCAATCACATGACAGCAACTTAGATCTGGTCGAGACAACTTGCTGATGTTCAAACTGAGCATCTGGATGAGGAAGGAAGGGCATTTAATTGACTTTGAACCTTTCAACCACCAGAAAAGTGCTGATCCACTGGGATTTTTACACACAACCATCGCTCGGGTTTACAGAGATGGCTGACAAGAGAAAATATCCAGCGAGCAGCAGTTGTCTGGACCAAAATGTCTTGTAGATGTCAGAGGTCAGAGGAGCATGGATGGACCAGATGGAGATGATAGAAAGACAACAGCAAGTCATATAACCACTAGTTCCTACAAGGTATACAGGGCAGCATCTCTGAACACACAACCCGTCCAACCTGAAATAAATAGGCTACTTCAGCAGAGGACCGCACTGGGTGTCCTACCAGCTTAGAACTGGGGCTACAAATTACACAGGCTCACCAGAACTGGACAACAGAAGAAAGAAAAACAAATTTGGTCTGATGAGTCAGCTTCACATTCAGGTGGTTGGGTGGAAACATCATGAATGGATCCATCTTCCATTGGATCAGCTGTGCATGCTGCTGGTGGTGTAATAGAGTGAAAGATGTTTTATTGCCCCACTTTGGGCCCATTAGTACCAACATGACATTGTTTAATAAGCACAGTCTATTTGAGTTTTGCTGCTATGTCCATCCCAGTATGACCACAGTGCAGCATCTTCTGAGTGATACTTCCTGCAGGATGACGCACCGTGTTGCAAAGCTCATGTGCAGCAGCTTTCTTCAACTTTTCTTCAAATGATCTCCACATTCACCAGATCTCAATCCAAAAGAACAGCTTAGTGCATGATAGAACAGAAGATTCTCATTTTGTCTGTGCAGCAACTATGTGATGCTAATATGTCATCATGTCAGTCAGTTTCTTAATGGGTTCATTAATAATTAAGGGTCGTAGGGCAGCTGAAGCCTATCCCTGCATTTATTTGGGCAAAAGGCAGAGTCCACCCTGGACAGGACTAATATGTCAATATGGAGCAAAATCTCTGAGTATTGTTTCCAGCACCTTGTTGAATCCAAGGATTTAGGCTTGTTTGAAGAAAAAAAAAATACATGTAGTTTATTGTCAATAGTTGACAAGTTTAAACTAAGTGTACTGACAGAAAGGGAAAAAACTAACTAACTCATGCCATTAGCAAGAGGAGCTAGAAAGGTGAAAGAAATGGTCTGCTTTTGACTTTTGAGAGTAATTTAGTCTACTTCATGAAGATTAATAAGACCACATATCAGAGATTGTTGTTACAGTTAAACACACAGGATCTCAGGATGCAGATGAAGACAGCTCTAAAGTTTTTGGTGCAGATACACATCTCTTCTTCAACACGCTCCAGGCAAATTTCATCTGCAATAAGGAAGAGACGCACTTGAAATTCCTTCTTCCCTTCTCCTTTCTCTTACTATGCAACGTGGCAGCTAGTTAATGATATCAGTTCTCAAACGCAGGTTTAGTCAAAAAGAAGGCAGATTCAATATGTCTCCATATAAACCTGTAATTGTTGGTAAAATGACTAATTAATGCATGAAAAAAAAGAATAAAAAAATGACTATAGTTGTGTTTCTCACACTGTTGTCCTTAAGTCCCTGTCAGTGTAGGAGGGGTGGGCAGGGGGGCATCGATTTGCAACATTGATTTAACTGTACTAACATCTTACATGTTTGAATATTTCAATCACCTGGTGCTCTGTCCCCTGGGAGCCAGAAATGATTCAGGTATAACCTAAGCTACACAAAGGGCATTTGTATGCTATTAGTCACGCTGCTTAAAGTGTATGTGTGTGTGTGTGTGTGTGTGTGGGCAAGTGATGTCAGAGCTTCATTCATCGGCAAGGCCAGTGCTCATCCAACTTTCTTTCAGTGTCGGGGGTGGAAGGGTAAATACATCGCAGCAGGTCGACAGAAGATGCAGAAGGAAGGAAGTTGTGGAGTGCGGGGCTTCCTCTCACTCATCCAGCACAATAGAACACTGCGTGTGCCCCCTCCCAAATTGTGCCCCACTAACAACTCTTCACAACTAGGCTACTTGCTGTCACAGCCCCCTGCTCCCATCCTCAGCCCCCTACCATGATCATTAAAACAAGAAAGTCCTTTGCGTGACTCGGCTTCTTCTGCAGAATATGTGTTTTTCCCTTTTTTGTTTCCATTAAATCAGGGCTTCTGTGTTGTGATGTTCAGTTTCCTTTTCATTTTTTCAACCCCCCCACCCCTCCCGGTCTTTCATCCTAAAGTAAATTTTGCCTGGTGGCTAGTCATATGCGTTAAATGTGTATAAGTGCCTGTGAAGAGCGTAAGCTTTAAGTGAGATAGACTACCCCGGGAACAGAATGGAGCTGGGAGTGAGGGATGAAATAAAGCTAGAAGAACAGGCTGGGATAGAAATTAATGCTAGTTGGTAGCAGACTGTGGAAGGTCTGGATGGGATTATAATGGGCTGATTATACTGAAACTGTCTCTATGGCAGGATTACAATTTGACATGACTACTGAAGAATAATGAAAGAAATTAGATGTGTTTCCTTATATATCTTTTCTAAATTTGGTAACATTTGCGAGCCTAGGTGGCCTTACTTCTGCATAATGTATGCATTTATAAGGTACAGTTGCGAGAAACAATATAACACAGGCTGATAAATTAAACTTTAAGGGTTATTTTATGTTAAGCAGCTGACATTGAGGGTAATGATATTTATCCCGTCCTAAATTTGTCTCCTCCTTATGAGCTTTGCTGCAAGGAGATCACACTTGCGATGGAAAAGCTCTGCAAAGGCCTGGAGCAATTAACATCTGGGAAAGTAAAAAGACCTCATTTCAGCCACTTACTTAATTTTACTGTGGTCTGTCATATTCTTTTCTAATGAGAAGCAGTGAGATGAGATGGATTTGGCACTTTGTCTTCAAATCCAGTTCACAGGAGAGGACAGCATCCATGGATGTCTGAATCACTTTATGCAATAATGATTGAGCTGATCTGGTATGTACAGGACATTTGTATACTGATGGATTACATTTAAGTAACGATAAAACTGTCACAGCTCCCCCGATAGACATCGGGACATTGCTAGTATACACTTTGGAGAAGTTAGAAAACTGTGTTTTTGAAGGTTTTCAGTCTCAAATTGCATAGTTGTATTCTTAGATGGCAGATCTGGTCCAGTTTGGACCAACTTCCTGAAGAACGCTTCCATAAACATTTTTAACATGAGAACATCATTTGAAAAGTTAGGACCCCCAGTGTCATGCATAATAGGCTTGTTGTCTACAGCTGGCCTGCACACAAACATGCACACACAGTTTGCTGCACATCAGTAAAAGCTACTGCATAACTGTTAATGTAAAACAAACATGTTACCTTGCTTTTACCCTGTTCTTCCATGAAACACATTTTATCCTTATGAGAAGACTCCCCCTTCTTTTAATATCTCTATTTTTTTTACAGTTGATACAAAAACAGTTTATTTTATGCCTTCTTGCCTGTTGAGGCAGGAAGTCTGGCCATAATGAAAGTAATCAAAACTAACAGAATGCTCTTCAGATTTTTTAAACATAAATATGAATATCATAAGTTTACTTATGATCTGGATTACTTGCTAGATGAAAAGTCATATTTTAATTGCAAAATGTTTAGGCTTGTGATGAAATGAATTGTTTTTACTTCTGTCTGCAGTTTTAAAGGTTTATTTCTCCATCAGAAGGAGAAAATCAGCTTCTCATCTGGTATTAAGTGAAAAATATCAGTATAACAGACTATAAATAATGGACTAATGTCTTCATCACTACTAAGAAATATTCAAATTAATTTCAGAAAATATCTTGAGTCCACTGATTTTTAAGAAAACATTTTAAAACAAAGTGAAAAAAGGGAATATAACTTTGGATCCATTACACTGAGTTGGGTTGATGTTTGCCTGAGACTGTCTAAGATGTTTGAAAGGTTTCTTAAGGTTAGTGAAAGAAAAAAAATGAAAATATCTTTAAAAACTGTTCCTGTTTTTATGAAATCACTTCACTAAAATAACTGCTATATTTTTATTCTCTTAAAATGAAGCAATTGTTTCTACTTACCAGCCCATGTACTTGTCAGTTATCTTTTTTTGGTCCACTGTTTTGCTACGGCTTTGCTTGATAGGTGCTCGAACATTGTTCGATAAATAACACTAAAGAAGATACATAAATGAGGAATACACATGTACCCAATTTTTAAATTTTTACTATTATGCTTCACTGATTTTCTGAGTGAGACAGATCCTAGTGATGTGTAAATGGCAAACATGTTGCATCCTACCTGGGCTCTGAGCTCTCACTAGTCAGTAAAAGTCAGTCAAACATTAGCCACGTTTTTTTTATACCTAGAATTGCACAAAACCTAAATAATGTAATAGAAATCTGGTAATGGAAACAACTTTATTTTTTTAAAAACGTTATCGCTAAAATGTTTTTACGATCTCGTGACATAGGTTTTTTTTTTCGTGAAGACGTTTCCATATAGAAGCTCATTTCAAAAGTGTAATGAAAATACTTTTTCTGCAGTTACATGTCACCAGACGGGATGTAGTAGGTCATGTGACCGTCTAAGATCAGTTTTACAATAAGTTACAAAGGGAAATGAGGGAGATGAGAAATTTTCCACAGCAAGTAGAAAAAACCAAAATAAACTGTGAACACTGTTCAGTGGAAACGCCTTCTAATCGAAATTATTGTTTGTCCAAACTTTACAAATATTGCTTTTATTTACAAAACTGTAATAGAAAAATATCGATTTACTCCTGTCTGCTTGCTCTGTCCCCTTCTGCTTCACCTTCTCCTCTTCTTCTGCTAACATCCTCTTGCGTTTTCTTTTATATATTCACATCAATCAGGCACGAAGCAGATTTAGTGATGTGATGATATTCAATTGCTGGTGTGTGATGCTCTGCATAAAGTGAAATTCAGTTGCAACACGATGCTGCTGTGAAACCATGGCTCGAGAAATTTCTATAAAAATGTCACTTTGTGATTCAAACAAGTCAGAAATGCAGATTTTTACAGTGCTACTTTAAAAGAACCACATGATACATGTGCACATTTCTGAAGTGGTTCCATGTAGTGTGGTCATCACTCCACCTTGGGGGCACCGCATCTGTTCATAAATGAAAATTTGTTTGTGTCTGGAGTCCATTTCCAGTTCTGCTTTACTTTTGAAGTAATTTCTATTCCCATCTTATCCACTACTAAGTCATTTTTACACATCGCTCCATTAAAGTTACTTTTTAAAACCATGCAGAGCTGCAAAGTTCTATACTATAACTAGATTACTAATTTGCATGAAGCTTGCCGACGGTTACTTTTACACACCTCAAACCTGGTCGGGCAGCTTTTTACAGGAAGATAAATCTTTTTTTAAAACAGTTAAACATATTAGGCTCATAAAATGAAAATAACCTACAATATTTCTAGATCAGGGAACCTTTATTTCTAATTCTTATTGCAATAAGTCAGAGTTATATGTTTCTGCAAAGTCTTGTTTGGATGCCTGAGAATAATATCAGAAAGTGTGTGTGTGTGTGTTCATTTTCAAACCAACCAGAAATCTATTCATTCCTATGAGAATCCGCATAATTTCAGTATGGTGTGCAAAACTCTGCCTTTTACTTTTGTCCCCTCGGGGATGTGTATAGTGTATGTAATTTATTTATTGCCTTAGTTTTTAAATATAGACTTCACCGTATGACAGAAAATTTAATGAACAAACGTGTTAACAGGCTAACAAACTGGACACAGTTACCACAATCTGTAGCATGTAGACTGAAAAATGGTTCACAATTCAATTGGATTAAATTGTTCTGTTCTAGCAAAGCTTAGTAATGTAAGCAGAGAGAGAAAACCTAACTGGCTTTGCTAAACAACATGATGGGACTATTTCTCCATAGGAAAATTGTAGTTTGTGATCATTCATTTGGTCAATCATTTTGTTCTGGGGAGTGACGTTTGCAATAGTTACTTGCTCATTCCTCATCCTCATCATTCCTCATTTTGGAAAGACTTTTTCAGAAGCTTTGTTTTAGTTTAGTATTCTTATTGATAATTGAAAGACAACATGGTTGCAAACTGTTCGATTCTCTGCATGCAGTTCTTTCCTGTTTGTCTGATTAAAATAAGAAGTGCTGCAGAAGCTCTTACTTTTAGCTTTCAGCTAATTTGTTGACTAAGAGTGGCACATTTCCCATACTACATATTTAAATGAACAATGAAATGAAAAATAATTTATCCCAGAAACAAATGAGAATGAATTAGAATTATTAAAAACAAAAAGTAATAATAATTATTTAAAGCAGTGGTTCTCAAACATTTTGAACCATGACCCCCAGTAAAACATACATTGGTGTTTGTGACCCCCACTACCACATGATAACTGACATGAGATATTAAATGGGTCATCCTCCAGCCATCCTCTAAATGTAAGACTAAGTCTAAGGGCAAAGGGGTTACTAACAAAAAAAAAAAAAAAAAAAAAAAAAAAAAAAAAAAAAAAAAAAAAACGAACAAAATTACAAACCCCCCCTTTCTTTAAAAACCCCCCCAAGTCCCAAAAAAAAAAACACCTAAAAAAATCCC
>JBAMHX010000023.1:20961484-20975738 GCA_037177515.1 Pseudomugil tenellus
CAAGCCTGAAATTTCTATCTGACCTGATCTGATCAACGACCCCTGCCTGTATTAACTGGATGTCCACCTCTGCCTGCTCTCTGTCTGGTAACGCTGTTTCAAGCCTCAAATTTTCAGTCTTCACCCCAGCCTGTTGCATCACAATAAAGACAACCTTCTTGTCATTCCTTGGCTCTTTGAATATTTTTTGGGTCCGGTTTGCTGAGACGTGACACGATGACACTAAAACTGACCTTACGCAGGCAAAATCAGAAAACTCTCTGGAGTTGCAATGCAGATTTTTTTAACACTGTTACTTCTGTATCAGAAAATTATTTACTTTGTCACTACATTTTTTCTGTTGCATAAAATTCATGTTGCAACACGGTCCACTGTTTGTTGCAACATGGTCTGGGTTGTAACAACATCATCTATGTTAATCTCAATAAAGACAGAGCTTCTTAGACTCAGTCTTTCTGTGTGATATAGAAGTACTGCAGTGTAAAAATTCACAAAAACATTTGTTAGAATTTGATTAAAAGTAAATTTGTTAAAGTCATAGTTAATATTACCTTTTGTTGGGTCCCAGTCCTGAGGTTGACCATGAGGACTTCACACAACCCAGTAACAAATATATCCTGTCGCTTTAAATCACAATGGTTTAAGGGTACAAACCTCACAATCCTTTCTCTAATGTTACTCTGTTCATGTTATGGAAGAAATTACTCTACAATGGACCTAATATATGAACCTTGTTGTATATTAGAGAGACATGTTGAGATTATGTGTAAACGCTTAGCAAAAATATGCTAAAATAGTCTTTTTTTATTCTGGAAAGTTACTTTGCAAAACACATGCTTTCTTTCAGACTTTACCAACAATTATTACAGTCCAAAATAAATCAAATTTCTCTGAGCATGTTTATACATTCTCATTGTACAGTAACTTTATCATTGTTTGTTCTTCCAGGTTATCAAGTCAGACACTTTCAAGCACTTAAGGCACCTTGAAATCCTTCAACTCTCCAAGAATCAGATACGTCAGATAGAAGTCGGAGCATTCAATGGCCTCCCAAACCTCAACACACTGGAACTCTTTGACAACCGTCTCACACTGGTGCCATCACATGCCTTTGAGTACCTCAGCAAGCTGCGAGAGTTATGGTTGCGCAACAACCCCATTGAGACTCTCCCAGGCTATGCCTTCCACCGGGTACCCTCACTACGTCGACTGGACCTGGGTGAGCTCAAGAAGTTGGATTTCATCTCTGATGCAGCCTTCGTAGGCCTCATTAATCTACGGTACCTGAACCTGGGCATGTGTGGGCTGAAAGACATTCCGAAATTGACTGCCCTTGTGCGTTTGGAAGAACTAGAGCTATCAGGAAATCGGCTCGAGATCATTCGTCCTGGTTCTTTTCAGGGGTTGGTGTCTCTTCGCAAGCTGTGGCTAATGCACTCACAGGTGTCTGTCATTGAGCGTAATGCCTTTGATGACTTAAAGAACCTCGAAGAGCTCAACCTGTCCCACAACTCTCTGCACTCTCTTCCCCATGATCTTTTTACTCCTCTTCACCGACTAGAGAGGGTTCATCTTAACCACAACCCCTGGGTCTGCAACTGTGATGTACTTTGGCTTAGCTGGTGGTTAAAGGAGACTGTGCCCAGCAACACCACTTGTTGTGCCCGCTGCCATGCTCCCCCAGGCTTAAAAGGAAAGTACATAGGAGAACTTGACCAGAGTCACTTCACCTGCTATGCGCCTGTCATTGTTGAGCCACCCACTGACCTCAATGTCACTGAAGGCATGGCTGCTGAGTTGAAGTGTCGCACCAGCACATCTACAACTTCTGTCAACTGGATAACCCCCAATGGCACGCTAATGACCCACGGGTCTTACCGTGTACGGATATCTGTTCTGCATGATGGCACACTAAACTTCACAAACGTCACCCTGCGAGACACAGGCCAGTACACCTGCATGGTCACCAATGCTGCTGGCAATACCACCGCTACTGCTGTCCTCAACGTTACTGCTGCTGATGCAAGTGTCAACTATACCTACTTTACAACAGTTACTGTGGAAACAGTCGAAGCTGGGGCAGGAAACGATTATGCATTAGTTGCCATCAATGAGACCTTTATTCGGGTTCACCCTGGCCCCACTCCTTCCGACCTGTGGCCAGACGGAGTTCCTACAACAGATTCCTCTTTGCCGGCTGGCTGGTCTTCATCTCCCCGTGCCACTCGACCCACTTTCACTGTGCCAACTGAGCCAGGCTTCTCAGGCCTGGATGATGTGATGAAGACCACAAAGATAATCATTGGCTGCTTTGTAGCTATTACCTTCATGGCAGCAGTGATGCTGGTGGTATTCTACAAGCTTAGGAAGCAGCACCAGCTACATAAACATCACGGTCCTGCTCGTGCCATCGAGATTATTAATGTGGAGGATGAGCTGGGTCCTGGAGCCAGTGGTCGTGGCAGTGGTATCTCTGGAGGCTCCACTGTGACACAGAGTGGAAGTAGTGGAATAGGTGGGGGCCAGAGCCTCAGGCTGCACCATCCAGAGATAGTCAACTTACCCAACTTGGCTCGATCAGAACACCTCAACCACTACTATAAAACCCATCACTTCAACAACAACATGATGGGTCTGGGAATGGGTACAGGCTCAGGTATGGGCCTCAACAACAACAACAACCCCTCTCCATGTTCTCAATCACAGACCTTATCCTGCTCTCAAGTTCCAACTACCACTGGCGGGGGAACTCTCACAGGGGGCACCCTGCCCTCTCCTGTACCACTGCCCCCATTGGGTCTACACAGTTCTCTGAAAGGTCTAAAGGGAAAAGGCCAAAATGAGCCGCTACTTTTTAAGAGTGGCTCAAAGGAAAATGTGCAAGAGACTCAAATCTGAGTAAAAGTAAAGTTTAAGTACAAAGAAAGAAAAAAGGGGTGATAGGTCGAGGCAGTGATACAGAAAGCACTTGTGAAACTGACTATATAAGACTGTAGCCTACCGTCCTTTTGGACAGGTTTCAGACAAGAGAAGTTTCACATAACCACTATTTTCTGGTAACAGAAAGGCACAGACAAGAATTTTAAAGGAGACAGTACACTAGTTTAAACAACAACATCTGCACATAACCAACTACAGACCACAAGCATCAAAATCATTCATTCTGTGCAACCTGCTATGGTCTTTGCCAAATTTCGAGATCAAGCCAACTCTTTCCACTCAGTGGACAGCAATGGACATTGCACATGTGCAAGGAGTCCCTCTAGGCAGTATACAGATTGCTTCAAAAATTTTTAGATGCATTCAATGTATATATTTGGAGGGAGGCATAATACTGGCCATTGAACATGTCGTTGGAATAGCACTTGGCAGTGGCAGTGAATAATAAACAATGATTTGTGTGAGTCGTACCATACCAGCTTTCCAGGAACTGCTAAAAGACAGCAAAAGGGAATTTGGAGCAGTGCAGTAATGCTTTCCAGAATATCATAACAGCAAAAAATGTTTTTCAGACAGTTTTTTTCCATTTTACTCTATTCTGGCTACTGTCTTCTTTGAAGGAAGAAAGCAACAGAGTGGGAAATCTGCAAGAAGAAAAATCCGGAGGTATAAAGGACAAAGAGAAATATAAAAAGAGTTGAAGGTACATATCATATATACCGTAAATATATTTTCATTCAAAGAAATAAATTATAAAGAATCTTTATCTAGCTTCTGACTGAAAACTACAAAGTCTGAAGAGAATATATATATAAAAAAGACACATGCGCAGCTGTTTTGGTGGCCCAGTCCCCTTACAACTTTTCTCAACTTGGAACAAAGTAGCCACCATGACAGGGCTTCATAAAGACTCGCGGAAGAATGGAATCTGTGGAGCTAAAACACTAACCTGGAAAATAATTTTGGGTAATTTTTTTTTATCTCAACTTTTTCTTGTAGCCACAGAAGGTATTTTCACTGTCATTCAGAGCAGGGTCATTTGAGGGGGGAAATCTTGATGATCAGCTGCAAAAACATGACATATGAATACAGCTTCTCAGCTTTTGGCACACAATGGCACTGTGGTATCAATAATAATTATCATAATGATTATAATGATAATAGGCATTGCTTTATTTGTCTCATTTAATGACATAAACAATATATTCCACTACTTTGCAGTAAATTTTCTAATTCCACAAGATAATTGAACAAAATCTCTAAACTCCAGATTTATGTTGAACTAATTTATGACCTTTATGACGAAATGGCACATTATTATTATTATTGTGTTATCGTTATTGTCATTCTTATGATTGTTATTGTTACTGGTGCCTACAGATAACTGAGAAGTCATATTTTCCATTTGTATATGACTGATCCTTGTTGGACTAACAAACAGCGGTGGGACGGATTTAACATTCCACTAAGTGACTCCACATCCATCAGAAGGAATTAACACGGGCCTCAAAATGGCTTCCTCAAGTCCAACCCTCACCAACTCCTCTGATGTCTCAAGTAGTCAGGGACACTTGCGTTATCAGGCATTAAAGAGAGGAAATGAACCTTTGACGAAGACTGCACCTTTGCAGAGGATTATTTCACAACTGTATCTCAGTGTTATCGTGTATGGGCGGATTTGATGGCAACAGGGAGCTAAATGGACGACAGGCAATGCAGAGCATTTTTAAAGGTAAGCAATGCTTGCACAGGAACAAAGGTGGCATATAGTACAGTAGAGCTGGTGGGTGATGTTTTGTTTTGTTTTTTTTTTTTTTAAAAAAGGACATCGAAATAAAAAAATATAAAAGCTTATAGATCTCTTTTAAAGAAAAGGAAAAAACCAAACTATTATAAATGTTCTTCATTTTTTGTTTTTATCTAGTTTCATTTTTCTTTTTTGTTTTGTTCTTTTTTAAATCACGTGTTATCTTTATTGTAATATTGTTATTGTTATTATAATTAGCTAATTACACTGGTTATAATTATGAGAGATGTTCTGTTAGCAGAGGTCACTTTGAAAATAAAATAAAAAAACAAACAAAAAACAAAAACAAACAAAAAAACTGGCACATGAAATGGCTGAGGAAGTCTGTGAAGCTTGCTGGATCATCTTAGCCCCACCTGCCCCTTTTTTGTCTTTTTTTAAAAGTATTAAATCAACTTTAATTGTACTGTCATTTGTATCCCTTTGGCCCCTACCGAGACGACTCGTAACAAAATGCTCAGCACCGGATCCATTTATTTAGGGGGGCTTGCTCTAGATTACAAGCTCACTCACAGTCGCTGTGTACTTTTTGTGAATGTCATCACCATCACAGTGCTCAGAGTATCAACGCCTTGTTGCCATGACTACACACTCAGACTAATGCGCTGAGCAGCTTCACCATCAGCATTTCGCAAGGCCCCCCTCTGCCCCGTCAGTCACGTTCCTCTGAGATGCCATATCTCGAGCCGGCTGATGTTCCTTCAGTGGTAGCAAATCAAACCTGAGCATTGTAACCGTGTCCTCACATAAAACTCCCCCCGATTCATCCCCTACCTCCCCAACCCTCAGCATCCTGCCATCAGGTTTCCCTGGCAACTGTTGCTGCTGCAACAGCCCTTATCATAGCGTCTTGATTTGGTTTTGAATGCTAAACAGATGAGAGCAGACAATATGGAACTTTCTCTGTGCTTTTCTGCCTTTTCAACAGGTAATTTGTCATTTCTTATTTTTACTTCAGCAGCTATATTACACACAAAATACACACAAAACTAACTTTCGGTCGCATAATCCTGCCACTTGCATGCCCCCACCTACACCTCTCCAATGTCCCCTATGTATTTAATTTGCGTAGACCCCACAACACCACTAAACACATTTCTTCACCTTACACTTGTGATTAACACTCACACCCTACATCACTCATCAACATATTCCTTTCCCAGCACAAGGGATCCATATTCCCTGCGCAAGTTATTTACATATTCATCTGCCTCTGTGTGTGCAAATAACAGAAATTATCATGTGGGCATGTTTGTGGGAAAGAGTGCAACGTGTGTGTACGTGGCTGTGTGTTAGTTTTAGTGTTCATGACTGGCTGGAAGCAAGGACTGTTACAAAAGCTATTTACCCCTAACTCCTCAGATACCACACACCCTGCCTATTGCCTGTAGTAGCTCATCGCTTCAGAAAGCATTGTGTAGCCCCTATGGCACCTGTGAAGTGGCACAAACCAGAGGCCATGTTATTGAGGCTTGGTGTAAAGAGAGAGCAGCGGTTGAGCTGAAGACACACAGTCACAGTGCTGCAGTGTCTGAGTCACAGAGCAGTGAACACACTCCCAACAATCTAATGGAAATGCTGTGTTTACTGTGCAGGAAGGGACCCACTCACTCACCCATTCAGGGAACAGGTGAAAAATCACCAGAATATGTGTGTGTGTGTCTGGATGTTTTGTGGCGCATACAGATTATATGAAAAAAAAGGAAAAGGCCTGTTTTACAAGGCAAAGATATCAAGACTTTTTTTTAGCTCTTTATAGTTAAAATATGTTTTGGTGTTTGCTGATGCAATTCAGCTTATTGTAAGTGTGTGTGCGTGTGTTGTAGTGTTCAGGTAGGTTTCTGCCAGCTTGGTTGTATAAGGAGGTTGAGCAGGAGGAGGGGCGGTCAGACCTCCATTTTAAATCCTCAGCTCTGTCTGTTTTCCTCAGCTTCAGGCTACTTTTATTATCCTCTAACTGACAGTTTAAGTAAAACAGGATTCTCTTTCTTGGAGTATCTACCGCTTCTTTGCTGTCTTTCTCTCCACATTGAGCTAAATCCAAACTGTAAAAGGCTGGTTCAGTCAAGCCAACTTCTGCTTTTCATAAAAAAAAATTGAGGGTCAAGGGTCAAGTCCAGTGATAGCTGCTGGTTCCCTACCCCTTTTAGCCAGCTAAACAAGGTTAACATTTCAGATTGTGCCATTTATTGTCATTATTCTGACCTTCCTCCGCTGTATAAGAGAGCAGCACCTGTTGGTGAAGCTTAAGTGATTTTTAATGCGCTTTTTCACAGCCTGTATTTGTGGTTAATCGCCTTGATGGTGATGTGACTTTTAGTCACAATGATGCACATGAGGGGATTTTGGGGGGGTGTTCTCTGTAACCATGAGCGATGCTGGTGCTTTCTCAGATACAAGAACATTCCTGGTGCAATCTGCTACCCGTCGTGGGCAGCAGTTTTCAGAGCCACGGCCATATTTGAGCTGCTCCCCGAGGAAAGAACTGCACACTTTAACCTCACTGCTACAAGCCCTCTGTGCGCTACAGACTGCTTAATTTCTTTTTCTGTCACCCCTCCTTTTAAAAATAGCAGTGAAGCGATAGCAGGGCGTAATGCATTATTGATACATATGGCGTCAATGATGCATGTGCTAAGGCACCAGTGCTAATTTTCTCCACATTGCCAAGGCCAAGAACATCAAACGCGTTGTAATTTATACTCGTCGACATTGCTATTATTTTTCACGCAGCCATCAGGACAGCCCATGAGAGCCAAATGTTGCAGCTTGTCTTCTCATATGATGGCTGATGTGATTCTGTTAAGTGCAGCAGTGTTTGTGTGCCACTGTGTCACTAAGTCCTCCCTCCCCATGCATAAGCAGCATCCCTCTCTCACAGTACTTCCTTATGCTTCAACTGTGGGATGTTTGGCAGTCCGGGGCCGACTTTATTACTCTCACACTGGACTGTGACGGACTTGATGACACTAGTCCTTTGCTGCCCCGATAGTCCTGTTCAGTGACATTATGAGAAAAATGAAGAACGTCTGTTTGTCAGCTGTGCATGAACATTTTCTGTATCATCACTGTGAAAGTGAAAAACCCTGCCCTAAAGCCACCGATCAATCTGATCACACACTCGTCGAGTCATGTATGAGCTGCACACACACATAGGCTCTCTGACACTGAATGACTGGTTTATTGATTGAGGTGGAGCTTTTTTCCCCCAACAGTTTGCAGCAGAGTGCAGTAGAGGTTAATGCAAACCTCTCAAGCGCTACCATTGTGCTTCAGTTCACGCGTGCTTGCTTTATATCCTGTGAAGGTGTCCTTAATTTGAGAATGGTCAGGACATTAGCACATGGCTTATTTCCTTGTTGCTGTGGAAACCATGTCTCTTGTCACAAGATGTCCATTTTGGTCGCCTCGCGAGCTATGAGAGATGTGGAGACAAGGAGCGCTGTCGTTGCGTGTGGGCTCTGACGTGAGAGTGATGAGCAGTGCTTCATCCCAGATGAGTATCTCCTCCATGTCACTCAGCTGTGGGTCAGGGGACCTCTGAGCTGCAGCTCAGAAGAAAAGATGAAAATTCTGCAGCCTCTGAAATAGCAAAATGGGACACGCTCACAGCCCATGTAATTGTAAAATAGTGCTTAATGGGGGTAGTGATGCCAGAGCAGTGCTTATCACAGAGCTTCTCATGAATGCTTTATGAAGGGGAATATCATTGTAACCATGTACAAATCTTGTAACTCCATTCCCCATCCCCACCTCTTTTTTTTTTTACTTTTACTGGGACTGTGCAATACCCTGTGCTGGTGAAACCACTTCAGAAGTCTATAGGGGGAAAAAATCTTGGTGTGACAAGTTTAAAAAGAAAAGCTTGCTTTTCATAGATCTTAAAAAGCTGACGTTGGGGGCTGTAACAAGTTTTCACCCGACAGCAACCATATTGTGCTTTCAAATTGAGACTTGTGTTTCAAAAACAATCTCGGATGTTGCGGCTCATGTTGGGATTTGGAAACATACTTTTAGAGCGAGTTCATGCCCAGGGGCTGCGGAAAGCTCCCCTCCGGTTTTGTGATATGTGTGAACTCTGGGACGTGAATTGGAATGTTCTGAACCAGCCTTAGCTATTAAAGGATATGCTGACCCAGCAGCTGTGCTCGTCTCAGAGGAGTTCCCACACTCCTCGCTATCTATCCATACTATTTATCAGAATTTTGGCTCTGCATCACAATCATTCGCTGCAATGCCTGATTTTTTTCACCTTTTAAGGATTTGAAGTTTAAATTTAGGTTTTGTTTGACAGCATTATGCAGGACAGTGATGGACACATGTACACTATACAAGCTGCTGGTTTCGTAATAGGCTGTCTAATCCTTATTTGCCTATTAAGTGCAGAGGTCCCAGGGAACATGAGGTCAAACTCCTGCTGGCTGTCAGATGCATGGGTCAGAAGCCGTCTAGTCTCAGAAAAGTGAAACTAGAGCAGAAATCAGACCTGACCCAGATAAGCCTCCCCAGCTGAGCTCTGAATCAGAGCTGCAGCCTCTTGTTAGTGAAACAAGTTTTTACAAACCAGGAAACAGTTGTAAACATTCATCAATATGAAATAAACTTTTACTTACAATATTGATTTTTCTTGACCCCTTTCTTTTGTCTCCACCCACACATGTCAGTTAGAGAGGGATGCTACTGCTACTTATCCAATCTGACCCTTTGTAGCTTTATTTCATATCTGTTCATATTTCTGTTTGGAGTTGATGTGATCTCTCCCCCATTTCCTAAATGCTTGAAGATCACGGTGGTCCCCCTCCTATCGCGGCTATATTTACCAGGCGCTAGAGCCTGCTTACCAAGCAACAGCTTCTGTCGCCTCAGGCTTCCCCCACCCTCTGAGCCTGGAGAAAATGGAGTGACAAGGGAGGATGGGCTGGCAGATATGAAGAAAAAAAAAGAAGGGACAGCCTGAAAAGATCGGAAAATGACAGGAAGGAACAAAGATGACACTAACAGACATCTTGTCACTCTATATCTTTACAGTTTGTATTTTACATGTAGGTTGTGTGCGTGGATGTATGTAAGACACTTATTAGTCCCCCCCTCACTGTGTGAGCTCTGTGCATCTGCACTAGTGACATAAGTATGGATATTTACATATATCTGAGTGGGTCTCTTGTGCACTGGATCTGTGTTTGTGTGTCTGAGTGTGGCAGAGATAAAGACATGAAGTAAGCAGGGCCACCGTGGCGCTTATATGTCACCCAGCGCCAGAGGGGAAATGACTCCTCACTGTCCCCGACCCATGGGAGGCAGAGAAAAAGCACGGCTGACTACTCCTGCTTCTTTGCCTTTTTCTCACCCTCTCCCTCAAAACTGTAGCTAAAACCTCAGTAGCGGCCTCTGCTTTTCTGTGTAAGTCACACACACATACACGCAGGCATGCATCGTCTTATGCTCACTTGCTCATAGGAGTACGTCTTGTATTATCCCCTTTTCCTCCTCCCATGCATCTCATTCCCTTCTGTTCTCCTCCTCCGCTCTTCTCTATCTACCTCATGCTTCCTGTTTAACCCCTCCCACCTCCTCCTTCTGCCATTTTTCACTCCCCTGCAGCTAGATGTCAAGTTATGATTCTCATCCACACAAACACATCCACACTCCCCCACCCCATGTTCCCGTTAGCCCCCTGCACCACTGCGATCCTCTCTCAGGAAAACGGAAAACAAACCAAGGCCTCTGATATATCCTTCCCTCCGTTCAATTAAACATGGCCTCCATCTGCTTCTTTGTTTCACTTTGGCTTGTTTTCTTTTTCTTTTCTTCTGCAATATTGACTATGGTTGTTTTTGTGATTTGTTCTTAAGACTGTGTTTTAACCTGTTATAATCACAGATGTGCGTATTAACATTGGAGGAACATGTCACAGGGGTGTGTGTCTCTTTGTGTGTCAGCTTGAAGGAAAGGAGGATTTGTTCTGCTTCAAGGTTCTGTGCCAAATCTTTTTCAGAACATTCAATCTTTGTTCATGTGCCATACTGAGAAATTTATGAAATAAAAATAACGTTTTTTCACAAATGTTGAAGTGAGATGTCGTTGCTTGTTTTCAGCTGCAGACAACGAACCCAAGTCTTGCCTCCGCAGGTGACTTTGTCTTGCATGAGCGTTAACAAATCTCTGTGAATTCATGTGTTCTCCCAAGTGACTTTATTTATCCGAGTGTCTTCGTCCTTCAGTGAGCAGCAGCTCTTTTGCAGGACATGCATATATGTGTGTGTTTGTTATGAAGGGATCATGTTAGTGTGTTAAGGCCTTATTTGACACTGAGGGTGTGGACCAGCTGGCTGCGGGATGAATTTTGTGACCCAAGCCGCTGACCTACGCCTTCGTCCTACGTCTACTTGTGCGGGCCTATGTGTTCATGTGGGTGCGTGTCTGTGAGTGTTGATTCGTGGGATGTTGTTTAGCCTGCGGTGAACACTTAGCTCGTGCTGGCTGGGGGTTTGCCAAGAGGTCAGCTTTTGAAAGGTTCTGACTCAGGGTTACAGTTATTGGCTTACAGCATGTGAACGAGTGTATTATTTTATGTGTGTGTCTGTGTGTGTGGCTGGGTTCTAGGGATGAGTTAACTTTGATCCCCTCTTACCAAACACTGGTTCTTCTTGAATATTCTGGGTATATGTTTTCACATAAAACTATTTTCACATCATAGCGCTGCTAGTTATCTGTCTGTCGATCGACAACCAGCCACTGAGCTCTGAAAGAGACAGACGTTTGTTCCACAAAGTGCATCTCAAAATATATGTCTAAACTTTGCTGCGAACATGCTGACAGCTGAAAACAACTAATGATGGAAAGCACACACTATGTGGGAGTTTACCATTGAAAGGAGAGCTCACTGTCCTTACTGGGCCATACTGCAGTACTGATGGTGTCCGGGATGTACCTGCTTAATAATGCAACCTGGAAAAAAGCAAGACCAATTACTAATTACCAGGTATATCTGAAAGTCCAAGACCTACCTAAAAATGCTGTAAGGACTGACTTGTAGGAGAGACAGGAACGTAACTTTACTTGCACAAACACTGAAGCTGATTTAAACAGAAAGAAAAGAAATAAGCTGGAAATCTAAAAAAAATAAGGTTTTGCTTACAATCAGTCATAGAAAGCAGTGGCTACAGAAAAGTTTTTCACATATTTATGAAAAATATCAGCTTATCCATCACTTTGTTGGAGGCTAACTGTTCATACATAATTTCCACCCAACAAGGGGTGTGGATAATTAATTAATTAGCAGCTATTTCTGTTAATGTTATATATAGAGTCACCTGACTTTTTTTGGACGGCATTCGACCATTCTCTAAAACAGTTAAACTTGGACAGATTGTAGTGGTGAGGTATTCTTCCGAGTCAAATGGTGATTTCATAGGAATATACACGACCAAAAGAACAGCTTGGCATTCAGGGGGTGTAACTAATTCATAAACCAAATATTGATATGTACATGTCTTGAGAACCTTTCTGGCATCATACATATTAGTTTTGGTGCAGATATGTTGTTTTATGTGGGAGTAATATCAATTAAAATTTTCATGTTGAGACATCAAACATTAATGCCCCACCCCTCGCAAACATGATGGATTCGCATTCTTTTGATAATTTTTAATCACACAGGCCTGAGCATTCTGACCGATTTTAGTGTCAGTGGGATAAAAGCCCCAGGACTAGTTAGTTCAAATACAATGTGAACAAAACACCAAAATGGTGACTTTTACCCAAAATGGGTAATTTCCTGTTTGGTTTTGGCCTTTGCTCCAAGAGGATTTTTTGTTTGGCCCTTGTAGAATATGTGTATCAATTTTGGTGAAGATTGATGACATGCAGCGGTGGGGCACCAAAAATATTGAAGTGAATTTGGACCAAACAGTCCCAAAATCCCCAGATTATGAAAATCTTCACAGTCCTTTCGGGGGGTAGGCAAAATTTTATGAGTTTTGAAGCATGTTCAGGCCTCAAAATAAGCAATCTACTTTTAGGAACAACCGGAATAATAATAAGAAACGCTTCAATTAAAATAGGACTTCACACCACCTTCGGTGCCCAGACCTAAATGGATTGTTAGGCTTGCTCGTTAGCGAAGACCGGATGTGAACAACTGAGCTTTCTGGGAGACCAGGTGTCATGGCAACACCCAGTGTCATAACAGGAAAGTGGTGGATATGATTAGATGGCAGCAATATATATTTAAAAAGATGGGACGAGGGCAACAACAGCTACATAGAGTCTGGAAATGAGAGAGTGTAGAGACATGAATGAGCTTATCATGCCATTAGTAGCAGGTTGTAACATGACTGTGAGTGAGACGGGGATATCATTGAGACTTAGGATGGACAGAAGGACAAACTTTAGAACAATTTTAGAATGATCTTTTACACAAAAATGTGAAGATACATTTGAATTTAACTGAATTCAGCCACATGCAACATTGACACAAACCAAAAGTCAGTGTTGAATGCTTGTGATCTTCAGGCTTTCAGGAAGCAGTCCATCCTACATGGACATCATTCAGTCTTCGAAATCACTGCAAGGATATAGGAATATTCAAACCGATCATTGCCTGTGAACACAGTTTATCATGCAACACATCCTACCATTAAGACAAAGACCTCTACTGGGAAAACGTTACATATTTCAACAAGACAATGCAAACTGTATCTATCACAACAATGTGGTTCTGTAGTAGTATCTAGGTGCATCCCAAAAACATCAAAATATACCAAAGAAGGCAGAGGACTGCTGAGAAGTTAGAATCCGTTATCAGACACAAATGGTACAAATGTCATCCCCCAATAGTCCTGCAGCTGGTCCCCTGCTGGGAAAGTCTATTTTGTAGATGAACACTGTAACATTATTATCCCAATTTCATTGGCATAATTTTCTTTTTTTTTAACTCTAACAAATTATATAAAGTTGTAAGCTACTCTTATGATGGAATAGTATGAAAGTTCAAAAATGAAAAGGAACTTTTTCTTTTCCTCGAATCTTTCCCATTAATCACCTCTCAACTCAGATTTATTCCTTTTTCCTGTATATAAAAAAATTGCATGACATAGTTGTGTCGGACTATCACCAGCAGCTGCAACTAACACATGCTTGTGCTGCTTCAGAGTACTGTAAATCATTTGAAAAAAAATCATTATTCTCATTTTAATGCTTGTGTGCTTTTTTTTATTACTATACAGGACTTTTCGTATATACAGGAAAAATGGTTTGAGTAAGCTACGCTTTGAAAATGCATAATTCAAAAATCCAAACACTTCTGTTAGGACTTCACCCGGAAGGCATGCCTTTGAAGCACAAAAACATGCAATGCTTGTACCTGATGGGTTGAAAAAGAGGGGGGGTAAATGGAAGTTGAGTTTCATAGACACCATCCAGTTGTTCAGAACTGCCTCTTTAAAATGATTGGATGGTATTTTATTAGTCCTGTCTGCTACACAGGTTACTATACACACACACACA
>JBAMHX010000023.1:20992862-21005904 GCA_037177515.1 Pseudomugil tenellus
TATAATAACTACAACATATACACTGTGGACAGAGAACCAGATTTCTAGTAATGTGTTTTGTCTGTTTTCAAGTTTGGAGAAATGCTTGCATGAAATTCTTAAGCATTTGCCCTTGTTTGCGATTATTTTGCAACCACATGAACTTTGTTGTGCCAACAACAGAAGACTTGCTGAAAGCTATGTTGGATTATCTTGCAGTTTACTTCACTTGCATTTCATGCTCACATATTCCCTCAGGCACTGGGAGATTAACTGCAAACACAAGGGAAAGTCAAGTTTGCAAGCATCTAACAGGACTATCTTGTCCATATCCGCCCATTTAAGCAAAGCAGTTGGCTGCATGCTTCCTTTAACACCAAGTCCCAGTGCAGGACGTTTGAGATACATGCACAGTAAAAGGACTTTTGCATCAAACTGTTTCTTTAACACATTCAAGGCACAAAGAAAGATTCCATGTACACTCAGATTTGGCGCAAACTTAGTTTAGACCTCTTTGGACTGATTTCACGCATGCACTGTGCATGTGTTCTATGCCCACAGTGATTGGCTGAGACGTGTGTGCATCGGAGGATTTTGGATATATAGAACACTTGTGGAGGGAGAATGAATGCGTAAACAATTTCTGCAGTCTTGCACTCTGTTGAACTTCTTTTTCTGCCAGCAGCATAATAAATTACTTAAAAGACAGTTGGAGATTTATGGATTTATTTCTCACTGATGGTTTTATGTAGAATTTCCACAACATCAACACAGTCAATCAAGATTTTCACGTTGGTGCTGAAAATACTAGTGATGGGACTCATGGCTCTTTGAAGGAACCCGTTCGCTTCAAAGAACCATTCAAAAGACTTTTAAGTTTTTTTATTTTTGCATTACTTTAAAACATTAATGTTTTAATCATAAAATAAACATTGGGATGAGTAATGCATGACAGTTTAGGTAATTTTCAATTAAATACAACTTTATTTGTTCACAGATTCATCTCTTTTTGTACAGACACATCAATTTCGGGCCAATCCCATTAAATAGCCTAGCTAAGAGAAAGTAGTACATCTCAAATGTGTTTAATTGGTGGGATGTTGAATATTTCCTTATTTTGAAAAATTGTTAGTTTTATTGCTGTATTAATGCCATAATACACAGCCCTTTTTTCTCCGCCTCTCTTTTTATGATTTGCTAGCAAAGCAGGCATGCACAGTGTGTGAAGCTCAAGGAAAGGAGAAAAAAGAATGCTACTGTGCAGGGACTCCATTGTTCACAATGAATAGCTTTTCATTGACTTTTTTGAACTTGTAAAAAATTCCACTTTGATCCAGATTATTAGATGTTTGGTTTCTTATATCTCTGCAATGTGACCACAGTTATTCCAGCAGTGCATGCAAGTGTGGTTGCATAATGCCCTTTGGCCACCCCATCTATAAAAGCCTGGCTATGCCATTGGTGTAAAATGTTATTCCACTCATGCGCAGACTTCTATGTTTGAGCAGTGTGATTAGCTTGAGTTGTCTATACAAATGAATCACTTCAGCTACATGCACAAACGGTGTATTTTGTTTGGGCAAAAAGGGAGAGGTAACTATTTTCATAGCTATTTAATCCTGTTTTCACAATTTCAGCATTACAGAATTACCGCTGATAGCAGAGGATGAACTGAATTCTGATTGGTTCATTATTTGCATAAAGGAGGCAAGGTTGTTTTGGCTTGTTTTGGAAGTTCATTAAATCTCAGAGTAATTATCAGCTATATAATCACACCTGAAGAATATCAGACCGGGAACACAGGATCAAGTTAATGATGATTTATTTAGTTTTATCAAATGGAGCTTTAATCTCCTTTTCCCCTCTCTGCAATATAAAACAGGCATTGCCTTCCAGGAACAGCTGTTGCTTTTTACTCCAATATACGACAAGAGCTGAGAGTCACTGGCTCATGAACATCAGTAGTAGGCTTTGCTGTATGACCATTTATGGGTTGTAGTACAGTCTGCGCTGGAAGGCAGACCACAAAGGCTCAACTAGGAGAAAACTACTTCAAGCAGGCAAATTTTTCTTGAGTTGTGAGGCAGATAAGTCTTGTCATCTGTTTGGCCTGTGTCTCTTAGGGAGTGTAGGAACATCCAGACAGAGCAGCATTTGAACCTAAAGCGGCTTTTGCTGTTGGAAATGTGTGCTATGTGCTTGTGCATTTCCTCGATGCCTGTGGATGATTGACAGTATTGTGCATGACTATTATAAATCCACCATCAGGCCTTACATCTCACAGATCTGACAACCATAGCAAAGCTGTTTCTTTTGTCGTGCATGTGTCTTTTCTATTGGGAAGGTCTGTAAAGCTCCATGTCTTTCAGATCTTATTGGGTAATTTTACCCTGTAGTGTCTTTAATTACATGTCAGACATCCTAATAGCTGCCTGTCTCAAAAACTGTTTTTATCAGTGCAGGTTTACCTTGCTTTGCATATGTTTTTATGATTTTGCAGACTGTTATCGCATTCACACTCTGCAGATGGATTTACATACAAAAATATGTGACTCATTTGTGTGTGCCAACACATTAAACACCTACTCACGTACGCATGCATGTGTGCACCCACACATGTTACTTATAAGAACCTTCTGTTGGTTATATTTATTACCAGAACCTGAAACTGTCAGGGTTCAGTTACACTGCAGCTTCATTTTGAAACAACATCCTAAACCCAGTATTTAAATTTAGCATCCTTTTTCTCTTTTTGTTAAATGACATCAATCAATTCTGGACAAAATGTATAAATCTACAGGGGGTCCATTTTTCTAAAATAATTTGAAAAAAGTCTGGTAAACCTGTAAAGTGTACAAGGAAATAGAAAAAAAGTTGTCACCAGTCAGTTTTAATCTTATTTCTCATTAAATGGCCAATTTTATGAACTAAGGGCTGCAATTTTGCTACCACATTTCCCACAGAAGATTTGTCATCTTGGGCAAAAATACACTGAATTTGGGGTATTATTTCAGATTTTAAAAAATCCCCTGAAGTCAGTGGCCTTGTGCACACAGCGAATGATGTGTCTTGTTTTCTTGCAGAGATCCAGTGGGTCTGTTCTAAAATCTTTGAACTAATTGAAATTCTGTGTTTGGTTTTTAGATTCATAATCCAGTGACTCGTTTGGACACACCCTCGGTGATCATACCTGGACTAATCACACCTTACTGAGACTTATCAGCTGCCATTTTCTGTCGAAGAAGCTTCAGACCATTGCTTTCACTTTATGAATCACAGCCAATTCTTTTGCAACCTCTGACCCTAGCTGACCCCTTTTCTGTATGCTCCAGTGATGCATGGGGAAAAACACATTGGTTTGGCAGTGATTTTCTTCCAAAGTCCTTCCCTCCCAATTCTATGGCCATATAACATACCTCCATCTGTTGAATTCCTCCACAAGTTCTCTTACCTCTCCAGCTTTCTTCATCTGCTTCTCCCAAGGCATTGTGAGCTTTAGTGAGACCACTTGTTTTGTTGTTTCAGAGCTTAGCACAATGCCAGGTCTGAGGGTCGTGACTGCAATGCTTCCTGGCAATCTTAGTTGTTTACTCATGTCCACTCTCATCTGCCAGTCAGCTGCTGTGCCTAGGAGGAATATACTTGGGGTTTAAGCTGAGGAATTGGACTTTCACCTCTTCTCACAAATGTGGTCACACCTCAATGCTTAGAGTTTGTTTTCTGGTACTGCAGATGGCAACCATCTATACCTCTGATAAAATCTGGACAATAACAGGTCTAAAAAAGCACAATTAGATACTTTTGGACCTCTTCCTTGTTTTTGCACATGGAATCATAAAGAAATGTATATTAACCCTGTATATTAACCCGCATCCACTGGTAAAAACTGAGCTAAAGCTGCTACAATCAATTTGACCTTTTAGGGTGGAGCTTGATACGCTGCAAACCACTTACTGAAAGCATCATCACGTTTCAGGCGACTGCATTAAAAACAAAGTGGGAACAAAACTACAGGACTTTACTTGTGTGAAGACACATTCCAGGTGGAAAGAACACAAAATGCCTGAGACTTTACATGTCATGGTTTGGACTGTGGGTGTAGACGTGGATTTTGGTTTCCAGTTTTACTTTGTTGAATTCCTTGTTTCCTGTTTTCCATTTGTTCATTAGTTCACATGTTTGATGAGTTTATCTGTTACACCTGTTTCTCGTTAGGTTCTGTGTGTATTTATACCCCTTGGTTTTCTTTTTCTTTGCCAGTCTGTTGTGTTTTTTGTACCCAGTGTTGACGCTTAGCTGTCTTTAAATTTAAGTAAATTCAGTTAGAATTTTTACCCATTGCTCTATCCTGCATAATCAGTGACAATTTTTTTATCTGTTGTCTTGTTCTTTGCTTCAGTGTCATTTTGTTCTTCTGTGTAATTCAAGTAAGGCGTTGTGTTGCTTGAAACAATGCTGTGACATCACGCTATGATATAACTGATTCATCCTCCGCTATCCAGTTGATACGGTGTCTACCAGGTACAGGTGTGGTTGCCTGAGAAACGTACCTGATATCAGACTTTACCAAACTTAACCCCATGTCAGACCCTTTGGTAGAAACGAGCCTTGTGATAGCATTTCTTTGGTGCTATTGCTGGACACAAGGAACATGTTGGAGGTCTCAATCTTCCCCAAACAGGTTGGATATACTGCACAACTCATACCACGATGATACCATATCATATTATTCTGCCCACCATCTCTTCCTACCAGAGGTGGTGATCCTGATTCAGAAAGTCAAAGTCCCGTCATGTTTTTGAACCTGCCTGTACATGTAGAACAGGTGTTTTCACTAACAGGCTCATTTAGCTGGCAGAAGAACTGAGTTCATTAAATTCAGCTGGTCTGATAACTGGTCGGAACAGCTGGCGGACCGGATTCTTACTTTCTGGACCAGGAATTGTCACCTGCTTCCTACCTACAATGACTTTTCCTTATAGCTCTGATTCTTTTTAAACCAAATCTCAGTTTTTATCTGTATTTGGCGTTGCTGCAGTATTTTAAATCATTGTATCATGATAGAGATTCTTAAAACTTAAGCTGTTGCTTATAATCACCTCATGTACTTTAATTTAACACAATGAAAGCTTTTCAATCTGCCTTTGCAAGCAGACAATGATATTGGACATGTGTATCTCACACACACTGACCTGCAATCAGCCAGGTTGATTCTTGTTACACAGAACTAATAAGAAAAATGTAGCATAATGAGAATATCAATGATATGCTTCTGAGCTGAAACCAGAGTAGTTTAGATTTCAACACTGGGAAGGTGATTGTGTGCTTTGGCATGGTGGCCATTGCACCAGCCGGTCTGTACATAGAAAAGAGGTGCTTCCTTTGTTTCTTTTGAATTAAGGATGAAAATATTGCATATTTAACATCTTATGGAGCTCTGTGGAGGCTTCTGGGCATTTTCAATAATGGGATGATCCACATAACAATGAAGGGATTGTTATTGGGAAAAGCAAAACAGCCGATTTGGAACTAAACAAACGAACCTGAGTTGCAAACTGTACAACATTGGTTTACCTAAATGAGTTCTTTATGGTATCATATCAGCTCTTTGCTTTTTTACTCTAATACAACTGAGAAACATCCTGAATCCACCACAGGCGAAGTCGCCGTCAGTTCGATGGAACCGTCAGACATGCAGTCATGAAGTTGTCATTGTGAAATGTGAGGGCAGCTCTCTCCTTTAAGACCTCCACCTCCCTGCAGATACATTGAGCTCATTATATGGGTCATGAGCCCAGGGAGGGTTTTGGCTCTTTAATCAATGAATGCAATGACACAGGGTATAAGTCACACTGCTTTCAATAGAGCAGCGCATGTCAACCAGAAGAGAGGGATGAAGACTAAATGTTGATGTGTGCAGAGAGCTGGATTTAGATCTGAATGTTTGAATGTGTTTTCAGGTGAACGTACTGACTTTTATTAGTGATTCACTTAATCACAAATTAAAACACCTTGTTTTCATTGTTCCAACAATATATTTACACCACCACATCTGCTCAGACACACGATATTATTTCTCTTCATTCCAGGGTTTTTAAAAGAAATTGGATGTAGGTCATTTTAGTTTGCTGATTTAGCCTACTAATGTTGGTATAAGTTCATTAGAGATTAACTATAGACTTCTGTTACTGAATTAATTTGTGTGTTGGGTCTTCTGTTGACGTAGAATGGTTGCTTCAGCTTTCTCTCTCTCTGCACATTATTGTTTATTGCGATGTAATATTCTTTAATGTTGCAGATTCAGAATTAAACTGACGTCTACTACGTACGCTTCAGTTGAAATCGGTGTATGGTCCGATAAAAAAATGTGTGTTCTTCCTCCATTTAATTTAGTTTCAATACTGTAATTACAGACATGAGACTGACTGCAAGGTTCTTTCCCTCCAGTGGTCTCTTTTTCACTACAAGTCTGTGATTTCATGTATAATTACTCACATAATTACAGTTCCCTCAATCCTACTGTTTCAGGAGGTCTGTTTCTGTCTCTCTGATGTTTCTTGTCTCTCTCTTTCATGAATGCTCACACATCTGCATGCACAGATACGACAGTACTTCCAACCTCGTGAATCTGTCCCGCTTTTGCTGTTTTCATTTGCCAGGTGGTAAAAACTTGTCACTTTTCTTTGTTTTCATCTTCATCTCAGGCAGGCCTGTTCTAATGTTGGGAAAAAAAGCCGCAGCACTGATAGAGTGCACAAGAAGAAGTCAGCAATTTATTCCTGAGCTGCCATGCTTCCTCATTAATTATTCAGTAAGACATCACAAACTTAAAGAGCCTTAAGGTGTGTCGCAGGGAATGAGGGGAAACAAAATGCTCCATTGTTATTATTATTATTATTTTTAACTCTGGCTTTTTTCTTAAAGAATTCTGAAGTGTGTGAAAAGAGACAGCATACACACATCCAGTGAAGGTAACACTGTAAAGCGATACCTTCTCATGTTTTAAAAGTTTATAAAGGCTCATGAATGATGCCAGTAGGTACAATTAGTATTATTGCTTAGCAACCAAGCATCTCTAGTGAGTGAGGAAGGAGAGGGTAGAGCTCAGGTGAAGTATCGAGGTTACAGCCTCTCTTTCTGAAGCATCTGTTTTCCCTAAAATCTAGCATGCTGCATATCTTCAGTGAGGCTTTCATGTGTCAATCAACAGAGTAACACACCATGCTGCGACTCGGGATAACTGACAATGAGATTATATCAACATCCTCACATAAACATGCCTGTTGAGTCATTTACTGCACAACAGGGTTCAAATTTTCAAGATTCAGCATGTGACCAAATCAAAAGTCAATAACAGAATCATTAAAAGCTTTGCTACTACTGGTCTCAAATCATTTTACTCAAATTCTTGTTTTTATTTTATACTTTAAAAATGAACTACTTATATCTATTTGTTTTGAACCTACAGACATGGCAGAGGCCGTGATGTGCCAGCATTTTAATTTGGCTTATGTAACACCTAAAAGGCATACAAGGGAAGACGCTACACATGTAGTTACCTGTAGTGCAGTCATTGCAGCACTTGAGGCCATGAGATTCACTTGCAGAAGAAAAAATGTTTATGGCTGAAAGAATTTTGACCCCTGACAGCCACCATCCATCACAAATGTGCTTGGTATTAGAAGTAATTTCTATTTCCATAATTCAGTGAACGCTATCCTCCAAGGATCTGGCATCCTAATACGAAGACAATAATTATTTTGGTTGAGTTTACCTTCATACTTAATTTTGTGTAAATGGATATTGTACACAAACTAGGCATTTGACTTGCATTTGCTGATATCAGAGGAACCTTTTTAGATGTAAGAGTATATTCATATAAAGATCAAAATAAAATATGTATACTGTAAAACAAAAAAGAATCTTATATGTATCAAACTCAATGTATTGGTTAATCCAATAACCCCAAAAAGCAAGAAAGAACCAAAAATGCTAATCAAACTAAAATGATAGGTTTCAAGAGGATAAAAAATGACATGATTTTCTACTAACTTAGTGATGTTACTACTTTTAAAAAGTATCGAATTCAGACATTAAAGTATTGATACACCTATGCCATGCTAAATACCATACTGACACTTTAGTGGTCAATGATTTGGTGGACAAAAGTGGGCATGTCTGCATTTTTTGCCATTTTATTTATTTATTTGTTGTATATGGTTAAACCACATATGGTTAAAAATTTTCCTATATAATATACATTTGGCAGAAGTATGCCAGTGGAAGCCACTTTCAACATGTTTTAGCTCGCTAGCTAAACGGTTAGCTTCACATTTTGGGACAAGACATTGCGTAGCGGTTTCATGTCCACTGGGGTCGAAAAGCACTAAACCCACAGTGTAAGAGGACACAGAAAGGTTATCAAATTTTGTTTTTAGATATTTAGATATTTAATTTAAGAAGTAAATTCATCATCACTTCTCACATATAAGGCATTTCCTGCATTAATCCAAAGGAAGAAGATAAAAATATTTATTCTTCCTTAGAAACTATTCCATTGCAGTACAAAGCTCAGTTTACATGTGCATAGTAAAAAGAGGTTTTACCAGCACACCTTCTGCAGTTAGAGCTTTAGTTAAGCCCAGCAAGCCTAGAAGAAACCTATCTCATTATGTCACAGATAATATCAATCAGACATTACTGTAACATTATATTTGATTCTGGTAAGAATCATGACAAAATCATCACTGAAGAAACTGGAGGCTATGAAGGCTGGCTGCTCCAAAAGGCCTTGGATGTGTAATATTCCTTAGTCTAGATGCTGTTTTACTAAGCACACAGTGGAAAACTATTTCTCGCTGGTTAAAAAGGTAAAAATGTTCAGAGGAAACTTGTTGCAATCCCTTCAGATGTTAATGGTTATACATCAAGGCTCATGTTTAGGTGCCGGTATATTGCTCCACTTCAGCTGGACCTGGGTCTTACTTCACTGCCTGATGCAGTTTTTTTTAATGCCATAAGCATAATGCCTAGTCTGCAACAAGAGCATGACATCCTAACTTTCTGTGTCAATGATTACTTAGGTGGGGGAGCTTGAGGGGACTTCATACTTCTTATAAAGTATTGTTAATTATTGTATTACTGACAGTTTATAGACCTGATATAAACCAAGGGGCACTGCAAAATAAGAAGAACATTGCTGTATCAAAGCAAAAAATTCAATAGTTGTGCATTTGTCGACAATTGATTCAGTACCAATTTTGCTATTTTTTTATGAAGCTATAATTTTTCAAAGCCAGATATTATTTATAATACTGATATAAAATTTTACTATTAGAGCCCTGTTTTTATATTAACCCATCTTTAAAAGCATGCTGCTGTGTAAAAGAGATGTGCTCAGAAGTGCTGAATGTTTCAGTCTGATGCTGGTATTGTAGAGTTTCGCTCAGTGGCGCATCAGTAATACAGCAACTCTTATAAAGCTGCCACTCACAGTAACAGCCCAGACCCTAATGATGGTCAGTGGTCTTTGTCACTGTGCTCTTACCCCATCTGCTGGAGAGACATGAGAGACTAGGACCAGTCAGTGGGACAGGTCTGGACTGTGAAGAAGCCTCACATCCCCTGCAAGAGACGCCAGAGCCGCAAACTACCACGTGTGTTTAGACAATTCTGTTTAGTTGATCTGTTTTTACATCTTCTTCCATCAGATGGTCGAGGTGTCTGTGAGGGAACTCAGGGTGACTTGGGACGCCGGGTTGGGAACATCGGTGAGGCTTTAATTTAGTGTGCAAGGTGAGCCGTGGAGGACTCTCCCAGCAGAGACGGTGCTGTGTTTGTTTTGCGGGTGTGTAAATTAGCGGTAATTCGTTTGCTCAGTAATGACGTTGGAGAGCTAATTAGGGCAATGTTGATGGGTGCATTAATTAGTCTCTAGTGTGTGATGCTAATGAGACCCTGATTTGGAGTGTGTGTTTGTGTTTGGAAAAGTGTAAGCCATGTATCTGTAAAGGCCTACCACTACAGGTCACGCCACGAGGAATGTAGCATTAGAGCATGTGGGAATGCAATACAAAGAAGATTGCATCCGTGTGTCAACACACTCCGTGTGTGTGTGTGTAAATTGCATACGCAGCAGGGCTACGTCTGTGTATAAGAGCCTCTTTAATCCCAGTTACTCCATGATGTCTTCCATGCCTGGCTGAATATTGATCCCTTCACTGAACCGTCACGGAGCCAAGACGGGCCCCCGGCTCACACATCACACTTGTAACAACACAACAAGGAATCAGAGGTGTGCAGTCGGTCAGTCACACTAAGGCGGTTTCAGCGCTATACAGCTCCATCCCAATCATAAATTCATAGCAAAGCTATAAAAACGTCCAGGACACACACAGAAAGAACAGACAACACAGGGAGTCGTAATGGATGAGAGGCTTTTTTATAAGTGTGTTCGGTGACAAGTCCACTTCACAGATAAGAAGGATGCATCTGTGTGTGGTCACAGCAGGGGAGTACTACTACACCACTTGTGTGGCTTCTCTCACTGAGGTTGTGACGAGGTGGCAGCTTGCTGAAAGAAAATGGTGGCATATTCCTGATGTGGCATTTGTCATAGTAGCTATGAAAGACAATCATATATGGAGGGAAGGGGGGTGGGGGGTGTGGGTAGGGGCTTTAGAGCCTCACCAGTGATCTATTCTAATCATATTTATTCATGACTATCCCGTTATACAGAATCCATTACGATTCCTGTTCAACTGTATCCTCGGCTGTTTCGTGCTGTTGCTCATTTCTTCGCTTCCTCTCCTTTCTCCTGTAGAACTGTGAAGAATAGAGATTTAAATCAGCGCGAGAGGCCGGTAGATCATCCTGTTTAAAGAGGCGGCATCATGCAGAGTCATCTGTGGGTCTGGAGCTTTAACTAACAAATGCAATAAGGTGATTTAAATTTAGAGCAGTATGCCGTTTTAGTAAATTTCGGAAGAGCAGCTCGGGGGAAAAGGTTGAAGAAACAGAGATCCTGAGCTTCATTCAGACTTCCTCTGACCCACATCAGGCTCTTGCTATCTACCATGGTGCAAAAAAAGTAAAGTTCAGTCGCCACACCTCGAACTTCCAGCTTGCACTCCACCTGGTCCTCCCCAAGTTCGTTGACCGCCTTGCAGGAGTACCTCCCCCCGTCAAACAGGCTGGGCTTGCGGATGTTCAGAGTCAACACACCCTGGTTGTTCTGCATCAGGAACTTGGGGTCACCTTCAATCATCATATTGTTCTTCATCCAAATGATCTTTGGCTAAGGAACAGTATGTTGGAGGAGAAGGAAATTGGCAGGATACAGGAGCAGGGAGGAGAAGACGGATCGGGAAGGAGGTGGGAGTGCATAAACAGAGCGAGGGATGCGGGGAGGGGAGCAGAGGCAGGAGCGAAGCGAAAGAGGTGAAATTAGGTCAACATTTGGGCTCGACAAATCTTTGCCGATTCGGTGGGATGAAAAAAGAATGCGTCTCCAAAGATCTTTCAGCTCCACCTCTTGTTCTAGCTTCAGACATAAAAATACATTCTCACTGCAAAGGCATCAAATCCTCTCATTGTTCTACACTCACTGTTTGACACTCAAAACTTGTACGCTCACTCTAAAAAAACAGCATTAAATCTGAGGCGTATCCTTGCAGCACAGCTATCAGGAACCAATGCAGGTAAAGCGTTTGCAGGATGGAGTGGATGTGCTGTAGTGTGCAGCACACTCATTTGCAAGACATAGTTTGTCTTTCTGCTTCTATGTAATCAAAAATGACAGGAATGTGCATCATACTTTTTCTGCCTTACTCTCATGTGACTCCTATTTTACCCTGTGTTTACTTAACATTTTTAAGCTAGAAATGCTTTGAGGCTGGTAAATATTTCATATATATGTCAGAGGACTTCTTCCGTTTGAAATCTAGCTGTAACTGGGTGAGAAACATTAACATTAACCCTTAATGAGATGTATAAAAAGGGGTAAATTAAATACCTTCGGGTTCCCGCGAACGGCACAGCTGATAGCTGTGGCATAACCTGCAATCACGCTTCTGTCCACCAGGGGAGCGGTGAATTTCGGGGAGCTGTTCATGTCCTTCTCTTTGTAGGGTAAGCGGTTATGAATCAGGCCTAGAAAGGAGGAGAAGTCTGAGAACACTAATGATGCAGGGTGCAAACCCCCGTGTGCTGCAGTGCCATTACATAAAAATAAAACGAGCTACACATCTGCTTTATTTGCTGTGCTTTAGGGCTAACCTATGCCCCCTCAAATCATCTCATTTCCTCCTAACCCAGAAATAGTTTCACTTTATTCCTTCCTTGTTTCAAAGCCTAAACATTGAGAGGAAAATAACCAAGGAGGCTTCTGGAGGAGTTTAAAAGAAGTATGCAAGTGAATTTGATGTTGTGTGCTACTTCTCCTGCACCCTTAAATTACTTTGTCACATCCTAAGTGGGATTAGCTCTGATAAAAATTAGACAATGGAGTGAAAGAAAAAGCACCCACAGGCTAATATTATGAATATGTGAGAGGAGCCAACACTGGATAGTCCACATCATTACTCATTCATATGTTAAAATGAAATATTTTCAGGGGAATGTTGTTAGAGACAAAGTCCAGATTGCTAATAATTATTACTTCTCTGGAAAAATATTAGATATGTGTTTTAATATCTTAAATTCATCATCTTTTGAGTAGCACAAATGATTTTTGCACCAGCTAAGAAGCATCCAGACGAAACCAGGCGGCAATCTCTGGCTGCCGATGGTGACGCTAATGCAGAAGTCGGATTAATTGCAGTTCAACTCACCCCATAGACTCCCATGTTAAAATGTCCGATTTCACAGCTGAAATAAACATGTTTACAGAGTGTCTCCAAAAGCTTTTTTCAGTTTAATAGGTCCAATTTTCCATCATGTAAACTCTGGGAGGGGGGGGGGGGGATTTTTTTTCTAACGCTTCGGTTTCAATGTTATTTTAATATTAAATTTAGAGGCGTGTCCTTTTTGTTGATGTGTGTTCAAGCGCTCTCCCCTGTTCCAA
>JBAMHX010000023.1:21015413-21035039 GCA_037177515.1 Pseudomugil tenellus
ATTTAAAAATAAATCAATAATTTGAAATATATCCTCGAACAGAGGATATTATGGTTTCGACCCAACTGTCACTGCAGTGTCTGTTCCAATTCCTTCGTATTAACGTGATTACTTGAACAATATTCAATTTAGATTTTCCACGTTTTGCACAGATGTGATAGCGAGGATGAACTAATTCGAATTTGAGCATTTTCAGGTTAAAAACTAAAACTGTTTTAGCTCTGAAACTATTCATCCGATTGACCTCAAATCAAGTGCAAATGAAAGGTCATGACCTGAAAATGTGTCACATAATGACGTTGAATGTTTCTATATTCTATATATTATTATATAGCTGTCTCCTTCGATGGCATAATTTACTATTTTTGGTTGAGTTGTGCTTTTGAAAAATCTCATTTGAAGGGTTATACAGCCCTACCACTTCCCATACACTTCTGTCCTAACAGGAGTTGAACACCCCTACCTCTCGGTGAACTCATAAAACCGAGGGGAAGGGCTAAGTGGTAGGTCTGGGAGGTTAAATGGGATTCAGCCTTGGACTAACCTGGAAGGGGATCACCAAGTTGACTTTCTCACCCACAGGTTTGATGACTTTAGATCTCAAATTGCGAGGAAGGCGTATCTTTGGATTCTCTGTGTAGTGGACAAAGAGGAGCCAGAAATATATAAGTTAAATTTGAGAAGTGGCATGGGGGAGAAAAACCTTTTTTATATTTTCTTTCTTTCTTTGGATATAAATTATCATGTGATAGTTACACAGTTGAACGATTTTTTCTTTCATTAAAGAAGGAGGAGTGTCTCCATGTCCTGTGTGTGATGCCTAAAAATGAGAAAATTCTGACACATCTCACTTTTTAGCCAATGTGTCCTCAAACAGATCAGCATAAGATCCTTTCCTTTGTGGCCTCACAAAGAGAAATAAAACCTCCTCTCATGGACAGACCATGCTTGTGAGCTTGTGAACTTCAGACACAAAAAGAGCCTGTTCTCAGTTAAATGGCTAAAATTACGAACGAAGGCTGACTTTGGAGTAATTCAAGTATGACATCCATATGAAATAGTTAAAAGATGTGCACAATATGGGAACTTTAAGAAAGAAATACTGAGTTAAATTGGATCAAATAAATTAAGTGAATCAGATCATTATGAATTAAATATGCTGGTTTGATACAAATGCATGAAGTTGGAACAGAATTGCTTAATTTCCAAATAAAGTTAATAAATCACAAGGGAATTCTTTCCATGATTGTTTTATGTTTATTTAAGATTTTTTTTCAGCGAAGTGTTCAAAGGAAAAAGTAACCATTTTCTCTGAGTGCTGCCACTGCAGAGTTTATCAGATTTAACTTTAGTCACTGACCTGTTATTTCCCTGATGGTGACGGCCTGAGACAGAGTGGCGGGGGGGCTCTGTCCAGCGATGTTAACAGCCACAACCCTGAACAGCATCTTCTCTCCAACTGGGAGACCTTTAACCCTGTACTGGTTATTTCCCACTAGTTCCTCATTAGCCTGCACCCACTGGTCACCTACAGGAGCAAAGGTTCAGACTGTTAGGAACTCACCAAGCTCACCAAGAGGCTTAAATTTGCACACAGCTAAGAACAGGCTGGTTTTCTGCTCAGAATATAATTTCACAACTATCTAACACCATTAGTAACAATTCATAAATCCACTATAATACCTTAACATAACACAAAATCCACTTCACAGATATTTACTTCCTTCTACGCAGTACTCAATGATGTAACCATCGATGCCTCCTGCTCCAATTTTCTCTGGAGGTCGCCACTTGAGTGCACAGGTAGTGTCTGTCACATCTTCCACCATGAGACGAGTGGGCTCGCTGGTGGGGGCTGGGAGAGACAAAAGATAATTAATATGTTAATACCCAGTGTAAATGGGATGGGAGGCTAGGTTAAGCTACCTAAAAATGAGCATTGTGTGAAAAGCCTCTGTTAATTAACTGTTCTGCTAATGACATATGGCAACGCACCAATGGGCATGAAGGGCTTGGAGTTTGCACTGGGCTGAGAGATGCCGATGCCGTTGACTGCGTACACTCTCATTTCATAGAGCACACCTTCAATCATCTTCTTAGCTTCATATGTGGTGGACTCATAAACATCAAAGTTTAGCTTTGTCCATCTGGCTGAGCCGATTTTCTTCCTCTCCATCAGATATCCTGCAGGAAGCACACAAAGTGATAATAACGTCTTGTGTTAAAATACCTTTATTTTTTTATATAAACAAAGACTTTGAAACTGCTGTTTCCTCCTGGGAGGAAGACATCAGATGTGAGCTTTAGATGCTCCGTGTTTCAAGGGTACCTTTAACAGGAACTCCACCGTCAAACGAAGGAGGGTCCCATGTGATCACAGCAGAGTCCTCGCCAACTGATGTGCATTTGACATTCTCAGGAGGGTTGGGTACATCTGGAGAGGCAGGTTACAGTTGGAAATGTGAGACAGGGTGAAGCACATAGACAAAAATATGAACAGACATTGGTCTGAGAGCGTGGCGAAGGGTTTTTAAATTAAACAGCATGCAAATCAAATTTAAATAGCCGCCGCTGCATGAGGAGTCCAAGTGTTTATAACAATTATAACAATAAAGCGTGTTTGGATATGTAGCTTAGGTATACTTTGATTACTTATGCCTGTTTAACCAGTGTGTGAAATATAGAGAGACAGCATGAGGGTGGTATGACGGTTTGGTTGATACACTTCTTATTTTTTTAAAAAACATCCATACTTCAGCCAGAAGTTCCAGCAGCTATGGAACAGACGTTTATTGGTTTATCATTAGTCTTTCTGAGTAATTTTTAAAGCTTTTTGCCTTGGCAACATACTTTATGAGGCAATATTGTCAGATACTATTTTTTATAGCCCAATATTAAAGAGATAATGTATAATTTACTTTAAATTTCTTGAAAACAGTTGTGTTTGATGAAGCTTGTATTTCACAAACTGGTTCTAACTTGTTGCTTTCTTACTTAGTCTGTCTGTTAGGATGAGCAAAGGCAGAAGACCCAAATGCAGGACTTCTTGAGATTAACTGAAAAGGTTTATTTTTAGGGCACAGGAAAGCTTTCTTGATCATGTGACCTAACAATCTAGCATAGGCTAAAGGAATGTCTGAGACTATATAGACTGACAGGAGGAAATGGATGCCAGGTGAAATCAAACCCATCAGACAGACAGGAAGGACAAGACACCTGAAACGAGAGGGACTTTAGATTTTCAAAACAAAAACAGGAAGCAGACCCAACTGAAACCTAACAAACATGACGTGACACAAAACTGACTATTTTGGAGTTGATTTTTAGATTTTGTTGATGGCTTTTAAGTCTTTAAATGTGCTGCCCTCTTCTTATCTTGCTGATCTTTTAACCCCAGACAATTTCTCTGTGTTCAATGAGGTCTGCAAACTAATCACTCCTTGTTGTCCCAAAGTCCAGGCTGAGGCCAAGAGGGGACACAGCTATGAAGGGGTCACTCCCCCTTAATATTAAGACCTTTTCCATTGTGGACATTTTTAGATCAAATTTTTACTCTCTTGCATTTAAACAATACTTAGTATTGGGTTTTTCTTTTCAGAATATGTGTTTGATGGTTTTCTTTTATAGTCTTTTATTTCTTTCATATCTGTTTTATTGTTGTGGATTTTTAAATCTGTTTCTATTTTATCCTTCTTAATTGTGCAGCCAGTGGTGAGGTGGTCAGAGTGAGTGTCACAGTCACAGTGAGTGTGCCTGGTTGCTTGTCTCTTTGTGTGATGGACTGGCGAACTGTCCAAGATGTATCCTGCCTCTCACCTGATGACTTCTGGGACAGCTACCCGTGACCCTGAATTGGACGAAGCGGTTAAGAAAATGGATGGATGGATAGTTGTGCAGCACTTTGGTCAACATCTTTTTTTGCTTCTAAATATGGTTCTAAATTAAGTTGACTTATCTACCCGACCCCATTAAAAGATGTTGGATACGCCAGTGGACAGTGAAAAAAGAAAAGGAACTGAAAAGAAATTTTTTAAAAAAAGGCAAACATGAGAAAAGAACTGACCCACAATCTTAACAAACAGTTCAGCCATGTCCTCGCCAGCAGGGTTAGTCACGGTGATAGTGTAGAAGCCCTCATCTTCTTTCTCTGCTCCCTCTATCACAAAGCTGCTCAGGGTCTTCCTCGTCTCCACACGGACTCGTCCCTCGACGTCAGACACCACCTACCGCAGAGGGTACAACAGAATGGAAAGACATTGCCGAAAGGGACGGTATCGCACTGCAACGACAGGTGATTCAGTCCTCCCACTCTACAGAGCAGAATATGTTTCATTTTTCCCTTGTGCCTTTCAGTCACTAACAGCTACATGGTCTCACTGACGCACACATGGACAGTATCTGACGTGCATCGGATTGTGTCAGAGGTGAACAATGAGAATCCTCTCCATTATTTCTCACCTTGTCTCCTTTCATCCAGCACACGACTGGGGCCGGCTCTCCTGTGATCTCAACGTCAAGCCTAACTTTGTTTCCTGCCACCACGGTGATGGTGTTCTTGCTGCCAGTGCCGCTGGTGTCCAAGTGGATTTTGGGAGGATCTTTTAAGTGATAAAGAAAAAGATTATTTAGAATGCTAACATGAATTTTCCAAGAGATTAGGAATCAGAAGTAACACTGACTCATTGATGGATATCAGTGTGTGTTAGCACATTCAAATAACATTTCTTTCCATTAAAGAAGATCAATAATCAAATTAAAAATGAATTAAATTAAAAATACTTTATTTATCACTTTTCAGGGAAATTCAAAAATAGAAGAAGAATATAGATAAAACGGTTACCTTGTCTGGGAACGTACTCGATCTTAATTTCTGTGGAGAAAAAATATGCAAACAAGTTTGTTTTTAATTGTTGCATTAAATTTATTATGAAAAAACCCACAATGCTTCATATTTTGTTTGTGTATCGCTCTCACCCAGAAAATTAAGTTTAGCAGAAAGAGAAAGTGCGTAGCCATCGGGGACAAAGGTATAATCTCCTGCGTCTGAAGGCTTTACATCGTCAATCGTCAGCTTGTGGGTCCTGGAGACAATACCAGATGTTACCAAGGAGACAACATAGTAACTGTATGACCTGCATTTATGGAAAATACAGTTGCCCTGGCAACATACTACATGAGGCAATAATGCAGACAGAGAAAAATACTAAATAGTTTTCACCTTGTGTAGAAGCAGTTGCCTCTGCAGATTTCCTGCCATAGACCATTCTGATGGAGGGATTACTGAAAGAAACTGAATCCTTGGGGTGTGACCAGTGTATGTGAGTGTGCTTGTAAGTGTGTGTTTAGAGGTTAGAGCCTTACAGATTGCAGCCTAACCATAAAGTTGGTCAAACAAGTAAGAAAACCCTCTGGTAATGGTTTGCCAAGCCATGTGGCAGATAGTGCTTATGACTGTGTGACTGAGTGTGTGTGTTCAAATGTGTAAAACTGTTCATGATGGATGGAGGGTCTAAAAAACAGCTTTATGAAATACAAACACAGACCCAAAAAAGGCTGATACGTGTTAATACCTTCCGATGTGCGTCATTTTGATGCGATCGCTGGCCTGCACTTCAACGCCGTCCTTAAGCCATTTTCCTGTCACTTTTTCATCAGACACCTCACACTTGAAGACAGCCTGCTCTGCTGCTTTTACTGTCAGATCAGCGATGCTCTGTAGAACCTCCAGCTCCTTATCTGGACAGAAATTAGACATTTATAGCAACTGTGGCTTGTAAATATGTCAGAATGCAACTTATTTACATTGTTCTTGAATTCTGATGCTTACAATATGGAAATCCATTGCAGAAATCCAATCATTAAAAATCCAATTTTTAACTTGCAACTAGATCTCTAATGTCATTCCTGTTGATTTACTCTGACGGATGTTCTTTTCCACTTTGCTGCAGTTAGATGAGCGGACTGACATCGCTCTCGTGTCTGTATAGCATGAAAAAGACTACATCATCTGCAGAGTGAAAAGTGGAATAGATGCAAACTAACTTAAGTGCTTGTGTTATAATGATAGAGGGAATTGTGATGATTTTTCTAAAATATCTAGGCGAAATTTTCATTTGTGAACCTTAAAGTCAAGTTGTTAAATAATGTCCAAAAAAGTTGAGCTAACAACATTTCCCCACAAAATATCTTTTGTTTGCACATCTAATATGTTTGGTTAGAATACAATTTCATTTGCTTATTGTTTCCTGTATGTATAACTCATTTAAAGCCAGACAATCAAATCAGACCTGTTGAAACCATAGAAATACAGGTGCATTCACACCAGGACAGTCTGCTAGACTCGGTTCAGTTGTGCGATGCAACATTCTTTTAGAACGAGTTTGTGCTACACTACCCAAATAAATTGGACCTATTAAATAACTTGTTTACCTCCCTGCCAGAGATGCAACAAGTCTTACTGAAGATGACACATACACTGAATAAAAAAATCCTCATTTATTGGCATGAAAGCTTTTATTTCTCTCACATAACAAAATATGGAGTTGCATTAGATTCAGCTGTAGAAGCAACATTATGTTCAGTAGCGTCTACTGCACAAATCCACTATTATCCACTATTGCTCCAGCCTTTGCTGCATGGTACAGGCAGGTAAAGGGAAAAGTGGGGCGATGCCATTTCCAATTTATTTACTATAAACTCAGTTTAATATATGTTCATTTTTTGGATCCCAAAACACTGGTTCCATGTGGAAAACATTTATGATTACAGCAAACTCCTTGTGCTTACACTGGAAGTCTTTCTGAATAAGTGCGTGTATGTCAGTTATCAAGTTCAATTTCATAGTGATGCATAGCACAAGATTTTTCTATCAGGTGTGGTTTTAGTAAAAAAAAAAAAAAAAAAAAAAAAAAAGTTCTCTTTCAGACAGGTACTTGTCTCAAATTGTGTGCCATTGCATTTGTTGGGATCAAATAGCACCCTTCTACTTTTTTGTAGCAATTTGTGACTAACTTTATTGAGTCAGACCTAGCAGCATTTACATTTTATTTTCAGCACAATCTGAACTGCATTTTATCACATAGACTGACAGACTCGCAGAGTAATACGTGTCTTAATTTGGCAAATCATCTGCTTCTTATAGGAACAGCACAGCCAGCAATATTTTTGTACTGTTTTCTCCAATGCATACACACATAAAATCCAGCTCAATCAGGCAATTCAAGTGGACCACAGTGTGGCACGACATGGCTCAAAGGAGTCTAGTCAAGCCTATTGCAGCAGTTAATCAAGCTGCAACAGCATTATGTTGGTCCGTTTTACTGTTTTGCATGATTTTGATTGGACTTTCATATTTGCAAGCATTTTGAAATCCACATGAAAAAAAAACACCTACACAGTAGTTGAATGAAACATAGCATTTCTTAGAACAGATAACATTCATGACTACAGATATTTAAAATGCGAGACAGAAGCCAGTGTAATGTTCAGCAAGGGCAGACATGTGGAAAAGTGATTCTTTTCACTTACTCTCATCACATTTTTTGTTAGTGGTGTTACTCAGATCATCTTTTTATTAGTGCCTAGGAAGGATTTAAAGCTAAGTGGCTTTTGATGATGGCTTCAAATTACCATAAAGACAGGAAAGTAGTATTACCCTTGGAACTTATCAAGCTTTTAACGTGAAATAAAATTAGCATATCTAAAAAAAACTACAGACACATTCCTTTTAAAGAAACTTTTTTATGGCTTTTGTCATCAATTATTATTTTCATCACTTAAAACATTGGCCCCGAGAAGACAGAGTCTGATATTGTCACATTTTTCCCTAAAGAGTGTCTTCAGTCTCATTTGGGTGACAACCTGCTGTCAGATTATTTAACTATACAGCTTCAGTTTTCTATTTTTTTATTCATCACATTCACAGTGAATGTGACTAGACAGTCTACTATGTCCTCTGTAATCTTATCATTGAAGGAGGAGGACCGACAGACATTTTCTCACACTATAATCAATTAAGAGACTCATCTGGCCTGCAAGTATGCTGCAACTAAGACAGTCTGATAGTGGAAGCTAGATATGTTCGTGTTGGAGGTGTAGAAGAAAATTAGTATGACGAACAGTGCGATGAACTTCTGATAAAAGGGATTAATGAAGTAATATTAATTATGACAAGAGTAATGACTAATTTATTGTTTTTCATGCTTGTCAAAATGGAAAACATCAACATGAACTGATTAGATTTTCTTTAAGTTCCTAACTAGATAGAGAAAATCTATTTTAGTACATTTTAAGCAGTGACTGCCTATTGAAAAATTGCTTCTACAGTTTGACAGTTTACTGTGCAGGCTAAAAGTGAGGAATTTAAAAACAATTAAAATGATTTATTGCACCATACAGCATATATATGAAATGATAAGCATAAGCTTAAAGTACCTTCAACCTCCAGTTCTGCCTTCGACTCTCCCCCGTTGGTGAAGGCGTAGTACATTCCAATATCCTCAGTAGTTGCTTCGTTTATGATCAAAACGTGCCTCTTTCCATCTTTTTTGAACCTGTACTTTGAACCTGCAGTTTCTCTATTCAGCTCAACTCCATCTTTTATCCTGTGGAGAAAAACATGCTCACATTAATTACACTTCACAGAGAAAAGAGGAAAAGATGCTGATTGACATTTTAGCAAAATTCTGCATGGCTTTAGAGTGAGGTGCGGTGATCCTAAAGCTAGAGTTGTACATGCCAAAAGGCCGCTCTCTTTTAAAACTGCCGAGATCTTCATGACTATTTCTGCCGAACCTTTACAGGGGAAGGTGATGTTGACAGTTTTGGATTGAACCGGTGACAAGCAATGCTGCTTATTCTCTTCATAAAGGCAAACCTATTGATCCATAATATCATTGCATAACATTGCACAGTTACAGAAGCACAAACTATGTGTTATATTACCACATTGTGGACAGTATGGATTCAGCTGATGAAGCTGAAAATGTATATCTCATAGATTTTTGTGGCCCTGATACGCGGCCAAGACTACTTCACATCGCTGTTGCTTCTAAGACATAGAACAGAGAACTGATTAGTCTACTGGTATCGCCGATAAAATTCAATGAGCGGAATTAATTTCAAAACGTAGGGAATTTGACATATCCTCCATTAAAGTGCAGCGTCAGATTTTAATTAACTTAATTTTTTATGTCTAAAGTTCAAGTGCTCTAATGTGCAGTTGTTATGTTACAATTAACTGGCAGGCCCTGACAGTACACTGATTGTTAAAATAAATAGCCTATATTAACTTACCTATTTGCACAATTAGCATTTTTCTGCCAGCACTTTTCTCTTGCTTTGTGTGCATAACTGCAGCTTTTTTGCTGTAATAACTTTTTTATATCCCCAACAGCTTATCGTTACAACAACCCTCTCTCTACTGGAGTATGTTACACCCGACTGATTCATTTAGGAGCAACTGTTAAAGTCAATATCATTTAAAAATATGCATTTACTATTAAAACAAGGAAGTAAAAGTTCCATTTAGTGTCTTACATGCAGCTGAAACATGTGATTCATATTGTAACACCAAGTACATTTTGAACAGTTTTTTTGGGATAAATATTTGAATTGTAGGATGATGAAGCCATCCAACGAAGCTGCGTGCACCTCTTATGATTTAGCTGGCTAATACAAAAAGTGTCTGACTATGAAAAACAGGATTCTTTGCACATCTCTCTGAGATGAGATCGAGATATGATAAAAAATCTTTTGTCTAATAATAAAATTAAAACTTTTTAATGCAACCAAATTTTTAAGTCAAATGTGCTTTCAGTTCCACATGGTTATAAAGCTGCTGTTTGATGAAGACAGTTTCTAGTCCACAGGATTTCAAGGCTCATAAGCTGTTGTCAGCATGGCTGAGGTTACTGGATAAGTTCCCTTTGAAACACTCACCTAAGAAACTACGAGGGAGAAGCTTTAAAAAATAGTCCACTTTCAGATTATATTTTATTTTATCCTTTGTATGCTTTGTTTTTTTTTCATTTATTAGGTTAAATTTAGCAAACACATTTAATTACTGTTTGAGATGATTTCGCATTGATTTCTTCTGTGACCGTTCATGCATGGCGGCACTGGACTCCCAATTATTGGATTAATGTAGCCAACCATACCTCTCATTTGTGGCATGTTATTGAATGGATCAGTAGGTTTCTAACTGTGTGTGCCGTTAGCCACCTGAACAGCAACAACTTCATTTGCTTGCTTTTTGAGGTTGTTAAAATTACTTTCCAACCCGTTTTAATTTTCAATTTTTGCTGGAACCTTTGAGGAAACTGAAAGGAAAATCAAAGGTTAATAACAAACGAACAACAAAGCACGGGAGAAGAGTTTTGATAAATAGAGAATTTAGCATACAGAAGACTGCTGCTTCATTTGACTGTTTTTATTTAAGTGAGTTAATTGCCATTTAGATTTTTTTGTTTAAGTGAATTACTGTTCATAGGTCTCAGTGTATGACAAGGCAGAAATATTAAATTATATTGTCATTGCTTTTTGTTTGCTGTAAACTAAAGAAGGTTATGTATGATTTCATGTGAGATATTTCTGATTGAATTGACTGCATATAGTAGCATCAGAAGGTTTGTTTTTGTGGAACAAGATGCAAAATGAGTTTTAACTTTCACCAAATCCAGGTTAAAAACATTTTTCTTTCATGTGCCTTTGCATGAAATCTGCACTGCATTTTTTATCTTATTTACAGTTATTTGATTTGAACCAATTTTATTTAATTATTTAAATTTATTTAAACACTTTTCTAATCAATTAATATTACTTTTCACCATTTTATTGTTTGTATTTTTGTATATATGTTCTTTCTTGTATGAAAATCACACTGACTTGCTTTTATTGAATGAAATGTATTTGTTACAATGTCAAAGAAAGGGGTTTTTTTATTGAAAATGTTTAAAAAATAGGTTGGATATTAATGACTCACCATCACTCTTGTGATTTGGAATTTCATGCTTGTGTGCTTACTTAGTGTAAGAGCACATCTCTCACCATTTGACGTAGGCTCCTTCCTCGGATACCTCCACTTCAAACTCCACCTTCTCACCCACCACAGTATGAACGTCATCCAGCAGTTTGGTGATGGTGACTGGAGGCTCTGAGAACAAATAGTTATGTCATTCATTTAAATATAAACAAATTTGTGAGCCTAGTGCATGAAAAAGCTTAAGTTCCACCAAGAAATAGCAGCTGGCATTATAACCTTCCAACAGACGTGGCGAGGGGGGATATTGTTAAATATTTGCAGTCAAGTTAGTCATCTGTTCTACGTCAGTTTCATGTTCTCTTAAGGATAACGTAGACAACATGTGAACCTTAATTTGCACTTGAATAACATTACAATGCACTGCTCAAGCCCTTATCAAAGCCTCCAAGCACATCTGTCTTGTGGAGGTGGAAGGTACCTCCAGTCTCCTGAGGTGGTGGGAGTCACATTGTGTAACCACATGGTGTGATTCTTGATGCTCTGCTAGCCTCAGCTATTTGTCATCCTCAGCATTACTCCCCCTCCAGACATCTTTATTCCCTTAGCTGGTAAGCTCACAAACTCTGAGCCACAGTCACAGCACCGCAGAAACATCAACAACATGACTGCAGGCCTCACAATGGTTTTATGCAAGGGGTTTGTCATCTGTGCAACTTATGATTTGTTCACATCAAAAGCAAAAAATATATAGTTTATTTTAGAAATACAATGTACACATACAACCATGTCAGACCTGAGGGTAGATGTCCCACTTTAAATTTTGCTTAGTGGAAAAATTACTTAAGAGAGATATGATTTTATCATGCTGGGTCAAAATACTATGTAGTCCAGTAAGCATACTGGACTGGACTAGATAACTCAAACTGGCTATTCTGTCAGTGACTAAAACGTAACTTTTGGTTTGCTTTGCCTCAGTTGCCTGCTTATCTTTTCCCAATCTGTATTTCTGAAAAAGTCCCAAAAATACATTGCCATTTTGCATTTCTGATAACTCAAATGACATATATCTCCCTCCAAATTGCAATATTCCTTTTGTGCATTTTATTTATTTACTTTACTAACTTTGTTATTTCATTTAATATTTAGGACACATCCACAAATTACGTTAGGGTGATGTGTAATTAGCAGCTAATTATACAATGTGTGAGCTTGTTAAGGAAACAAATTGAATTTTTTTTATTTATTCCAGTAAGAAAATGTAAAATATTATCTCACATGTTACACAGATTTACAGATTTTATGGTTGTATTTATAATAAGATGTGATATTATTCCGTTGCAATCAAGAAGCTGAAGTTTGTGATTTATTGACTGGAATGTTCCACCATAAAAACAGCTAGCAAGTTTAACAACATGCTAGGCAAGGCAAGGCAAGTTTATTTATATAGCGCTTTTCAGGTCCAAGACAATTCAAAGCGCTTTACATACAACATAAGAATTACAATAAGATGAACACAAAATCAAACACAAAATCATTCAAAAATGGCGATTAAGTCTAACTTAAAATGTTTATAACAACATTTCTAACCCTGGTAAATTTTAATTATATGTTAAAGCAGCTTCAAAATAAATGAGTAACTTAATTGTTTTAGTCCCAATATTTGCAACCTAGCAACTTAGCAAATGTTGGGCCAAAAACATTGAGTTTACAAAGCAAGTTAGCTAGCTCTTGCTGCTAGCTAGATCTTTTAACTAGTGTTTTATACTAACCCCTTGTTTTGTACAATACTTTACTCATTTTCTTGATGAAATGTCCCAAAGCTGTAAACGTATTTTTTTTATTCAGACTCTAAACAAAAATAAAAAAAAAAAACCAAACAATTATTGTAACTTCAACAACAACATTTGAAGAAAAACATGATTTTTTTTTAGATTAAAACTGCTAGTGTACAGTTTTCCTGTTTAAATCAGTTCACATTTCTTTTTTGCAATTAATAATGGCCATTACCATTTACTCGAACATATAATGGGTAAAAAAATGGAGAGGAATAAACATCTGCCTATTTTTATATATATCTTAATAGAATATTATATAATTTTTCTGTGGTTTGCAATTTGGAGTCAGATTTAGTCAACTGTAATTTCTTTCCTTATCCATACTTCCCCCAAATGTGCAAGAATACCTTGAGAAAATAATACAATGATAAATAAGCAATCTTCCTGTCAGCAGTTATTTTTTGACATTACTCTTACAATAGTTTTGTTCCCCAACATTTGTGATAAGCACAAAAAGAATATGTCAAATTCATTACATCTTATAGTTGCATGTTAAGAAATAAGTTTTATTTTCTGTTATAATTTTAATAACAAACAAGGCAATGACTAAATATTTCCTTACAGAGCGCCCCTTCACATTTCACTACATAATGAACTCATCTGATTTTTGCTTGTAACCGGATTTTACATGCACCTGTGTGTCACCTATTTCACAAAGCTCTGTAAGTGCTACCTTTGATGCTGCATTTGTGAGAAGCATGTTCATCAGAGATTCGCTTCATACCACAATGCAACACGTCGTGTTTGCTAGCTATGACTTGCTGTCATCTGCCAAACTCCCCACTGCCCTCACTCATGTCGAGATGAATCAACAGTGAAAGACATCGCTGTACTTGTTTGCAAACAGTTGCATGAATTATATTTTTATGGACACAAATGCTTGTCAGTGTACAGGCAGACACAATATTAGGCGGCATGATGATAAAATAGCAGAATAGTTAGCAGTAAGCACACAGAGTAATGCTCAGAACTAAAAATAGAAACAGAACATCTATTAAAATAGACACTGAAGACACATGACAGATATTAAGCAATAAACTTGATTTCACAGACCCATATATAATATAGTAATTCACATTTCCTACAAGAAAGCCTGAATATTTTTCAAAATCTTAGTTTCAACTACAACCCAAATTCCAGTAAAGGTGGGATCTATTTTAAAACTGAACAAAATAAAAAACTGAAAGGATACAATATTTTATTCCCAACAGAACATGTATAACAACAACAAATGTCTAAATTAAATCTGACAATCCAAAAGATGAGCGGAGGTGAAATGTGATGCTTGCTCCAGGTCTAACAATAGCTGGCACAAGACACTGCAGGCAGTTCAGTTCTTCCGCAAGACACGCTGTTGTAATAGCTGCTCTATGTGGTTTTGCATTACTCTGCTGAGGTTCTCAAAGTTTTATTTGGAAAAGGAGCAATCAGCAGTATGTCTAAACCCTTTAAACATTTTTCATTATAAACACTTCCTTCCAAAACATGTGTGCACTTATGTACACATAAAAGCAGAGATGGGTTTTGAACTAAATGCTTAGTTCACTGGAATGTTGCAGGAGGATGCAGGAGGATTCATCTTTTGTCAACAAGAAGGTCAAATTTGAAGTAGTCTGATTACAAAACTCTTCTCCACTTTGTTAAAGTTAATATTAAATGAGTCTCAGCCCACAGGACACAGCAACGTTTCTAGAACAAATATGGCTTCTGTTTTGCGCGACAGAGCTTCGGTTGGCATCTGCAGAAGACAGTGGAAACCAGCAGTGGTTTCTAAACATATTTTTGGGTCATGACTGTTGCAGTTTTGCCGTAAAATCCAAAAACCAAGAGCATCCATTGAAGGTTTTCGGACATCTCCAATTATGGATTCTTTCCAGACTTAAGAACTTCTGCCTATCTTTAAGTTTTCAAGTTTTGTGTAGAAATTTAGAGAACATCTCACCTTTTTATGGAATGCTGGTTGTTTTAAACTCTTAAAAGAAAGACATAAATCACTCAAACTCTATGTATGTCAGCACACTTGGAAATGCAACAACGATACATGAAAATAAACAGTGCATTCACTAACATCCTCGGCATGCTGCCATTAAAAATGAGTAAGCAGACAACAGAATGCAACACGTTGCTGCGTGTGTCATAAAAAGCACTGATTTAAACAGACAACACCACAAACACGTAAGGGAACAGAGCTGACAAGTCTCACAATGCACAAATGACAGTATTTGCTAAGCCGAGCAGAAAACCTCTCCCTCCTGAAGCACGGATTCCTCCAAAGACAGTGACTCATATACCTTTGACAAAAACCTCGGTGAAGCACTTCTCCTCTCCAACCACGCACTCGTATGCTGCGTCATCCGACAGGTTGCACTTGTTGATAGTGAGTGTCCGCTTGTTGCCCACACTCTCAAATACATACCTGTATGCACACAGATGACGGGGGAAGATTATACAAAAAGCACAAATAACAATGAAAGAAGTGAGAGAGAGAGAGAGAGAGAGAAAAGAGAGAGGTAAAAAAGAGAAGGTAATGAAAAACTGAATTCAGCAATAGGGTAAAATCAGCAGTGACTCAGCCTTTACACTAAGAATCCAGACTTTTTGTGAAAGACCTTTACATCTTTACATATAAATGTAGTTTACTGATGAACTATAGAGAAGGTCGTCAATAGGCAATGCTGCCATCTTACGCAATGGAAGAATGTGATGAATAAAATTACCATGGTTACAAGATGTGAGCATTCACATCAAGTTACTTGCAAGGATAGTAAGAAAGGTTTGGTTCTGTAGAACTTAATCTTTTCTCTAAAGATGTGGATTTGTTGCTGTACAGCAGCAGGAGCAGCCCAAAGACTGCATGCATGTTGAGTTTGACCATAATGAACTTGTTCTTCTAGCAATTGTCTGATGTACAGAGTATAAAGCATGACAACCACCTTCCTTTCACTTTCTGTGGTACATGCGTCCATTGTAATGTATTGTATTTGATGAGTGAACATAGATTAGGGCTTAGTTTTGTTTAGATTAGCCCCAAAAGTGGTTGTTTAAATACAGCAAAAAGGATTAGGGTTGTTCGGGAAATATCCTAATCCCAATGACTTTTAGTCTTGCATGGAGCTCAACAATCTCAGTGCAAAGCCTGGAAAAACCTCCTTAGAGGCTCAGTTCAAGCTAAATAAAAGTCTTCTCTTTCATATTAACACTCTTAATCATCACAGGAAGGGGACTGCATTACTTTTTATGAACAGCATGATGATTCTCAGAATAGCAGATGGTGGAAACATTGAAAAAATACCACTTGCAACAGCTGTACCCTCTTCAATAAAACACCAAAAGAAGTCTTTGAAGGAGGAGGGGGAAAAGAGCATAGCAGAAGGCGATGCAGATACTGGATAAAGCCCAGTGGGCAAAAGGGCCTCAAAACTAACATATATGTTAGATGTGTATGAAAGTCAAAGCTGTTCTAATAAAGTTTTAATTTAATCCTTTATCAAGCAGTCAGTGCATAATATCTTGCTGAGGCTATGCTTCTCTGAGCAGCTACAGTCATAAAATGCACTCCAATGAGTTGACTATTCCAGATAACTTGTAAATGTGATGTTTTCTTAAGTTATCCAAAGGAATCCAGTGATCATATGAGATGGCAGGACATTGTGCAAGGTAAGTTCACATTAGCATAGCAGATTGTTTGTTTGCAATTATGTTTAGCTGCATATTGGAATGGAGCCATGGGCTTATTCACATGACACGTGTTGCTGTGATGACACATCTGACAGATCTACATGTTTTTCAGAAAAGTGATGTTTGAAAAACAATTAGATTGTCCATTATCATAGTTCATTAATAATGACGTAAAACTAAACACATACTAAACATCTGATGAACATGGCTGTCTTAGCGTTAGCTATGCTAATTTTTTGAGCTAATGTGTGAAAAATAGACAACATGTATGTGTTTTGATGTGATTATTCTTCCTGTTGATGCATTTCATCATGTGTTTCTTTTCCATCACATTATGACCCCGTCTTACATATATAAATATAAATATAAATGACAATGTAATTTAAGTACATGGGAGAAATCTGGTTGTGTGAATCTTATTCCTCAATATCAGATAGCTGCCATTAACTGATAAAACATGTAAGATTAAGCTGTCAAAATCATCACTTAATTCCAAAAATCAAAGAAAGATCAGACTTTTGGCATACATGAACCAGCTCACCATGATCACCATCTTGACCTTTTTGGAGTTAGAAGTGTCCATATTTGTACAAGAAGGTGAAATTGCTAACACCCAAATTGAACAATCTGTGACTTTCAGGCCATTTGTCAATTTAGTAATTATTTTCTGGATGGTCATCATGATGAAGGACAAGCAGGACATCAGGAGTCCTGCACTGTCTGTTTGCTTTTGTTATATACTACTACTTCTAACACAATATGTTATAAGGACTATATATACTTTGTCAAAGGGAAGTAAAAGTGCTGGTAATGTTGTACAAATTATGTTTAAATCTCGCTAGCACCAGCATGTTTCAGCATCATTGGTCTTTCCAGTTTATATTATTATTTTGACTATTTGTCAACAATCATTAGATAGAATAAACCAGTTCTCCCTCCTCAGTATTACTGATGTACATAGAGACACACTACACAGTGGCTCACTTGGCAGATGGTTTGATTTCCTGTCCATTTTTAAGCCACGTGATGGGAGCATCGGGGTCAGCCACTTCCACTGTGAGCTGGATCTTCTTGCCTTTGTCCACTGAGTAGGCTGAATCCAACTTCATCAGGAAAGCTGACGAGAAAGTTACACATTAGAGTTTGTACTTTCTCTGCTTTAATAGCTGCATAATCCAAACCAGCAAACCAGCAGCAATCACAGGCTACTATACATTCCACCTGTCGTCCTGGCTATAAAACGTCTCCCCCGAGGTCTTCATATGCTGCTAGTATTTACAGCCTGCTGTATTAAAAAGATCTCATTTCCTCCCGGCTGGCTCACTCTTTGTGCAGAGTTTGCCTTGTAGCACCTCTCCTGTCTCTGCCATGCTCCTTACCGTCACTCTTCTTGGACTCCGCCTTCATCTTCTTCAGTCTCTTCAGCATGCCCCTTAGGTCTGTGATACCGTACTGAAAGGCAATCTTCTCGTAGTCGCAGGGTTTAGCAGCCTTTAATATTTCCCATACGTCCACTTCCTCTTTTGGCCCTTCTGTTTTCTTCTCCTTTCTAGGTTTTAAACCAGACACGATCAAATTTGAGACAGAAGACGTTAGGAAAGTGGGTCTCTGGGAGGTGTCTTACCTTTTCTTGAGTAGTGCACTGAAGTCTAGGTCACCAGCATCCTCTCCTGCATCCCCACTGGAGGTAAAAGAAAAGAGATATTTAGGATTCAGTTGTTTTGTCCAGCCAATTTTATTGTGTTTACTCATAAAAAACTAATCACTAATGCAGTACCGCAAACTATAATAAGGTAAAGATATTAGTAATGCATTAAAACCAAAATACAGATTAACACAACAATAATTTGGTTCTCTAGTTAAAGCTTACTCCTTTTTTATCCTGTGCTGTGGCAGATGCAAAAATGGCATAAGTAAGAACATGGAGCAGGAGCGTTTGATGAAGACTACAAGCTACCATCACGCCCTAAATTCAAGTGGCAGACGAAAATTACAACAGACAAGCAACACCTAAACAGCAGACATGACAGAAATAAACAACTGTATAAGCAGCACAAACATAATTGCCATATTGTATGCGCTGCTGGAAAGAGAAAACAAAACAGTTAAGCATGAGGGAAAGATGCAGGCAGATGCTTTGTCATAAAGGCCCTTGATTAAGCAAATAAAGTTTTATTATAGTATGTAACATTCATCAGCCACAAAAATTATTCAGTTACTTAACTGGTTTGATTTATTTTGTGAGGTTGAAACTTGCACATTATGGCTGGGTAAAAAAACAGATGCTGTCGTGTTTCTATTGCATCTACACGTTATCTTCCTCTGTGACTGGGAGAGAAATATTGTAAGGCAGGAATCTTTGCAATTATATCGAGGGAGATCAGCAACCACTAAAAAGTGTTTGAAAAAGATCAACACGATGTGGTTCAGGAAAATAAATCGAACTGCATTAATATGCAGCAGTATAAGTAAATGACCTCAAGTACATAATGGAAATACTCAGAACAACCGCAAACATACTTAATGACAAAAAATGTGCAGCAAGTAATACAAAATGCAACCAAAGTCTACGTCTTATTGGGAATGTAAAAAAAAAAAAAAAAAATTGTTTAATTTGATTCTTTTTTCATTGAGTCAACAAATGTGACACAACAAAAGCACAACTGAAACATCTCTACGTTAGACAATGAGGGGAGTCATGGCCTGATTGACTGGCTCCGTATGGGATTGTCCACCAAATTTGCGGTATCCCACTCTGCCTTGTTCTTTTTTCTGCATTTGTTTTGTTAAACCCATAATAGCCCTTATTTATCTGTGATTGACTGGTGACCTGCCCAGTAACCTCTTGTCTGTTTACATCTGCATGGAAAATTAATGGATGGCCTTATGTATGTTGCCCATCTGGAACATGTGCATATTTTATCCATTATTAATCCATCAAGAATCTATAAGGAGCCCACCTGGGCATCTTGGGCCTGCTCAGTTCATAGAAGCAGCCCTGAAACATTTAATCAAGCATAACCAAGAAGGGCCATTCTTACTAAAATATTGTTTCACACTGTAGGAGACCGTTTTTCCTGTCAAGGACGAGGACACTGGTTTCTTTAGATTGAGAAGAATATAAATTTAATA
>JBAMHX010000023.1:21035139-21050945 GCA_037177515.1 Pseudomugil tenellus
CTAAAGGTCAGAATGACATCAGTTTAGGAGCCTTATAGTCAAACCTTTCAGCTAGACATTAATTAAGAGCAAGGTAAATAAGCTAATACATGAAATTCCTCTACAACACTTATCACCACAATTTTGAGATTGTGAGTTGCAAAATCAAGTGCTTTTAATTTAATTGGCCTGATATGTAGCATTTTAGCGGTTGCCAGTGAAGATGCTGTTGCTCAAAATAGATCAGATCAGAAAGCTTTTTTTGTGCCTAGAGGGACTGGGTTGAGTTTTCCTCTCAGACAGATGTGACTAAAAGTGAGATTACATGCATATCTGCGATATAATCATCAGTGAATGGTTTCACACTCACACATCAGAAGTTAATAAAGTTACTTGCAGAGTAATATGTTGAGAGCAGCTGGAGGGAACTATGTCCTTGCATAATTCCCTTTCTATTATCCCTTACATGGACATTTGGAAGTAAAGCATGATGAGCAAAAACGGCACGTGGTGTTAAGTCATCCGTCATCCTCCTGTGCTCAACAAGGTGACAAGTATAGTGCATGGCACACACCAATAAACATAAGCTTGTTGTTTTTTCATGTCAAATGGTGTTGGCTGATCCTTCACAACATGGATTGTGGCATGGTTTAAGTTCACTCATTTCTTTAGAGGCTGATATAAGTGCCAATACATTCAAAGCAACTCTAAATGATCATCCTCATCCTAGGGAGGAATCATCCAATGGTAACATCCATTCAGATTTTCCTGTCCAGAGTAACGTCTCCCTGGGTGATAATGGCCTCATTCACAGAGCACATGTCACCACGAATAGTTGAGTAAACATGACAACAATGTGAGCTGTGCAATGTGTCCACAACATTGGCAATATATCACTCTACTTGCAGACTTTCAAGACTTTCTGCAGTTGTGCACCAGACAACCACAATCACTTAGCGCCAAATTATGGAAGCAGGATCTTTTCCAATGCAGATTGTTTAGAGACACATTTCCAGTGACTGGATTGAAAGTTCACAGTTAAATGGGGTCAGGTAGTCTCTATGATTACTGTTTAAAAATTAGGAACAAGATTAGATGATGACACTTTAACATGATGATTGCATTTTATAGAGTCGGGCATGTTAACACATTACTGTTGAATAAATGCAGTTAATCATTTTATTGAGCGTTAGTACAGATTTAGTTTATTTATTGTCAAAAGTTGGGCCTCTACCTTCATTTACGTTTCTGCTACGGCACCTGATGCATACATAAAGCAAGTTTATTAATATTAACTGTATTCTGTTTTTAATGTGTATGTCTGAGTTGTCCTATTCATGTATTTTTACTGTTTTTTTTTTACATCATGACAGGGCACTATAGGTGAAAAATAGCATTTTTTGCTTATGCATTATAATGTGTTTTATGAATTGCATTGTCCCCTTCAAATAAAATAATTGAAAAAAATATGAACAGATGACTTTGATCTTGTGCTCAAAAAAGAATGGAAAATAACCAACATGTCTGTTAAATCAAAAACATGTAACTGGGCAGAAAATTGTGATTTTTGGACTGTAAAATGCTCCCCGGGCACAATGAGAATTATTTTTTAAACTAAATGTAATTTTAATTTTGGTGGATACAAGTTATGGAAGCAAGTCAGCAAAAGTAAGACATGTTTTACAACTAATGGTTACAAATGTAACCATTCAAAATTCTTTCTTTTTTTGGTTTGGTGGATCTTGGTCAAAGCAAGATTAATTTGTTGATTCTTGTTGATACACACCTCTATTGTCTACATGTCTTTGGATGGACATGGGAATCACAATTTTTGTGTGCATATTTTGATGACTTTGTCTACCTGTTTTTTATTGTTTTACTGTAACTGTGTTTGGGGAACAAAGAAAAACATATATCAAGCATGTAGCAAAGATTCTGGACTTTTTGTAAATGCCAAACTTCTACTGTTATCCTTGTGAAACCGTCTTAAACCCTTAATCCCGAGGGTGCTAGAAGTTAAGCCAAACAATCAAGTTAAGGATGCAAAGTTTCTCATTTTATCGGAAAGAAATCTGGATAATGCCCAACTAAAGATGCATGAATGGAAGCTATTGGAAGATTTTTCTCACTTTACAAACTACAAGATCTGAGATTTCTTTCCAGCTTTCTGTTTGTTCACCAGATGGCTGGAAATTTATCAGATATGGTTTCTTCACTGCTTAGAAGGAAGGCAACTTCACACAGATTTAATTTCATTCTGCTCACTTGTTTCCTTTTAATTGGCAAATCCTGGAAATTTCATCCATCTTTTTCATAAATATTTTATGTTGTTATATTCATATTTAATATTTAAGATGAGATTTAATTGAACTATTTTAACTGTTATTGTGTATAAAAGCTATGAATTTGTTTAGTGTTTGTAAACAGCAAGTTACGGCATTTTCTTCATATTACATTATAATAATTCCTAAGAAGAAAAAAGACATTTTGGGCATACCACTGGATTAATCACGATTAATCGCAAAATTTCATATTAAAACAATTAAAATGTTTTAATTGCTATTACAACAGCATGATTTTGCTGAAGAGGTGTCTTGCTCCCCAGTAGTACTTAACCTATATTTGGCGTAACAAACAAGCAAATAGGGATTTAAATGAGACTCTATGAGTGTAAATACAAACTGAAAAAAAAAGAGGATAAACTCTGAAAGGCTTAAAGATATTCTAAGCTTTCATCTGGGTGAGGCACTGACACTGCTTTTTTTATGTTGCAACAATACAACCAGTCGATCATGCTCCCATCACACAATTAATGTGAATGAAGGCAATTATCAGATTAATGCTTTGAACTGTAATTTGTTTCAACTAAAACTATATTGTCTTTCTTCTTAAATGACTAGAAACTTGCTCTGCATAAATGTGATGTGGTGTTGTGAGAATACAGCCTCCAAATGTTAACAAACCCCCATAAAACTCTCCCTAGGTGCAGTGTATCATGTATTCCATAGGATATTTTTCCTTTGAAGTCCTTTCAGCCGGCCAGCAGCCAGTAAAGACACAACAGGAGGAGAAAAAAGTAGCCTGATATGCCCCAGGCATAAAATGAGAAGAATGGACTATTTTAGATTTGAAATTTGTCAAAACTGTAATGTGAAAAAAAAAATACTATCTACTCTGCTGACTGAGGAATTTTTTAAACTATTATATGGTTTAGACTTATCAGTGATTCAGTTACACTTGTTACAATCAGGCTAAATTACATTTGATAAGGAGTTCTGCTTAAACACATGAAGTAGGGAACACACCGGGGGGGAATGGGGGGTTACGTATCTCCCACAGTGACACTTGGACATGTTAATTGGAGAAGATGTGATTGAACCAGCTAATCTACTTTTTAAAGTTTTTGTAGCTTTTTTTTTTTTTTTTTTTTTTTTTTGCATTTATTAAGGATCATCCTCACTTATGTTGCTAATCCTACAAACAAGCACTTTTTATTTTCTTATATTGTAAAGGGCATATTCAGTGAAGGAAATAGTCAACACCAGAGAAAAGAATTTCTTCATTCCAATTGCAGTGTATCTGTCTTTCTCTGCCATCATCAGCACCATTGTTATAATTAATATGTGTAGGGTTTCCTCAAACTGCCAGTGTTACTTTAAGTTGATGACCTAGATGTGTCTTATCGGAAGACGTTTTGGTAACTGTGTGGTTTTTTTTTCTTTTTGTTTATTTGTTTGTCTTTTTACTATTTAAAGACTTTGAACCTCAAATGCAAAGAATATTATAATAATTTAGGAGAGCTACATATAGCATTATCATTTTCATACCTAACCAGGATTAAGCAAATGTGTGTATGCACTTTAGGGAAAGCATGGGCAGGAGGATTTTCTGATTGATAAGTTATATAAATAAAAAAAAATGTTGATCATATGCTGTAACAAAGTGGACACTAAGACAAAATGATCATTTAGTTATTGCACCACATCTGTGATGTCTCCACATGACTGGTACAAAAACAAGCTTGTTCCACATGTTTTGGAATTTTACCAAACTCCATCACTGGAAAGCTTAAAAAACAAAACAAAAAAAGAAAAACAAACAAACAAGCAAAAATGCTTTCTAGGCCTGGAAATTTTAGGTCATATTCACTGGACCTGATACTACTGGAGGCCACACTTGGTCACATAAACTGAACATTTTAAGTAAACTATAACTCCTCACTCAGCTCTGCATCAAGAATTACTGAAGGAAAAGACAAAACAGATGATGAAGGAGAAAACTTGCTCATCGGTTGGTTAATGCAGGACAATGTGCATCAGAGTTGCACATTTGCATCTCCTCAGACAAATAAGAATTTATTTCAAAAGGGCTGGTCTGAATGTGCCATTAGAGATTGATCTAAAGTCAATTATACACAGTTAATGATGTCCTGAAATGTTGCAGAGAAGTATGAGTAGTAGCATACGAGAATGCAAATGTCAAAAACATTATCCAGACTTCTTGTGGAGATTTCCCACAGAGCCTCCAGGTAAAATGTCTAAATTAGCAGGTGGAATGACATGCAAACATAGCCGTAAGTATTCCAGTGGTATTTCTGCTGTGAGTGTGTAGGCTGACAGGAGTTGCTGCTTCATTTCCCTCTCTACTCTGTGTGCGGCATCCAACTCACTCAGCAGTGGCTGTAGCTCAGGAGGATGAGCAGTTGTCTTCCAACTGGAAGGTCAGTGGATTGAATAGTGTCCTTTGGGCAGACACTGAGCCCTGCATTGCCTTCCCCAATGTCCCTATTGGGCTGTGAGTGTGTGAGAATGGGTGACTGTGACATGTAGTGTAAAGCACTTTGAGTTGTCAGCATGACAGAAAAAGTGCTTTCAGAGTACAAGTCCATTTACCATTTACCCTACAACTGTGTATACACACTCATACACATGGGGCCAAATTTACTAAGATCTCATTTTGCGTGTACTAATTAGCATGTGGCATCTAGAATTTAGCATGTGAGGCGGGGCCGTGATTATTACGTGATCTACTAAGATTGCTCACGCAAATGACAGTGGGTGCAAAGCGTTGGAGACACGCCTATTTAAATGAGGATTTAGCGTGTGTCATGGTTTTCCTGATGACAACTTTACAAAACCGCAAGCGAAAATACAAGTTTGATCCGATGGAATTAGAGGTGCTGGTGGAAGAAGCCAATAAAATGTCCAAAGAGCTACAGCAAATAAATCTGACAGCAGCTCAAAGGAACGCGCTACACATTCAACGAATGTGTGTTTTTGGTTTCTGCATATATGCTCAGAGTGTTAAAATACATGCTAAAATCGTATATTTACATGTTGTCCTCCCACTCCATGCAAAATTGCATGTAAACGGCCCAATTTACACATTCACTGAGGAGCCTCAATGGATATGTAGGAGCCTCTCCTGTTATTTTAGATTTTCTGCAAATGACACAGAGATTTATATGCTGTACTTTTTGTATAATATTTAGCCCCTACTTTGATCTAAACCAGTAGTTCCTGACCCTCGCCGAGGTGGCATATCTTTATGAATGCTTTTAGCATGTAGTAGGTTGGGAGAGTCCAAAGCTTTTTGGCAGTGGTGTGGTGGGGTTTGTGGAGGAATTTCATGTGTTAGCTTAATTACCTTGCTCTTTATTGTCTAGTGGAAAGGTCTGCCCATAAGGGTCCTAAACTGATGTCATTGTGACCTTACTAAACCATCTGCAAGGCCAGCGTCCTTCCATCAGGGGAATGTTTAGGCTGAGGCTTGTTGTCGTAGCCAACGCACATGACCAAAGTCTTTAAATAAAGCTCCCCTATCTGTCTAGGGCAGAATAGTTCCAGACTTCTGTTGACCACAGATCTCTGGGAAGATTCTCGCAGGGTTATAACCTTGACCATGTCTCTATGTCTTAATGTATCGTCCCTTCATGTTTTACTGTTTAATGTTTGTTCAACTTCCTTTATTCTTTATTATTAAATTTATATTCTTCTCAATCCAAAGAAACCAGTGTCCTCGTCCTAGACAGGAATAACGGTCATCTGGGAAAATAAGTTTGAAACCACTGATCTAGACAAACACTTATCTGCTTCATAGCAGTATCTTCAGTATCTGAGCATCTTCACTGTGTAAAAACTAAACTTCCTTACTTTAACATTTACTAAACACATTTTAGCTAGGTGGTAATGTAGCCACGCTAAAGGCTCACATTATCTGTGTGCATTTTCAGTTCAGTATGAGTCAACATGTGTGTGTTTGAGTGCATCTGCACCAAGCTCATTGTGTTTTCTGTCTAATGTGTCAGCACACCCTTCAATGTGTCATCACAACAAATGGCTTTGTGTATTTCACCCCACAACTGTGACTAGACCGATCAATGTGGCAAAGTCACATTTCCACTTGTGTAATGGGGAAAACCCACAGGAACCTTTAAAATCTCATATTTAGCTGAAATAAGACAGTAGAGCAAAATAATGATAAAACGCAGATGCATGCAATGACTAAACATGTGAAGATTATTCACTTAAGCTGAAGATGGCTTCCCGTAAACAACAGACAAAGATTCTTTATAAATTTTAGTCACTGCTTACTCACAAGTTAACAAATACAAATGACCTGAGCAGTGTGTTATTGGTTGATCTGCAAGGTATGCGCCCTTGTACAAAAACAACACAGAGGGGTACCAGAGGTCATTTTCACATTTGTTGATTCCCAAATATACCACTTGAGGTCTACAGAAACACCGGGAAAAAAATAGATAACTGTGATATATGTTCTTCTGCTTAGTTGGACTGGCTCATAACAGTTGAACTTGTCTCTGAGATTCCCTAAATGTCCCTCTCACCAGCACTACCTGGAAGACAATGAGGTGTTTCCAAGTCAGCTGTGAGCTATAATCTTTCTGGAAAGTCTTATGTTGTCTTTAAGAAACATTATTGAACTTTGGTGGAATAAATCAACTTTGGAAAAGCCTGCTAACTCAGCATTTGTCTTGTATCCTGTCTCTTATCTTAGCTCTCCCCTGCCAGTAAAAGTCATTCTAATATTCCACTGTCACTTCTGTTTCTGTTCACTTACTTCCTCCCATAATTTTCCCCTGCATTTCTTAGCTTAATCAGCTATGGTGTCAAATAATAAAAACTGGTGTTGTTTTACAGCTGTTGGTGTGTGATACCGCACCATAGAGCAAAATGCAGCTGCCACATGTAACCCAGAGCTGGGAATAAAAAGTTGTGAAGAGCAGTTTTCAGCTTTGGAACATTGCAGGGCAACAATGGCTTCAGGAATGAGCTCAATGAACACCATTGTGCCATCAACAATGTCTCAGAAGCCCAAAGTTTTAAGTTCATAGACTTCCAGTACTGTTCGGTTTTGCCCTGTATCCATTTCCCCTCTTGTAAAAATATACCAAGAGAATCATGGTTTGACTGATTTGAAAGCTGAATGGAGCTCCACTCTCTTAATGACATTCAGCTGATACTGTAAGGTAAAGCCCTAACAGCTAATTGTATCTACAAGGTTCCAGATGTTTCTTGAAATAGATATGTACCAATACCATCAATTTTCAAACCAATTACTTGCATTTGAGTACTTGCAAATCAAAGTACCAAAATGACTAATAAACACAATGGCAGTTCACTGGTAGGGAGTGAGGACCAGATGTCACGTGTCAGGTACAATGATGGAGTTAATTGTGTGATATATTAATTGATTTATCCTGCAGTCATCCTCAGAATATAAGGTTTGAAAAGTATCGTATTTTTCAAAAATATAAATGATAAATGGATTATTGCTGGCATCTTTTACCACTGTTAAAAACAACTACATCTCCAAAGTTATTTTCTCACAAAGAATGAAACTCAAATATTTCAAATTGCACCGGTAGTAATGTAACTTTGTTCCGAACACTCAATGGTAAACATTTCAAATCAGAATTCAAAGCAATTATAATCCCCACGTTTAATGTAAACCTAAAATGTGATTCTTGAAACAAAGTGGGTTTTGATGGATTTGGTGTTGTGATAAAACATGTATATGCCCAAAATAAGGTTCTCTCCCCAGGATAATAATACTAATTCAGGATTTATTTTATGGCATTTTCTTGTGGTAGATTTCTAATGGTATCATCTGTGCACAGCAAAATATTTTTGAAATAAACCAGATATTTTAAACCTATTGCTATGCACATGAGGTGTGAAGCTGCTATGAACACTCAAAGAAGGCTCCCCACAAAAATCCCAAATGTGAAAATCAGAACCCTGTACGGCATGATGCTGCCATCACCATGTCTGTCTACTATTCACGTATCGCTAATTTTTGTAGACCAAGAAAGCTCCAAACATCTGTTTGACAGTGATGGAATAGAGTGGCTATTTGTGGATGTTTTTTTCCTGCACCTATCAGGTCAGTCTTGTCTCAGTGGTCCACAACCACTCTGTTGACCACGTCACATCTGTGAAACATCATACAAGCCTGCTTACAGTATGTCTGAAAGAGGTCTCTTATAAAGATTTTGCATTGTCATTGTTGGAACTTGACTAAAAGAAGTGTGTGAAGCAACTATATGTTGAAAATGGGTGTGAAAACTTTCCCATTGTGGCTGCAATAAGTAACAGAGGTGAGTCTACTCACGAATGCAGTCAGACCACAGAGATCAGTGTATTAAATAGGATCTTCTGCGTGCTGTATTTCATGACCTCCTGATAAGCTCATGTGTTTCACAGACTTGTATTTTATGTGTGTAGCGACATGTTCACATTTTAACCAACATCTCACTTTTCATTTATCACAGCAATCTCATCCCTACACCCTCTCTCCCTCGCTGCACTCTTTAAATAAGCACACTTACATCCTGTCGAAAGCTCAATATAATGCTGTTGACTTTCTCGTCTTACCTGTGCCCTTCTGCTCAAGCCCTAATATAGGAAAAAAGTTGTATTTTTAAACACAGATTATAGCACTTAGGGTGTAAATATGAAGGTGCCGGCTTATTTCCAATCGCTCAGCCAATATACTCACAACATACAAGCAGAGAAAGACTCGAAATACGTTTAAAAGCCATACACTCATTAGTTAAACACACACACTGACTCACTTAACACTTGCAGAAGCAGAAATAGAGCATTAGGAATGGTATAAAAATAAAGCAGGAAAACCAATATTGAGAGGTTGTTAATGGAACATGTGACACTATATATATTAGATCTTCACAATGAAGGATTCCAGATGATGCAAAACAGTGAAGCAGCAGACACATTGAGACATGAAAGAAAGAGAAATATGGCACACAGACTGGAACAAAGTAAGCTACCAGAGAGGGATTGACACATGGACAGAGACACTTGTTGAGACTGACATATGCCCAGAGGCGCTGATCTACAGAGGGGCATATGGGAGACAGTGTGACGGGTGACATGTTGAGCAGACCCTCGCCGACGCTGACACTCACGATCGCTTAAAAGCCTCCAAGATGTTGTCCTGCTGCTCCTCTTGTACAGCTGAAAGCAGACACAAGGAGAAAGGCTGGTGAGAGCCCAGCTAGGTTAATTCATTACACAGCAGGCTTGAGCACCAAAGGAATAATGGACTGATGACCTCGTGAGGCCACTAAATGATAGGGCCTAATGTGTATCGCACTCACTGAGTTATTGGCTGACAAAGTCAGTTACATAGTAATGGTGGACATACTGAATGGAAAATGACAATAATGTGATTAAGTGTCTGTCTCCAGACCTACCCTGCACCGAGACTTCGAATGTGCAGCTGTCGCACTTGTCTTTGGAGGTGACCTCGCATCGGTAGCCACCTGCGTCTCCGTCCACTACTTTGATGATGCTCATCTCGTAAGTGTAGATCTGACAGAGAGGATGATATACAATGAAAACACGCAATTAAATGAGCAATCACGCACACACACACACACGTTTATGCACAGATGTGCAGTATTTGCTCACATACAAAGGCTCAGAGTTCAGACAGCTCTGTATGATATTAGGGATGTTATTTTATAGGGAAAACCATCAGGATGATGTTCACTTTATCTTTTGTTTTACTGGACTTTGTTGGACTTCACATCTTGTACTACTTTATGCAAATACTGACAGTTTTATTTGAGCATATTTCATCACTTGATGAAATGCATATGAAGCAGGACATGAGAGTAGCTTTAAATAAAACACTATACTGAACTTTACAAGAGCAAAATAAATGTTATATGATGGAAAATCCAGTTTCACAGTTCTTGTTTTTTGAGTTGTGTAGCTCTACTTACTATCCTGCAGATCCTCATGTATAAAGTATTAATGGCTTAAATATATCAAATAAATGTAAGAATTATCCTTATAAGTTATACAGATTTGATACAGATTTGATTCAGATACAGATACGACTTTTTTCATTTTTTTGTTATTTTCCTTTATTGAGGAAATTAATCGCTTCGCTGAGATTAGCAATTTTTTTTATCCAACAGCCATTTACTCCAAAGGCTTTCTGGAATCAAAAAGACCTTTGAAAAGAATCAACTCATTTCTGATTTCCCAATTCATTCAAACTGTTCCTTCCAATAATTTTAGTATAATGCCAACATACTGTAGCTGGATTTACTGCTGATCAATTTTGTTCTGGAAACAGATGTAAGTCGGAAAAGATGCATAATATTGACAATCATTATTCAAGTATAACTCATCAATTTTTAACAAGCCAGTGGACTATATGTGTCATTTTTATAGTGCATTGATTCAGTCAATCAATCAATGAATCAATCAATCAAACTTTATTTTTTTCATACAAAAGCTTTAACTCTAAGTGTTTTACATTAAAAACAAAGAAAAAAACGTAAAATCACAAAAAACATCTTTAACCATCAAATCTCTGAAATCACAAACCCACAAATCACACATCTACACAACATAAAACACACACATCTACATAAATTTTATGTCTCTAGAAGCACAATCCTAACCCTCACTCATCGCATCAGGGAAGCTAAGACACTGGGAAGTAAAAATGTAAAGGTGACAATAAAGATTAAAATAATCACATTAAAATAAAGATATAGCAAAGACAATTAACTAAAAAATAAATTACAATTAAAACAGTATAAATATCCTCTACAAGAGAACTTGCTATTGAAATATTCTTCATGCTGTTCACCTTTTGACATCATGATGACCTAATATATGACAAGCTATTAAGAATGTCACTTTTTATGTTGTCGTTATTGTAAACCACAATACTCCCTCTTAATATTCCTTAAAGAAAAGACATCTTAAGAAATTCTCCCTCTGACTTCAACAGCTTTTACTCTCACTGATGACCACATAAGTGTGCATTTTGTCCAAACCAGTTGGTTTAATCCACCAGGCCTGAGGTGCCTATTCATAGTTTTTATAACACCTAATAAAATGGTATGGTTTTACGCACATGCACGAGATCAGGTGCTACAAACAAAAAAATATGTGAATTGCACATATACAGTATGTTCTTTATCACTGTGTCTCTTCTCCACACCACCTCCAACTGTGGTGCGAGAACCATGTTGAAATGAGTTTAGACTGATGTTGACTGCATTTGCTCTTGCCATCTCATATGTTTGTACTTGTTGCCATAAGGCAGTGTTCTTTAGCTCCGCTCCTCAGGGGCCACTGCCCGGAAGGTTTCTGATGTTTTCTGCTTGAGCTCACCTGGTTATAACTAATGCCAAGATTTATTTAATTTGATTTTGGTGTGTTGGAGCAGGAAAACATCCAAAAGCTTCCAGGGCAATGGCTCCATATGTATCACAGCTAAAGTACACTGCTTTAGGGCACCAATGCAGAGGACACCTTGGACATATCTCCAGAAAGCAACAGGGTATTATAAAATCACAATATTTGAACCCTCGTGCTTTAAAATGACATTTCTGCGACCATGACTACCTGTATAAAAATACGGTAAAATCCAAAATCACATATTAAGGTGTTAAATTCTAATTTCCAATTTAAGGAGACGATAACATCTCAGTACATTGCTAGCATAGCTAACTCAAACCATGCAAAAGGATAAAATAAACAATGAGAGAATAAACATGTACCTTTGTGTTTCTGTCATAAGACTCTTTAAACTGCAGATGTTTTCCAGCCTTGCTGGCCAGGTCCAGCCACTTCCCCTTCAGCCACTTCATGGCAGGCTTCCTCGTCAGTTTTGATGAGTCCACTTTAGCCACAAATGTGACGTCCTTCCCTGCCACCAACAAAGACGAGAAGCAGTGATTCATTTGAATGACCTGTCCGTAATCAAAGTGGCCACTCCTTTCATTGTACATATAACTCAGGGGTTTTATAATTAATCACTACCTTTCGTAGCCGTGATACTTTCCGGCTTCAACACGAAGAGTCCAGTCAGCTCGGACATCTGAGGACCCTCTCCCGGTGCGGTCTCTGTGATGGGCATTGAACCACATTAAAATTAGGCTAATCCACAGATGAATAAAATACATTAGACCACTACACACAAGTGACAACAGGACCAAGCAAACCATAAAATTCTCTTCTTAAATGGGGTTCCTGATTTCCACTTCTTCTATACTTATGTTTTGTGGGGTTTTTTTTTTGGTTTTTTTTTCGCTTCTTTTCACATCTGTATTTCTGGTTGGAGCTAAGTAGGAGTCTCCATTACTTTTCTGTTGCACAGCATAAGTTATTCAGAATCCCCTGAAAAAAATAACAGGTGACAAAGGAACCTTTCGGATTAGATGGGCCTACAGGGAATAACGAGAATCCTCTGATCACCTCTGAAATACTCATATTAAGGCTGACGTTTTTCTTCCTAACACAAAGTAAGCGGAAGCAGTGCCTTCTTATCTCAGCAATAAAAAATGAGCTGCTCTTTTATCTGCTTACATAATTCTTTTTCAAGTAAATTGATGCAACTTTTGTAAAGTGTTTGCTTGTCAGTCGCTATGTTTCACAGAGATGCTACATGTTAATTTTCTTACCATCGGGAGGTAACTCTGCATCGAAGTGGGGTGGCGGAGAGGAAAAAGAGAGCAATGAGCACTGTGTTGGTTTGTGCAGAATCTGTGCTGTTAACACACCCGTTAATTGGCCCAACAGTAATCTTGACTTCAGGTGAGGAACACTCAGTTGTTAAATCAGCGTGCTCTCACACTCCAAAAAAAGCTCACCTTTCTGTCTTCAACATGGCATTAATACGTCTCAAACACTCAACTTCAAAAGTCACTTTAGCTTTGCTGAAGTGAGGAAGGTTAACTGTACATTATCGACTTAAACTGTCTTGTTTCTGTCACACTCAGTCACACGGACCGTAAGTTTCAGAGGGAAAGATTTACAGACAAACAATGAGATAAAAGCAGGTCGGGCCACCAGTCACGGAGGGTGAGTACGCCCCTGTGTGAGCATCCATTGGACAAGACCAGTTGCAGAGAGAATGGATCCAGGGTCACGTGTCAGGTGAGGCCATGCGCTTCCATAAATTCAGAGAGCCGCACTGTCGGCGCCTCTTCCTCTCTCTCTGCTTTTATGGGCTCAGTTAATTTGATCTTTTAATCAAAAGTACCCCTGAGGACAGATCCAAGTTCAGATGTTCAGGATGATTTAAAAGGTTTTAGATAGAATGCTAAGTAGGAAGAACTGATCCTGGAATGGAACTCAGGGGGATACTTTTGAATGTTTACACTCTTACAGGGTTACGTTGGATACTTGCTGTGTTTGCAATGGAGTCTCCACATGGAATTAACTCCAGATACTGTTCTTGGCATCATGATTGGGCCATTAAACATTGGGGAAAAAATCCTCTTGATATCCCCTTTCATTAACGCTGTTCATATTTTGATGATTTTATACTAGTTTTGGTGAGTCCAAAGAATTTCGTACGCATTTTAAAAATGTGTTTTCACTCATTTTATGTTGTTTATATTTTAATGGTTGTTCATAGACTCTTTTAATAATACAGTTCAATTTTCCTTGCAAGTGAACAGTAAAGTCTCTCTCATCTTATCTTATCTTATGTCATCTCATCTCATTTCATTACATTTAACACATCTGACAAAGAAAATTCTGATGTTCTTAATCAAGTTTAGTCTCACTGGTGTCATTTGGCTCCATATCGTTCATCCTAAATGACAGAATACGTTTTCCATTTGTGTCAAAATGGCTTTCTTAGGGCATAAAAAGCAGCAGCAATCTTTACATTTGGAAGTGTAGGATGCGATGGCTCATCACATCCAGAATAACAGCTAAAACACACATACAGTGTGTTGCCTCAGTTTACAGTCAGTGTAATTGAATTTGTGGTTTCAGGATGATTGACACCAAGAAATAAAAGCTCACGGCCATCCTTTATTATCCTTGTGGTCAGGCAACAAAAACTTTTACAGGTTGATTCTCATCTTCAGGTTTTTGTTTTTAAAGTTTTCCTTTATGGAAAACAGAAATACAACTCAGTATTTTCACCCAAATAAAAAGAATCAATCAGATTTGATCCTTTTTATGACCTCCAATGTGCAAAATGATATAAACTTAGTACAAAGAGGAAGGAAATTTGCTTTTTTTTTCTCCTCTTTAATAATAACAGTAGATTTTGTGTCATACATCATTGGAAAGCTCATTAAATCAAGCTTTAACTCAGGATCATGCTTCTATGGAATGAGGAGTAGAGGCTGGTGACACACATAAAAGGTACACAGTAGTTGTGGTTCTGTATGCTACTGAATTACCCGACAGAGTAAAAAGAATGAAGTGTTTAAAAACAAGATCTCTATGTGTTTTTTTCCCCCTTTCGTCATCCAATCCAGCAAGCTGCATTCCAACAGGAGAATATCATAGTGGGTTCTGGGTACATGTTTACTTATTTTGCTAATTCTATAAGAAGCATGAGCCACATGTTATATCTCCTCAGACTTTCCAACAGATTTCCATATGAAGTTTGTCTAAAAGAAACAAATCGTTAGTTTGTTAAAGACTGTTTGATGCCTGTTTCATACCAATGAAACAGTTTTGTTTCCATTTTATTGAAGTCCTGAATAAGTGTTGCGTATAATTTTACCAAACTTAATATCAATAAAAAGAGTTGTTTAAAATGCTTATTTTTATTCTTATTCCAGTTATTCAAATAAATCTTTATGTGGAAAATAATCTGTGCCAAATGACATATCCGCCCCATGGATCTGATTAGGGAAATAATTAGGGACACTACATATACCCCAGTTGACTAATACTGGTAATTTCACAGCCATTACTCATTGAATGAATTGGCAGTTTATTAAATGAGCACCACCAAATTAAAAATCCCATAAATCTCAGCATGAAATGAAATTAATAGAACAGTAACTGTGTTAATTAGGATTTTTTTTTTTGCTCTATATTATTCTTTCAGCAGTTTCACATCATACGTACAAAGTATCATATATCCACCTGAAATGGAGGAGGGGGGGGATATACAATGTTTAATAATCTGGAGCCTATCAGTTCATGTCACCTCTAAAACACTCAAACTTTCACTTGGATGCTTTGGTGAAAGCAATCTACTATATTTTAAAGCAACTTGAAAGCCTTTTTATTATGAAATGTTGTCATAAACTTCTCTCTGATCTGTTATATTTGCGTCTTATGTACTTGTGACAGTTTATCAGGTGAATTTGCTGATAAACTGTCACATGAACTGCTTCGATGTTGTTTCTTAGCATTAGTTTCACATTTTCTATCTGTTTACTGTAGCACACAATTTTCAGGAAAACAATGCAGTCGGATATTCCTGGAAAGACATATTTCCTCTTTTATATATATATATATATATATATATATATATATATATATATATATATATAT
>JBAMHX010000023.1:21065696-21084608 GCA_037177515.1 Pseudomugil tenellus
AACCAGTTTTCCTGAAAAGTCTTTCAAGCTGTCTAGTTTTGGACTTAATAGAGCGGAGGGCAGGAGTGAACCATGGAGCAGACCGGGTGAAGTAAACAGCACGGAATAGTGACAATATCATGGCAAAGCTGAGAGGTGGAAACCAGCACTGCTCCCAGTACACCACACTTGATAAAAGCCAATATAATTCACAAAAGTAGAAATGCTGTTATTTTATCTTTTGTTAGGATTTAAACAAAGAAGTAGATTTGTGAGGAATTAGCATGTTCTCCAACAATGCATGGATTCTTCTTGACTTCTTGGCAAATCTGAGTCTCTAAATCCTCTATAGGAGGGATTTTGAATGTATCTGCGTGTTTGAACAATGTGTTTTCTTAAGAAAACAAAGGGTTTTTTTGTCGAAATAAGATAAATTCCTTAAACATGATAAAACTTAAAAATAAAAAAAATGTATTAAACAGTTTGCTTCTCTTGCTGTCCACAATATGATTGGATGACGTTGCTATTAATAATCGACTTTATTTTGTTAAAAGCTCAATTTACACAAAAATGATTTGACAGTACTCTTAAAAACAAACATTAGTAACGCTATAGTTCTGATAACGAGCAGATCAACACTACAGTGCTCTCTCTCTCTCTCTGCTTCTATGTAGCGCTCTCTTTCCGACGCGCTTTTGAAGGGTAACCTCTGTGGAATGTGCTTCGTTAATCTCTCTTGACATTTCCCTGTCTTCCTCTGCTGCGTACGTCTCCTGCTTGTTGAGGCAGTTAAGCCAAAGGAGTCAGGCCAAGCCAAACATTTGAATCTTGAAGGCTTTCTCTCTCATCACTGAACAAAGCTAAAAAGGGCATAAATTCTTCATGTGCATTAGTCTGAATGTGTATTTTGATGGTAGAAGCTGAACATCTGTGGTACTAAACTGAGAGCGATCAGTCTACCTCTGCTGGAAAACAAGCCACCTCCTCTCTTGGTTTGGACTTCTGCTGGAGCTTGATGCTGAAGGACTGCTGGACACATTAGTTCACTTAAGCACGTCTACAACCGTGAACTATGACAACAGCAGATGTGTTAACTAGACACTTGGGCCAACTCAGCTGAGTGCAACGCCAATTGGTTGTAACATATTCCCACTGCTCGTACTTTGTTAATGCAGCCCGTTGCCCTTTACGCAGCACCCCAGTAATGCATTTCCACATTTGACAGTTGTGTCAGTCATGTTAACTTGTCTGTTTCACTGCAGTGTGAATATATACACAACACATCTGTTATAAATGAGCTCTTGGAGTCAGAGTTAGTCTAAATGGGAAACTTTCTCCAAAGCTACAAGATCTATTATTTTAGTTCATATTGCATTGACAAAAGTAACAGAAAAAGTTGTAAATTTTGGATTAATATGCAACATTATTTGTGAGATTGTTGTATATACAATAGTAACAACTTTAGAACAAGTCAGCAACAAGTCTAATTAAAATATTTAAAGCTCCAATGTTTCACAGTCTATCCCAGGGATCCCCCAAATCAGGTATTCCACGCTTTCCTGCAGCAACACAGCTGATTCAAATGACTGGGTCATTAACATGTGCAGAACTTGACAACAAGCTGTGGAACTTTAATTTGAATCAGATGTTTTTCAGTTGGAAAACTTTCAATACCTGCAGGACACTGGCGCTCGAGGACCAGATTTGGAGATCCCTGGATCCCATGCACATTTATGATAACATCACGCATTTTGTAACATGCACCATACTATAGTTTGCCATACCACTTATTTCTTGGTGCAAGGTCTCTACCTGGAACTGTGAATGGCTTACTATGGCTTCCTCCCACTTGCTCCTAGCTCCTCTCCTCTCATCCGCCCCGCCTGCACTGAGCAGCCAGAGATGCGTGTCTGTTGACAGGAGCACAACAGCAGCGGCATGCACACTTTCTGGGGTAGGTGGAGCGCTAAAGTTTTCAGGTAGGGATTGGTAGACCCTCCACTGTGCTGTGTCGAAGCGGTGGAATCAGGCTGTTATTTAAAGAAATAAAGCTACAAAAAGCATGGAAGAAAAATAAAACTATTTCCGGGATCGTTTTAAGGTACAATTAACACTAATAGGAGGTTAAAAGCTCATAAAAGTTGATTTTGCATAATATGGGACCTTGAAATGAACATGCAAAAATGTAGTTATATACTGTATGTCATAAGTCTAGGTAGATACATTTTGGCCTGGTCATGATTCCAATTACCTAGATTAATTAAAATGTGCACAGCTTTCTTCAGGTCACCTACCAATTTACATTCAGATTGGCCAGGAACGCTGATGTCTTTTTATGATCTCTGGCTACTGTTTTTGAGGCCAGTCAGGAAGTGGAAATACTTGCAGTTCACCCCTCACCACAAGAGGACTGACTGCAAGAGAGAGCAATGCTCATAGACTCCCATGTTAAAATGTTCGTTTTACACGTTTACAGCCTGGTTCAAAAAACTGCTTTACGTTTTTTTTTTTGTTGTTGTTGTTGTTGTTGTTAACGCCTCCGTTTCGATGTTATTTTCATCTTAAATTTAGATGCATGTCTTTTTAATTGATATGTGTCAGAAGGGCTATTAGCGCCCTATCAGCGGTTGCAGCTGCGTGCTTCCTGTTTTGTTGAAACGTGACATTAATATTGGAGTCAGTTCATTAACATTAGATATTCTGAACACATCTTCATCGTCAGTTAAAGCAGGGTGCGCACATTTAAACAAAAACATGTCAGCAGCTTTATTATTCCCCAGCAGTTTCTGACTTTCAGGGATTTTCTGAATTATAAGAAAATACTTGCTATATGCATTGCATTGTTTTTATTAACATCATATCACAGAAACCTACCATTTCAAATGATGTGTATGCTTGTTTCTCATTACTATGTTCAAAAAGACACAGCAGGTACTTATAATACCAAAGTTCATATGTCAGCAGATGGTGTTTCAGAGAATTAGACCGAATAGGAGCCTCTGGGTACCCAGCAAGAAAAAAGAGCCAGAACAAAGCAGATTTCTACTACACAAGGAAAATAACATCTGTCCAATTCCACAAACTGTACATCAAACCATCTCATATGCTCATATAAGTTAGAGTTTATTTTCTCTAATGTACATATGGAGGATTGATTTGCCATGAATACACACAAAGGTCACTTTATTAGGTACAGTTATTTAATGACTTGATAAAACCAATAACTAATCCACCAATCGCTCAGCAGCAACTCATTGCTGTTAGTCATTATTAATAAAAATAAGGAGAAAAGGAATTTAAGTGACTGAATGGGGGATAGTTGTTAGTCTGAGTATATGAAAAAAAGCACTGAACTACTAAGAGTTTCACACAAACGCCTCTCTAGGGTTTACAGAAAATGGTTGTCCAGATCAATTTGTCCCTTTTATGTCAGAGGTGAAAAGGCTGGACTGGTTGGAGATGATAGAAAGGAAACAGGAAGTCAAATAACCACTCGTTCTAACCAAGATACAAAGACTAGCACCACTGAATACAATTAGTCCAGTCTTAACCTCTTGAGTTCCAGCGTTCTAATATGAGGACATCACATATTTGGCCATCTGCACCATAACACTAAATTCTGTGTAACTGGAACCTGTTGAACACTTAAACCTCCCTTTGGTGTGTCACAAAAGCAGTTTCTTTATTATTTGAAATTATATTTATAACTACAGAATATATCATAAAATATCTCTTACCATAGATCCATATCTATATCACCCATCTGGAACAACCCCCACATCTTGCTAAACAAAAAGATGATAAATTTCCCTTAATGGAAAAATAAAGGAATAAAACAGAACATATAATAGAAAATGGAAACTTTTTACAATTTGATGTAACTTCACAATATGAAATCATCAACAACAAATACTTAGAATATTCCCAAAATAAATCCATTACAGGTAAGAAATACGCTTCTAATCAATTAAGCTTACAGCTACCTATCAGGATAACAGAATTTTTAAATCTTAATGCACCAAATAAAATCATCAAAAGTATATAAATTATTTGTGAGTTTCCAAATACATCAGTGTATGCTCCAATATGGAATAATCATGCCTTCCCACCCTCATTCACAAATGACGCTTTTAAAGAATGGATTCGTAAGGGTATAGCAGCTATAAAAGATCTCTACATTAACAAACAATTTTGTTCATTTGACCAATTACAGTTAAAATATGCTTTGCCTAAATGTCACTTTTTTTAGGCTTTTTCAGTTCAGGAATTACATTAGACAAAACATTTCAGCATTTAATTTTCTCCGCAATTAAATTGGTTTATTCAAAATTTTACTTAGTTCTCCAGAAGCTGACGGTTTAATTTCAGTGTTATTAAAATACTTCTCACAATGTATTGCATGGCCTGAAATGAACATTAAGCAAAAATGGGAAGAAGATCTTAATATTACAATCGAGGATGGTAATTGGCAAAGAGCACTAAGCGGTTCTCATTATTGTTCTATAAATGCTAGACTTCAATTGATACAATTTAAAGTCCTACATAGATTGCATTATTCAAAAGTAAAGTTAAATAAAATCTTCCCTCAAACATCGTGGCGTTGTGATCAATGTAAAACAATTCATAGTACTCTTGCACACCAATTTTGGTTAGCTCTTTAATTCAAGATTTTTGGTGTTCAATATTTAGGTGGTACTCCCGGGTGCTAAAAATAAATATAGAACCTGATCCTGAAACTGCACTTCTTGGAGCTTCCAAAACTCTTAAAAATTTGGGTCATTATATCGCTGCAGTAGTGATTTATGGTGTGGTCGTCGCTAAAAGGTGCATTTTAAAACTTTGGAAATCTGACTCACCACCTCATCTTGAATTATGGTTAAGAGAATTAATAGGAGTTCTTCACATTGAAAAATTGCGGTTTGTGCAGTCCGGCAAAACTCAAAAATTTTATGAAGTATGGAATCCCATCTTAAAAAATCTGAACCTGTAGTGACCACCTAAATACTACAACTGTCAAAAATAATGTATGTGGATCCATTTATGTGTGTAACTTAAGGCAGCCAATGTGTTTTTTTCTCTTTCTTTCACTTTGTATTTTGTTCACAACAAGTATATAATGATCAATGTTGTACACTGTTGCATATAATTGGAAAAAAACAGAGTTTGCAAAAAAAAAAGTAGATAAACTATTTTCAAATCAAGACAATTTCATCTGCAACTAAATACTGCTGATATGGTGGTAATTAGTTTCTTATTTAACTCAACTTGTAATATTTTTTATGCTTCCTCTGTTAATACAACAATGAATGAGTTAGTCCCCATCAGGTCCCCAAATTCCACAAATCATTCTTTAAAAACAATACCCTCCATTCTCACACACTTTAACACAATAATGCCACAATAATTTGACCAATTACGTAGTAATCAATGGTAAAAATCCACTCAAAATAATTTAAAGGGCCAAATAAAGACTTCAGATTTTGAAAATTGCATTTTTCTGAGCAGCTTATCTTATTGCATGCTTTAAATGGTTAAAATAATTTAAAAAATAAGAAGCAGGATTTAGGACACGAAAGAAAGAAAAAGGAAATAAAGTTAGTTTCAAACAATTTTTTTCAAACTACTAGATGGTTGAACTGAACCTTTATCTGTTTGCATCCAAATATTTTATCTATATAAAAATGGCAGATATTGGTGAGTCTATTCATAAATGTGAGTGACTGGATAAGTATCAATAGTATTCTGAGCTCTGGCCTGACATCCACCGTGAGGGGATAGTGTGACTGATGGAGTACCACCATTTTATGATCAGGATGGAGAATGATGCTGTGGAAGAATCAGGGTACACTTAAGCCTCCATCCTCTCTAACACTCAATCATCAGCCAAGTTAATGTGACAGCTTTGGCGATCTTACCTGCATCTCTGCAATGAACTGACTCAAGAGTCATTTCATGAGAGCAAAGGACTTAAAGAATAAGAGCAGACGCTGATCCGTAAGCATGCACACAGTAATGGATATTGTAAAACATGAAAAGAAATAAATATTCAGATGAATTCAGTGTTGGAAATAATAATCACATGATGAAGTGCAAATTTCCATGACATGACTTCATAATTAGGTCACTTTGAATTTTTCAGACGGCCTGATATAAAGGTGAAACTCATTTGCTGCGCAGGCAGAATGGAGGAGAAAACAAGGGGCAGAACGTTAGTTTCCAACCTATCTCACAAGGCAGGACCTATTATGTCATTTTCGCTTTGCACGAAGAAACTACCTCCAGTAGTTGTCGAACTGAACTTCTAAAACACCTCTTTAGAAAGCAGGTTATCCCACATGATAAACCGGAGCTCACAGGAGAGGTACACATTCAGCTGACCTACTTTTTGTATTCGGCTGCTATGTTTCAGCTAGAAAGAAAGAGTATGTTTATCATATTGCAGGGCATTTTTTCTCCTTAAAACTATTTAAATCCTGCAAAATTACTTTAGAAAATAACTGCTCAACGTTTACCTCCTAATCCATCTCCTTCATCTTGCATGAATTAAACTTCTTCATTTTTGTTTATTTGTAATTCTAATTGCTTCATTAATAAGAGTGATACAGAGGCCAGCAGCTAATTTTGGAGGGGTTTTGAGGTGTTCAGATTATAAATAGTGAGGATACAAGCTCTATTTAAAGAGATTCGGCAATCTGAGCAATCATGGTCGACAGTTACGCTAAATAAATCTGCCAAAAACCTCTGAGTTGGGTTTTGGGTCTTTTTTCCATTTTTCCATTTTTTCCTTTGATTTACATCTTCATTTGCTGGAGCAGAAACCTGTTCAATTTTATATTTCCCGCTTATTCTATTTTATTATCAAAAGGCAGAATTGAGGTCTCTATTCACACTTTACTAGTTTAACCTTTTAAAGAGGCAGAGATCCCTGTGTTATTTAGTGTCCGTGCTGTGATGATCATTCATTAAACCTGTTGCGTGTGAGGATGGAGGGATCAGACACATCAGCGTGTTGGGGGGGCTGTACGTAACACTAGGTCACAGAGATGATGATCATAATTATGACTTGTTTGAATTCCTCTGGCGATGTCTTTCCCTCACCCCTCCACTCTGCCACACGTGAGGAAGAAGATTTACGGATGAATGAAAGAGGGAAAAGAGGGAGGATTGGTAATGGAGCTGAAAGAGGGATAAAGGAGGTGTGAAACTGAAGGTTATATTTTATAGCACTGCTGTAAACATTTTTTGACAATTTGAATGAATAGTCATTATGGAAATAAAGCTGGCTCAGAAAACAAGCACTAAATGCACTTCATGTTCAGGGGGAGGAATGCATAGCATTCGGTAAACAAGGGCAGCTTTCAAATTCGTATTGAGTTGTCACGCTCTCCGGCTTTTTTCTTACTTCCTTTTGTCTTCCAGATCAGCATCAGCATCACCTGGTCTCCAATTAGGCCAGGGCTTATCTCAGATCACTGATGAAGCTTTAAGAAAAAGAGATCGATTCCGGGGGGGTGTGCACTGCACATCTCACTGGTCAGGCTGTGTTTAGAGAGTCTTTGTTAATGATATATCAGTTAACTTTTCACTCTGATGGCACAGTTGCTTGACTCTGCATCTGTCTGTAATCCATCACGCAGCGGGTGCATACCTGAGGGAACTTGATGATGGCTTTGGTATGAGGTAATGCTACACTGGGCCAATTGTGATATGGGCTTCCTTCTACCCTACAGCATATAGGAAAGCTTTAACCTTTCACTAAACAACTGCTACACAGCAAAAACAACACGATGGACTTTTAAATTTCCAGATATTTGGAGCTTTTAGACATCTAAATGTATCTATTTATTTTGGAAATATGGGTAATATCTGAGTGACATATCAGGTCCTGTCAAGGTTGTCTTTAGGAAAAGCTGCAACACGGACGTCTTCCATAAAAACAAACGCTCCTGCTGTAACAAACATCTAACGGAATACTTAAAGCAAACTTTATGTCGCTTTTTTCTGCCATTCGGTGATGATAGAGACTTTTCCCAGTCAAAGAGCCATATTTTCATGCGAGTGACTAATGAGTGAGTAATGAACACATAGTAGGAGAGATGCAGGAGCTGAGTGGTTGGATGTTGTTACCCTGTCTGCCTGTCTTTAAAGTATTGAAAATGACCATAAAAACACTAAAGAAATGAACCTCTTGAGAAGCACACGGCTTCCTGCAACAGATACATCTGTGTACTGTAAATAGATGTGAATAAAACCTCATGAAATATCACTTCCAAGTAAAATAAACTTCACATTTCATCAGCACATCAACCCAAAGTTAAAGTGAAGGGTGTATGCAGAAATGACCGGGAAGCTCTTTAACATCCTTCAGCCGCTCTTTACTGTTTTTGATGCTCTGCTAAAGCAATCTAATGGTTTTACACTAAGTGCCCATGTTTGTCGTATTTTACAGGTGTGCTGTGGATACTGCAGGGCTTTTCCTTTGCTGCCAAACTTGCAGAGACTGTAAGTAATGTTGTCAACTAGTCTTTAAGTTCATCCTTGGTCATTCATGAGGCTGCCTATTAATGTCATCCACTCAACACATGTTGGACTGGCACTTTGCAACCCAATACACTCCCAGCTCTGTTTTCCATTGATGGATTTTTGCTTTGCCTGACAGGATTACAACCTTATAAAATTAAGTTATTGCACATGTATTTGATGTTTTGTTTATTATGCTGCACCATGTCCATAAGGGAACCTGTGCATGGAGCACTTTATTGTTTCTCCTTCAGCTGCGTCATTGAAGGTATCTGGCAGCTGCAACAGTAATTAATGGTAATATGGCTCATTTTATAATATCTGCTTACTGCCCCAAATCTGTTTACTTTAACTTTTAGCTGGTTAGGAATGTCTTTGTGTGCTCTTTTTAATATTTTGGACGTTGCAGATATACAGATAAACACATCCTGATTGTCAAAAACCAAGAAAGTTACTGCCACTGCAAAAACTGGCTTTAAAACACAAGAAAAAAAAAAACACAAAATTAGGCTAATTTTCCTTAAAATAAGATCAAATTTCTTGTTCTATTGGCAAATAATTGATCTTATTTTAAGAAACATTTACCTGTCAAAAATTCCTAAAACAAGTAAAAGAAATCTTTTAAAAAACCTACTAAGTAAGAATAAATATCTTACGTTTAAAGAAATAAACATATGTGTCCTTGATTTGAGATGTTTAATCTTACTTAGATTTTAGTTTTTGCAGTGTGTTTGCATTTACAGTTTACGTTGACTTTTGTTTCTGTGATTTCATTTAGCTTTGAATTAGTATAACCTTTTAAAAGGATTTTGTTTTCACTCTGCATGCTAACTTAGAAGTAAGTAAATAATTGTGATGTAATTCTTCTCACTTCTCTTGTTTACTTTGTCTGCCTGAGGGCTCCTCATTAGTCAAATCTAAGTCAATGTCTGCCTGTATGAATGTGGCCCCTGCTCTGCCCATCCTAACAGAGGAGGAAGAGGTATTTGAGTGGAGGTGCTAACCTCTGGCAGTGTGACTGGTAATTAAAAATGAGTTATTTCTGCAATGCTAGCAAGTCACCACCCTGCAACTGTCAGCATCAACTCTTGTGCATAAGCTCTGATTACTCCATGACTGGCTCATAGCACACCCATCATTTAATCAGATAAAGCATCTCACAGTTTTCCTGAAAAACAATGACACCATGAAGTTTTTTTTTCTTTGTGTGGACATTTTTCTACTTCTTTGGGTGAGCTCGAGTCAAACCAAGCACATATATGCCCCCCTCCCAATACCAAGAGGTCTTTCCCTTCGTGGATTTGCAGGGCCACAGCCGTCATCCTAACTTGAGAACTATTCCTGTGGCTGTTTATTAGGATGCGTGCCTCATCTGGATCATTGCAGCTTTTAGAATCCCAGACAGCTTTTTCTATGGGGAGCAAGACGCCGCTGGGAGAGCCACATGAGCTGTAACCAGCTGATCGACAGGGGCAGAAGGGCTCCAAAGCTGAGAAAGTGCGGTGAAGTTCAAGACAGGGGCAACAATTTGGGATGGATGGATACACAAGAACAAGAAGAGCCCGAGAGAAGTTAGTAATGTGGTGTTAGGAATATAATATGTGTGATGTCAGGACACTGGACTGGCATCATGATGGTAAGATATAAAGCAAGCAGGGATGGAATTACTGCGTAATGGCAGAATAAAAAAGGAAAGGCTGTGAGCTCGTCTGGATAGGAGCGATATCCAATCAAATGCATTTTATCACGCATCGGCGCTGACGTTAACCTCTAAATTTGGACCATTTGTTTTCAGCAACAGACCTTTTTTGGCTTCATCCATTTTACTTTGATGGAGCTCAGTATGCAAAAGAGATCTCACAGTTTTTATCGACTCCTGCTGGAGAATCTGAAAAAAATGGGAGTTCTAGAATTTCTCGCACAATAACAGCGGCAGGGAGAGCTGCATGCAGATTGGCGAGCAGAGATGGATGCCAGCAGGGGAGACTGTAACAGAACGAGGGAGGCAATCAGGGTCAGATAGATTAGGTGTCTGAGGTGCAGAGATACGACAAAAGGTAGTTCCACCTGACGTGGCAGAGGTCTCTCTAACAAATCATGCCGCTCATCTGTCACCTCCTCCTTTCCTTCTGCCCTCCTTCCCCACCTTTGCTCATGCTTGCTCTCATTCCTCGCGTTTCAAGCCACCAGATGATTGATGAGACTTTGAGGTTGCTGTTGACAAAGGCAGCATAGCATATTTCAGACCCTGACTGATAGAAACATTACAGCCAGTACAGTTTAATGTCACATACCACAGTGCTGTGGTCAGGTAATGTTTCAGTGCAGAGGTTGTTGAATGTTGAGCTGCGTGTATTGAAACATTACACTACATTACTGGACTCTCACATGCATTATGATGCAATGAAAGGTCTTGTTATCAGTTCTGAGGGAACTCAATTTAAGTTTTATTTTCCTTTTCTTCCCTGCAATGTACCCTGTGTTCTTTGTATTTGTGTAAAACATGAAATGATTCCATAAAAATAAATATCTTTAAAACCTTGCATTAGATATTACTGTAAGTCTTTTGACTTTCAACCAATCCCCATTCCCGCTATCCTTCACATGATGAAATTTAATTACTTGAGAGGATTCCCTTTCAAACATTACATTTGTCCTAATAGAAGCCTGCAAGATCCATTATGACTGCCATTTGTGACTCTCCTCTTAAGTATTTCTTTTCATCTCTTATCATTTTGGACTCATTTTATCATTGATCACCTCCATTTAGCCACATATAAGCTGCAAGAAATAACACAGATAACCAGTCTTGTTAAATTTCACCCTGAAAATCTTTAAAATGTTTCCTATTGAATTGATAGATATTTGTGTGTTGCTTTCACTGTTATTGTTGTCTTTTTTTAGTTTACTTGTTAAAAATAGCAGAGTTTGCCTTTAAAAAATTGTAATCTGAAAGCGTTGTCATGTAAAGACAAAAAGAAACTTTGGTTTGTACTTAAAGAGATGAAGTACCAGGATGCATTTTCCAGTAAGCAATTGATCAAGAAAGAGTTCAAATTGAGCGTTCGTTTTTCAGACATGGAAACATTTACACTGATCCAGAAACTTCCTGTTTTTGATCAGTGGAGTTTCCTAAAATAAGCCCACACAGCGGACCACCTTACCTGGCTTCTGAGGCATGTCTGTGTCTGTTTATAGAGATTCCTCTGAAAGTGTCCTCCTTTCTGCTTCTCGGTGGATCTGCCTGCTTGTCTCTTCATCCCTTTTTATGATCTCCCCTCCCTCCCACCACCACCATCACTGTCGTCCTCGCCCAACTGGAACAAAAAAGGAAGAGAGTGACATAATGGCTGTAACCCAAAACCTTGGCAGGAGCCCCAAGGCTTTGAGGAAGAGGAGGAAGACGCCATGAGTGGTAAAAGATGTTGAGAGTCATTAAGAAAAGTCCAGCCCTGAGGAAAACCTGCCAGCTGATTAACTTATTAGGCCCCGAAGGCAGAACATTAACAAGCGACTGATGCTTATCAGCTTTTCGCAGTTTGACTGAGCAGCAATACAGTCACCTGACAGCACAGATATGTTTCCTCTTATTAGAATGGAAGGTGTGAAAGGGGGAAAAAAGGAAAGGAGAGCTATCTGTAGGAGCAAGAGGAAGTCTTTTAATGTTTCTAAACCTAATCGCTATCATATATAAATCACTTTTTTTTAAGAAAACATGGAGCTGACAAAGAATAATAGTTAAAACGATCAGCTTGCATGAATCATAAATACTATTTTTAAAGTAGCGTTTCTGTTTCAGGGTTTTTAGTTTCTAGCAGGTCTAACATATGCAGAAACAATAAATCTGGATCTAAATGTATCATGTCAAGATACTTGGAAGGATCATGCATGTTCAACACAAACACGTGTTTGCTTCGTAACCCTTTGGCTGAAAAACAAACAGCAGCTTGGTCAGCGTTGGTTTTGCTGCTAAAGTGCGATTTTGGAAATGTGAATGCGCCAATAATGTTTTGGAAATCTGGCTGGAGTTGAAAGATTAACCCTCATCGCCAGCCTGGCAGGAAGAATTTTTAAACAAGCAAAGAATACCAAGAATTTGAAAAAAGAGGGAATCAGATTAAGGCAAAGCGAGGAAAACCATATAAGCTTGTAGAAGACTGTCAGCTGTCTCATAACGATGGATAGGCTGCGATACTTCAGTTTCTGACCAAATCAAGATATTTAATTCACTAATTGAATGTTTCAGTATAATCTGTGTAAAAACACAAATACAAATGCAACTGAGTCAAAAAGAAAGTTGTGATGCTGTAAAAGATATTAACAAAACCAAATATAGTATTTCCATATCAACCTGTATTTTGTTGCAAATAGAATATAAACAACTTAGCAAATGTTCAGGTCTTTTTTTTTAGCAACGGTTTTGTTGAAATGTACAAGGAAACCTGAAAGAGACATCTGGATAGAAAAAGAATTTCAGATTTTTTATCTTTCTGACCACAGAACGTGTTTTTCACTTCGCTGCAGACCGTGTTAAGTGAACTTTGGTCCTGAGTAGATGGTGACTTGTCTGGATTGTGTGTTTTTTTCTTTACATGATAGAGAGGTAATCCACATGTGTGGATTTCAGAGTGAACTGTGTTCACAGTGCTTTTTGGAAGTGCCTCTGAGCCCATGCAGTGATTTCCAGAAGAGGATCATATGTGTTTGTGATGCAGTGCTGCCTAAGAGCTTGGAGATCACAAGCATCTATTTCTGACCTTAGACCTTGTCTCTTGGAGATTCCCCCTGCTTCTCTTAATCTTTTGACGATGGGATCTTTACAGTCTTTTTAATTTATGTTTTGGAAATATTTTCTCAGATTCTTTTTCAATTTTCAGAGACATTTTGCTGCAGATTAGTGAACCTCTGCCCATCTTTATATCTGAGAAGTTCTTCCTCACTAACATCCTCCTTTTATACCCAGTTATGCTGCTGACCTGTTGCCACTTTACTTCATTAATACTCTAGCAGTTGCTTTTGATAAATGCCAATTACTTTTCTATTTTTTTTTATTTTGTCCCTATTCCCATTTTAAGAGATGTGTTCACGTCATATTATTCAAAATGAATGGGGGTGGAGGTGAAGATCTGTGCTGGATCAACCATTCAACCAAATAAATTTTAGAGATGTGTCACTGAATTATTGCTTTGTGGTTAGTGTCTCTTTTTTCAGTTAATATTTCACTAAATCAATTCATATAGATGACAGTTTGTTTTAAATACATCAGATAGATTCCCTTCCCCACAACATGGAAATGCAGTTTTACTCTGATTTGGTGATCTGGGATAATTGTTCAGTCAGCAACTCAGAGTTTATTTTAAAAAGTTGTATGTACAGCATCTGCAACCATAGTGATCTCACTATGGTAACAGAGAAAACTCTGGTTTTACTTGTCACTGTAATCTCTCTGAGTAGTCAACATGTGACAATAAAACAGAACAATATCTCAGTAAAGATGAAAAGAAATACAAGAGAAAATAGAAAACATACTGTTTGAGATGCTTTTTCTTGTTCTGTTGTTATTTGTGAGGTATTTGCTGGTCTTGTGTTTTGTAGTGTATCGATCTTGTTTTAAAATGTTGGAGAGAAATGCATTTCTCAGCACAAAAAGAGGAAAAATATAAATAAATAGCCATAAACATCCAAAGCGGCTTTTTTGTCGTTCCACTGATTCTAACAGGCAATGTCATCCAGATATGGAAATGATAAACATCAGTGTTAAAATATGCATCTAATAATCTTTTCACTTTCCATTTATTTCATCTGTACGTCCTTTTTAGTATTCTACACTCGCTGCCTTGCTGCCCAAATTGCCCAGGCAGCCATAACCTTGGCAATAACAATAAACATTCTTTGAAAGTTTCATTTTAGATAGAGAACCTAAGTCAGGAAGAGAGGCAGAGATTGAGGAACAGCTATTTAAGGCAAGAGCAACTTGAGATTCAGATGTCCAAAGAGAACAAAATACCCTGGAAGAAGATTATGACGAGACATTTGAACAGGACATAATGGATTCTTGAGTCTGTTACTCTTACTGTACATTATAAAATAACATTTCTGAGCGGAATTGCCCTTAATAAATCCTCCTGATGCATGCACAGCTCATCTGCTCTGATTTATACTCTGACTAAAGGATTTGATCTGATAGACATTATTCATGTATTATGGATTTAAAGTGGATATAGGAGACCAACTGTAGGTGTCCTACATGATACATTGATTCGCTGTAGAGGATGACATCAAAGTTATTTAACACTTTCATTAGTTAAGCCTCACTGCAGTGCACATTGAGCCAAGTGAAGCAAGTCCCCCCACCCACAACGCTGCTCTGCAGCTTTCCCATTATATTTGCACACCAGTTTGAAAATTAAAGCTGTCAATGTGCAAAATTGAGCATCAATATTTAATGATGTGAATTAAATATATGAATGTTACAAGTTTACATTTTTTATTGGGAGGCTAAACCATGAGTTAAAAAGTCAACAAAAAATTTATGGCAATGTGAGACAGTGTAATAGTTTGTATAGTTTAAGTAAACAGCTGGGCCAGATGTGGGATGGAAGCATGCAAAGTCAAATATGTTTTCTTCTTCTGAGTGTTTTTAAAGGTCTTGTTGTGAGTTCTGATAGTGTTTTGTCATTTAGTTATTTTGATGTTTCATTTGAAGAAAAAAATCTATAAAAATCATCAGAGATGTTAAAGAGTAATGACAAATGAGTCATTATAAAAACATATTCTAAGTTCTGGAAAAGAAAACCTGATGGGTGGAGAGAATATATGTGGCTCTGGGAAGTCACTAATCTTAAAAACACCTTTGCCTCTAGTTCCAGCTGCAAGTCTCTAAAAAATTCTCTGTGAACGTGGGGCCAGATTTACTAAAGGTTTGCGTGTACTAAAACGCGTTGCACACGCTAAAAAAAAGTACAAACTGATCTACTAACAGTGAGTAAAAGGGTTTGCGTCTTCCAAAGGTGCAAAATTGCTCGTCCTCCTCGAGTTAGTACATTTGCATCAATGAATATGTAAATTGGGGTGTTCACACGCAATTTTGCGTGGAGTGGGAGGAGAACATTTAAATATATGATTTTAGCACACGCAAAGCGATTTATCAAACCTGAAAGTAAGTTTGCTGGTAGAAACTGCGTCTATATTTAGCATGTATCGAAAGGACGTGCAAACGGAGGCGATGCGTTATTGCGCACACATGGCTGCAGTGATTGTTGCAATATGAAGACATAGAAATAATCAAAGACGATGGAGAGAACACAAATTTCCTCTTTGTGTTAACATGTTTGAAATGAGAGAGGGGCTAATAATTTAAACATATCACCTATCCAGCCTTTCTGTTTTCCTAAATGCAATGTCGCGCTGAATGGCGACGTTTATTAGGTTTCCATGCACTCGAGATTCTTTGAATAAGACAAAACAAGTTTTTTTTTTTTAGGTAGCTGGATTCCTCGGTGTTATAGGAGCAATTGACTGCACTCATGTGCAGCTTATGCCTCCCGCAAACTCTGAGCATTTATACAGAAACCAAAAACCCACATTTGTTGAATATGCAGTGCGTATGTGATGCCTTTGGCCTCATAACCAACGTTCCTTTGAGCTGCTGTCAGATTTATTTGCTGTAGCTCTTTGGACATTTCATTGGCTTCTTCCACCAACACCTCTAATTCCATCGGATCAAACTTGTATTTTCGCTTGCGGTTTTGTAAAGTTGTCATCATGAAAACCATGACACACGCTAAATCCTCATTTAAATAGGTGTGTCTCCAACACTTTGCACCCGCTGTCATTTGCGTGAGCAATCTTAGTAGATGACATACTAATCACGGCCCGCCTAGCATGCTAAATTCTAGATGACACACGCTAATTAGTACACGCAAAATGCGATCTTTGTAAATTCGGGATTTTTTGCTCATTCTGCCAAAAAAAGCAGTGTGAGCTTCATCAAGTTGGATGAGTTCTGTAATATTTACCAATTTATCAGATTACCAATCTGATTGAGGTCATTGCTTTGAGTGAGCCATTCCAACACATTTATGTTACCGCTTTAGACCCGTTGATTTTTAACACAAAAGATGTTTTAAGTCTTTGTCCTGCTTGAAGTTGGGGTTTTTTTTCAAGAAATTCCCAGTTTTTAGCATCATATCATTCCTTTCTGACAGTTTCTCTGTCCTCTCCAATGAAAAAATCCCCACAACATGATGTTGCTACTACCGTGTTTCACTATCTGAAAGTGATGAGGTGTTCGGTTTGCACCAGACAGACTAGAAACTCGTTGCCTCTAGTTACACTAGTCCCTAGAATTTATTTAATGGCTAAAAAGTTTCATTTTAGTCTCCTCTTAACAGACAACCTTTTTGTTTGGGAAGTCTTCCAGCCTTTTACAAACTCTACACACACTTTAACTGTTTTGTAGTGTATGTTTATTGTTAAGTCATTTATTTTACAGAGCTGTTTTCTTTACATTTTTTTAATCAGAAAATGTTACATTTTTTATAAGCTAATTACTGTTTGGCATTATATTTATTTTATATTCAAAGAATTTTACACATTTCCTATTTTATTTGTTTGTTGTTTTCTCAGAGCTCCAGTCCAATCAGATCCCTGTAACCATGAGATGAGATGAAGAATGAATACAACCTAAAGCCCTTCAATGGACCATGATCTGCACAGGTTGTAACCCAGTAAGCAGTTGAGACTGGTTTCAGCTCCAAATAAAACAAAGTTAGGTATAGAAAAAAATAACACATATTACTACCTGGGCAGTTTTAATAACATTATTTTCATTCAAAGACTCCTTGTCACAATATGCAGCTTTTTGTTACAAACAGACATCTGTCCTCTTTCAAGCTTGTATTGTCATTTCTTCATGTCTTTTGTTTGACTCTTGAGTTCAGGTTTTTTCTGTCATGATTTTCTATTTTAAGATGTTCCTCATGTTTGTTTGTGATCCTTGTAAGTCAAGTTTCCATCCTCTGATTTAGTCTTTCTTAATGTTGTCCTGCTCTTTTGCATTTTTCAGTATTTACTTACTGATCATCTATTATATTGCTCCTCAGTATAAAATTATCTCTCAGTATAAAATTATCCATGTTTGTCTAAAACTCTACATATGCAGTTGCTGTTCAACATCCCTCCATGGGTTTGCTTCTTTTAGGCAGGAATTTGAGTCATTGTTCTTAAGTAAAAAAAAAAAAATAAAAAAATGAAAAAAATCTAGATAAATGTGATTATATTTTTCTCCAATCTTTTAAATGCATGGTGGTGTAGTTGTTAGCACTGTGGCCTCACAGCGAGAAGGTTGTTGGTTTGAGTCTCGGCTTGGGGAAGCCTGAACAGTGGCTTTTCTGTGTGCAGGTTGCATGATTTCCCCGTCTATGCATAGGTTCTTTTCAGGTACTCTGGCTTCCTTCCACCATTCAAAGACAAAGCTTAGTTAATTGGTCACTAAATTCTCCCAATGAATGTGTGTGACTGGTTGCTTGTCCTTTTGTGTTGGTCTTATGAAAGACTGGAGACCAGTCCAGGATGTAACTCGCCTCTTGCTCAATGATTGCTGGGATAGGCTCCAGCCTTTCCATGATATTAAATGTATTGCATTAAAAATTCTTTGTTTATTCCTGTACTTGTGGGATTCAAGTGATCTGAATTCTACGAGAACAATAATACTTAAATAAAGACAGATATATATTTTGTACCGGTTAAGGAGAAAGCCATTTTTCATTGATTATCCCCAAACTGCAACATCATATATAAAACTTTCGATTATTTTTTTAGACTTCTCACCAAGTTTCTTCCTCATTTTTCATTATGCTCCATTTAAATCAACATGTACTAAGACATGACATGATAGCATCTTCCTTCAAGGTGGAGGTCCTGCTGTTGTTTCTCCAAAAGACACACCAGTATCATTTTTGACCAGAAATAAGGTGACACTGTTGTTTAGGGTGGTGACAGAGAGTAATGGGCTGTCCCAAAAAGGGGGAACAGATACTGTATAGGCTTGCATAGTTTTCAGAGGCAGAGCCCAGGGGAATCTCATGCCTCAGTCACCATATGCTCCATGCAAAGATCTGACACCTTTAAACAGAAGAGGAGCCAACAGAAAAACAGGTTGCTTCATTATATGGCATTATAATAACGATGTCCAAAATTAAGTAATTTTTTTTAGATATGTTACACAGATATATACAATATAAATGTGTATTATCTAAATATTGTGGCAGAAAATGTTGCATTTTTTATATTGTCTATGTCACATATACAGTAAATCAGTAGCACTTTTACCACTATCATAGATAGATAGATAGATAGATAGATAGATAGATAGATAGATAGATAGATAGATAGATAGATAGATAGATAGAT